>JBBBDQ010001499.1:2737500-3227500 GCA_037127315.1 Ascarosepion bandense | reverse complement strand
CCAGAGACAAAAATTCTACGAAAATTGTACAAAAAGTGTATGAAAATATTTAACAACCAAATTTAATAATGAAGTCTACCTCCACTGCTTTTGATGACTTCAAAAATTCTGTCGGGCATGTTAGAAATAAGCGTTTCCACTAAGGTGTGGGGGATGTTGCTCCAGCTTCTGAAGATGGTTTCACAAAGTTCATTTTTTGTTGAATATTGTTTGCCATTTCGATAAACATCTCTTGTCATCCATCCCCAAACATTTTCAATTGGGTTCAAGTCTGGTGAGCATGAAGGATGTCCCAAGAGATGGACCCCATTTTCTTGTAGAAAGGTCAAGGTCCGTGTTGCAGCGTGGATTGCAGCATTATTCTGTTGGAATAACCATCCATCCCCACACAAACGATGGCCCTCCGTCATCAAAGATGCTTTTTGTAGCATGCTAACATAACCAGCCGCTTTCTGACAACCCTGCACCACCTGGAGCTCCATCATCTCTCTGTAAGAAAAGGCACCCCATACCATTAGGGACCCTCCACCACTATGACGTGTAGAGAAAATTTCAGGAGGCATGTTTTTGTTATACCAATATCGTTGGAAGCCATCAGGACCATCGAGATTGAATTTTTCTCATCAGAAAACAGGACTTTCTTCCACTTCTCAATGTCCCATGTTTGGTATTCACAACCAAACTTTAAGCGGTCCAACTTGTGACGTGGAAGCAGCCAAGGAATTTGTTTACACTTTTTATTTACCATGCCATTTTGTCTTAGGTGTCGTCTGATGGTTACGGGACTGCAATCAGCATCTGTGACTGCCTTAATTTGACTAGAAGAAAGTCCCCCATCTTTCATAATAACCCGTCTTATTCTCCTACTCAATGCAGGAGAAATTTTTTGGTGTCTACCGGAGGATTTTGTTTTTCCATAATTCTCACTGTTCTTTAGAAAGTTGCAAATCACAGTTTTACTGCGATTTACCTTAGCTGTGATCGCCCACTGTGACAAATCTTGCTTATGGAATTCTAGAATTCGAGAACGCTCAACTTTGGTAAGTTTGCTTGCTTTAGGCATGGTAACACCTTTACGTAGTGATTGCTAATCTCTAACTGAACTAAAAACATTGGAATTACCATAGATCTAACAATTTATACCTCTGGTCTTATAATTTTGATCATGTGTAAAAAGCCTCATTTTATAAAAATGTAAATTTCTGAATAAAATGTTTGGAATGTAGCTTTTTGTTTCCATAACCTTTTAGATTGTAGTATTGGTAACCTTAAGTGGGTGGAGTGTAAAATCTATCTGTAAAAAAAATTTCTTTTTAAAGATTTTTAAGTGGTCTTAAATTTTTGATCGGGAGTGTATATAATTAATAGCTCTGTTTATTTTACATTGAGCCCTGTTCTCTTAAAACGTGAATAATATTTTTATGCGTGTGTGTATTCCCATATGTATATTTATTAATTCACATTATGACACTTCGTTCCTTACTGTTGAGCACGTTTTTTAGACATAATACCACTTTATACCTTATTTTCTATTTGTCACTGGAATATGGAACCTATTAATTTCGACTACTCCACTAAAAACATCTTAGTAAAAAATATTACAAACTGACACTATTACAAAAATTGAAAGTGTCTGAAACAAATTTTTTCTGGATTTACATTATAAAAATCCCACCACCTGATGATCAGTTATTGAACTTTGAGAATGACTTGTTTGCACTTATTAACAAAGTTAAATTCAGAAATACTACCAAGCTACAAAACATAATGCACATTGACATATCAAAGTTCGATAAATCTGAAAAAAGAAGCATACCACAAAGTCATCCCCCATAAAATTAGCAAAAGCTACAAAAAGATGCCTAGTTACTGGGAAATCAACATAAATGGGGAAACCAAAAAAAAAATAGGTAAGGACCTTAAAATAGATGACAGAGTCCCAATATTGCATAAACAACATGCTTTCATCACAATTAAAGGCATAAACATAATTTCACAAACAATCCACAATACTGATTACTAAACCCTTTTAAAATTACATATGTAGAATTAGCAAAATCATTCTTGAAAGAGTCTCTAAATTTACTAAAAATATATTAGGCATAAACCAATAGAATACAGCCAAGGCAATTGTTTGGTTCACAAAAATAAAAAGGAAATGGATTACACTTTTATCAAGTTTGATATTTGTGACTTCTATCCATCCATATCTGAAATACTTTTAACTGCAGTCTTAAACTTGCCAAAAAATTATTGCCTCATCAGCAACCAAGACATTAATATCTATCTTATTCTATGATGGATTCCTGTGGACCAGAAAAAATAACTGATTTCTGCATTTTTATGAAGCCAGTGATTTACTTTTTTTACTGTGGAATCTAAGGCATATCTTTGAATTAAAAAACACCGGACAGATTAATCATCCTCTATAAAACAAGTCTAAAACAAACAGATAGGCTTAAAAAAGATTTAAATAAGTTTTTCAAATTCCACAATCTTAATCTATCACCTCAAAAGTCGTAAACTTCTTAGATGTAACCTTTGACTTGAACAAGAAACTGTACAAACCATATGCTAAAGAATCACACAATCACAAATACATTAACAAGAAAGTAGATCACCACCATGGTATCACTAATAACTTGCATAATTCAATCTAATTTTGTTTATTTACTAACTCTAGTAATAAGAAAGTTTTTAACAATTCCAAAATTAAATACATTAATGCATTAGAAAAAAGTAAACTAAATACAGGTTTAAAATAATCCATTAAAAATAAGGTAGGCAGAAATAAGCAGAAATTACTTAAATGTAACACTGATGTATATTTGTTAATAAAGATAATAGCTCTGTTTATACTACATTGAACACTGTTTTAGTAACACCTGAATAATATTTTTATACATGTGTGCATTCCCATATATATATTTATTAACTCACATAACTATATGTATACACATGTGTGTATTAATACACAAACATATATTAACTAATGTTACCATCCAATGTACACCTACACAGACAAACCTTTCTACACAAACATACACATACACTCTTATACACTTTCAAATCCTAAATATTCGACAGACATACATTTGAAAATTATACACAACACATTTCTGACCAATAAGAATTAACTTTAAATCACAACATACCGAGTATAGTGTCTCTTTGTTTTTTCGTTTTTCATTCAGCCTCTGAAGAAGTTTTACTTGGTCTACAATGAAGTCTTACTTCTTCCTGAAGTTCAGTAGAGTAACTATGTTGCAATGGAAATAGATTTATTTGACAATAATTTTCACTCTCTACAAGGTGCAAGAGCTACTTGAAATTTGGGCAGGGTGAGGTGGGGGGCTTACAGAATAATAGGCACAGTTTCTGGGGATATGTGTGAAAGATAACAGTTAACCCTAGACTTGAACAGGTTAAGATTTTAGTGATTTTAGCCTTGCCGGATGGATGTAATTAAATTAGTGGTATTATTAATTGCAAATAAGTGGTATTATTAGTTGCAAATAAGATGGAAGAAATTGTGTTGATCCCTATTATTTTTTTTTAAATTGAAAAGAATCAACTAAAAAAGTTGTTTGTATGAATGCTGGTAAGAAAATTTATTATGGGCAGAGGAAGGTAAGGGGTCGCAAAACCCAAAGTCAAGAGATATGAACAAAATTATATTTTGCGGGTGTGTTATTTGATAAACAGCCGAGTCAAAGGTTATTATTGACAACTGGAAATAGTTTGATGTTGGAACAAGGACACCGCAGATAAAGGTAAAAAAAAAAGTTTCTAAAGAAAACAATTTTTACTTGTCAAAGGATTGTCACCAACAAAAGGAAATATTTGATAAGTGGAATCAGAATTTCCAAGCCAGAGTTACACCGCAGATAAAAGAAAATGTTTTTAAAACAAAACATAGTTTTGAATTCAGAAAGAATTGTCCCAAATAAAAAGAAATATTTGAAGAAAGCAAAAAGGTTAAATTCCATGAATTTAAAATAAAATAGAATTTAAATTTAGTTGGAAAAGAATTATACACATAAAAGCTAAATTATCATTTTTTTCGGCATTAAAAGAAAAAACTGAAAGAAATGATGTCACCAACCAAGAAGCTGCTTCATTGGTTAAATCGAAGAAAAAGAACAGAGAGAAAGGTGGTGAGAGTGATTTCATTTGCCAGAGATTAGATCTGCATGTTCATCATCCTCCCACCAGTGAATTTGGGACAAGCATAAATATGGGGCCCTGAGGGGGCCACGAGCAGTTGCGGTAGGAGTTGTGCCGAGCTGAAGACAAGACAAATCACTGCCGCTGCCCAACATACACACAAAGACCAACCTTTGGCAGATTCCGTAAAGCTTCGGTGAAAAGTGAACAAAGACATTTTTGAATTATCACAAACTTGAAAACTCCGACTGGACTGAACTGACATTACCAACCAAAACTCTAATTAATGTTAAGAAGACAAACACTTCTCTTGGATGAAACTTACACTCTGTCATCGACTAAGTAAAGATAAGGGATTAGCGATTATTGTATTCTATTTTTTTTATTTTTTTTGTTTCTTTTTGTATATAAAGAATTTTTCTGCAACTTATTTGGGTGTCATTCAATTTATTTTTGGTGCCATTTTCATGTGCTTGCACATCCAGTCTGGTTCAAGTTGGTGAAGAGTCAGATAACAAGATTTCAGCGTGACTTCCTTGAGATCCCTATTCACAACATGGGCAAGGAAAAACACTGTTGTAATAGTCAACTTGAAGACCAGCTGCTGAATCGAAGCCATCAATGACCAGGCGGCCAGCGTCTGTTCACAATTGGGGAAGCCTCCTCTTGTGAGTTGGTTTGACAAAGCATCAGTTTGTGGGAAGAAGCTGCTCAAGTAGAACTTACATCTCACTAATGGGATATGAAGGAAATGTGGTGTGTCATGGCAGGTGTTAGGTGTCATGGTTAGAACTGGTGAAAGTAAGGAATGTAGTTTTTCTGAGTACTTTCAATGAAAGTAGCAATAGAATAGTGAGTGGTTTGCAACGTCTGTGAAAAAGGCATTTCAAAGTGGAAAATTACTCACAAGACCATGTAGACACTTTTGGACTCTATCAAGACTGGAAAGTGAAAACTTATCAGCTCCTGTCCTTATATGGCAGCAGTACTTTATTTTTAAATGGGGATGTGCATTGTGGTGCAGTGGATATCGGCTTGGAACGAGAAATCGGAGAGCCGAGTTCAAATTCCAGTTGAATTCCTTGCATTCATTTACGCGCAAATACCCTTGGGAAAGGTATTAATCCATCTCTTCGCTCCAGTTATGGGTTAAATAACAAGACAGATTGGGTTCTATAGTCTTGGTCGGCAACCAGTCTACCGCAGAAAGCAATGGCAACCTACTGCGGGATAATCTTCTGCCCAGTCAGTCATGTCTCTTTCGAGATATGATCACCCAAGCGTTTATCACATATAGCACTTAACTGACTGACTTTATTTTTGGTCTGATCTGGCTCTTATAAAGGTAGAGGATAGCAGAAGTCAGGTACTTGCTAGAGTGGTCACTTCCACAAGGAAGTGACCATTTCTCTATAATTTTTAGTGATGTATCATATGTACAAGTTCCACAAGTTTTGGGTTGTGCTTAAGTCCCAAGGCATAGGGCATCCCTGAGAGTACACCTATTCATCTCAATAGGCAAAAATCCAGTGTCTCTTGATGATGATGGAACAACTCTATATTGGTTTTCTAGGCATTGGGCCAGTTTTTCCATCACTGAGCTTTAGAGCTAGGTCAGAGAAGAGATCAAAGGCCAGTCTTTGGTCATCTTTTTTTGGATGTGTACCCATATTCACTTATGCGCAAATACCCTTGGGAAAGGTATTAATCCGTCTCTTCCTTCCAGTTATGGGTTAAATAGCAGGACAGATTGGGTTCTATAGCCTTGATCGGCAACCAGTCTACTGCAGAAAGCAATGGCAACCTACTGCGGGATAATCTTCTGCCCAGTCAGTCATATCTCTTTCGAGACATGATCGCCCAAGCGTGTATCACATATGGCACTTAACTGACTGACTGACCCATATATCATCAGTATAGATATTTACAAATGATCGGAGTATGCTCTTAGGCAGATCATTTATGTAAAATAGAGAGAAGCAAGTGTTGGGGCGCCTGCACTGATTGAGCTTCAGAAGACTGGCCATTAACAACTACTTTCAGAGACTTAACCATAACAAAGACTTGATAATTGAGAAAACTCTTCCAGTGATTCCATAGCTTGTGCAGCAACCCTCTATGACTCATCTTGTCAAAGATCTTTGAAATATCTAATGTGATCATCCATGAGCTGTATTTATTGCCTAGTGCTTCCCTGATTCTGTGAGTAATGACAGAATATCAGCAGTGGATCAACTTGATTGAAATCTGTACTGCTTGTCATTCATGAGGTGAGATGTCATATTAAAATAGATAAAAGTGGAAAGACAAGCTCCAATTAAAAAGATAAACATTTTTTTTTAATTGATTTTGAAAGTATGATTTATTTTGTTAATCTTTAGAACTTTAAGGTAAACAAATATTTAAAAAAATAGTATTATGTTAAGCTAATTAAAAAAACCCTTATCAGTTTTATAAACAGTTTATAATGATAACTTTATAATGATAAAGTTATGCATGTTTCATTCTGAAATCTTGAAATATTTATGAGATAGCAATATTTGCTATTATTAATTTAGGTTATTTTTTCATTCCCTTTGTTTTTCATGTATTTACCTCCTTTTTAGTTGATCATTTCTTTATATATTAAATTAAACTGGGAAATTATATAAAGTAGATTTGAATCAGCAATCAAAAAATGGATTGGCAAAAGAATAATTGATAAAAACATACAAAATGATAAACTAGTTAAATTGTAAATTATATGGATGATAATGAAAATATTTCTGCTGTTTGGGATCTTGAAGAAATTTACAGTGTGGAATGAAGAGATGGGTATTATCAGTTAAGAGATGAGGCTTCTGTCCAGTCATGACAACTCTAGTAGTCTAATAAGACATTGCTCATAAAAAATAAACTTCCAGTATTTAGGATGACAGCCTGTCTCATCTTTATGCTGAATTTCTCTTGTTTAAGAATGTGCCTGCTAAAAATGTAATAAAAAGTAACAAAAATGTTAAATTAGTCAAAATAAACAGTAAAAAATATAGGTAATATGAAAACATTTTCTCAGAATTTCATAATTGAAAAGTATTTGTGATATAATTTTAAATTCTGATTTGCTATTAGAATTACATGGATATTAAAATTGTAGAAAATCATATTTTAAAAAAAGTTCTCCACTGTGTTAAATATAAATATACTTTCCTCTTAAACTTTTTGTTAATAGTAATTGAAAAAAAAAAAATTTCCCCGAAGCAATTATCTCACTATATTTATTGGGTGTGAAGTTAAAATAATTTATAAGATTTGGCTAAATATCAGTTTTTCTAATGTTGTTGTTTTTGTCACTTACATATGAAAAGAACTTATATGAACTTTATTTGTTATATTTTAATGAGTTTTTCTTTTAGTTTTGTTTTTTGTAAAATTATTTTTAACTCAGTACATTGAATAAAAACTAAGCTTTGGTTGAAAAATTGCAACTTAAAAGAAAATATTTGATATTGTTTATTTTGCACATTAATCTACAACATTGAGCAACACAGATATTATCATATCTGAGCTAGAGTACAGAACTTTCTCTACTTTGTTTTCTTCAGTTTGAGATAAAATAAGTGATGTCTATCAAAGTAAATAAGTAAATCACTTACTATTGACAATATTATTGTTTTATTTGTTAAATCACTTTAAAATCAATGCATCAAAAGTTTTAAAATTTCTTAGTAAAACTCATTCTCAAAATAGTAAATTCTGAAAAAAATCTCTTAGTATTTATAGGCATTAGTTTTCTAAGTGATAAACAAAACAAAGGCATATTTTGCTCATTTTATGTCATATCTTAAAATACATTAATCAAACACATGTTATCATTTTAAGAGTACATGCAAAAAAAAAAAAAAAACTCTTGCAAAGTTAATCTGTAAAATATGTTAAAAATTGAAATGTGTTTTACTCCAGAACAAACACTGATGTTTTTAGAAGATAAATATGAACAAGAAATTAATGAATTTTCATTTTGTAAATTATAATTTGACATTATTTTGAAACATGCTAAAAAGCACAATCTTATTATTGATACTGTTGAATGCCTCTGCTGGTAGACATCAATTACATTGTTTGCAAAAATGCTGGGATGTCCACTCAACAACTTACATGCAGAGAATATGATGTTTATAGTAGGAAGAAATAAATTGCACTATAATTGAGATGATTTGTGACATTTACTGCCTGTTTGTGTTATTCTTACTTAAATATAACATTTAAAATATTCAGAATCTCAACTGACCTTTAGCTTTACATTCATATATGTAAGAGGAATTTTATATTTTTAATTTAACTAATAAATACAAAAGAAAATATCACAGTAGAAACTATTACACACTCCAGAATGAATATAAACTAGTTAATACTGGTCTATTAATGTCTTAGCCATCAACATAGACATTGGTTGTTATGGTGAAAAATTTAATGTTAAGTTTTATTTTCTTTTAATTTTATCTGGTTTAGTACATAAAATTTAATCACTAAACTGCTTAGGAGATTTTTGTAAAATTATTTTAAAAGTTTAAATTGTAATTTACTGAACTTATGAATCATAATCTGTTATTTATATTAACATGTTTCATTTAAGCAATTTATTAAAAAGTTGATTAAACATTTTTAAAAATATGCATTTACTTTACAACACTATAGAATTTAGTTTAAATAATTAAATTCCAGGTTACTAAAAAATTATATTTAATAAATTGGTTTTATTTTGAAATATGGAAGGTTATTTTTACTGTTATATTTCTTTTCTCGTTTTTCAAATTGGTGTATAAAACAGTCTTAAAATGATTTATAATTTATTTTGTAATATTATTTCGGTCTTTATATGTATAGTATATAAAATATTCAAAGCATTAATTTTTACAGGTATAAAAACATGAAAAGGTTAATATTAAGTAATAATTTAGCTCTAGAGAATAGTTATGTTTTTTATATTATACCTTCATATTTTTTGCTTCAATTTTCTGAGTACTATTTTAACCACTATATATATATATATATATATATATATATATATATATATTCAGATAGTGTTAGTGTCAATGAATTTGCATATGAAGTTTAAAAGGTATTTTGTTTTCAGTATTATTTGTAAATGTTTCCATCAATGCTGTTAGTTGCTTTTATCTGTAGTCTTCAAATATAGTTTACCGTGGGGTTTTTCAATACAATTGAGATTTACTTTGACTATTAGACTTAAAAGAAATGTTTGTTATAAATTGATCTGATTTGCAGTGACAAAATTCACTAAACATACAGCAGTGAAAGCTATATCAACATTAGGTGAGCATCCTTTGGGATGTCTGTGAGATATTCAGTTTGTTTGCTTAAGCAATAAGGTAACAACTCATTGTGGAAAGCTGTCTATATAAATAAAAAAATCATTTTAAGATTTTGGTATTCCTATCTAGATTAAGTTGGTAAAAGAGGAAAGTCTGTATAAACAGTGAATTTGTTATTTTATCTTATTTTCTAGGTCACCAGAGGCTAGAAGGGTAGCTTAAATATGAATGTTTAACTTATCAGATTTTCTTTGATTAAAAAAAGATCAGAAATGCATCAGAGAAAAACACCTGAAAGTTGAATTTCTCACTCTAATTACAAATATCATCATTAACATCATCACTGCTGCTGTAAAAAGCTTACTTTTTTTTTGTCAGTCATTTAGAATTTTTATGCTCCCTAAATATATGAAATCTGTCATCTTTTTTATAAAAGCCGCATTTTTTATATTTGCATATTTTTTATGAAGTAATGTGGTAGCAAAAATTAAAAATGTTTTTTAAAAAGCATTTATGTTGAATTCATTATGACATTTATTACTGTATTGAAATTTTTTCTTTTTAGTAAAAAATAAAAGTTTAATTTCTATTTATAGATTTGTTTGTTCCACAACAAATCTGCAGTAGCAATATTTTTGTTAGAACAGGATCAATATAATGTTTTAACTTGAAAAATAAAACAATTTCCAGTTCAATTTGCTACTTAATAATAAAACTTTGACTTGTATCTGTACTCACTCAAATAATGGACCTGATTTTTGTGTTTCTTAGGAAAAAAATCATATCAAGATTATTTCACGGGTATCATAATTTCATACAAAAATTATTAATATTTTCATTTACTCTTCTATTTAATGAACATTACAAAAACAATTTTCTGAATTGTAAGCATTTATATGTTTATTCTTTGTTTGAAATTCCATGTTGTTTCCACAACTTCTTATTTTTTGTTGTTGCAAGTAATGTTTGATTTATTACCATTCCTCTTTGTTCTTGTTTTGCTATCCATTCATGAACTCATTAAATAGAATTGCTGTCTCTACCTGTTTCTTGTGCCTTCATTATATACTGTAAATATTACATTCTCCAGACTCTCTTTCTTCATTTTGTATCCCAGAAATTTCATGTGTCACTTTCTTTGTAATTTTCATTCTCCTTAAAACATCCTCATTATTCAGATGTTCATGGTGTTCTTAGCCTTTTATCATCTGTAAGGAGATTCATTTTCTTTGTTTTTATAGACATTTTCTCAACTCTTAATTCTGTTCACTTTCTTGAAATTATATTTCTCTATTTCTATATACCTTCAGATTTCTGTGTCTTATTTTCTATCATAGAGTTTTTAATCAGGGGAAGAATTCCTTCTGTTTCATCTGAGGGGAGGAGTTGGAATCTAATTTTTTCTTGTTTTTTTTTATTTACAGGATTTTGTTTATTGAATTACAATATCCTGGTATTCTATTGCATTTTTTGTTATTTATTTATTTTGGTTTATTGAAGTACAAGTGTACCATGCCATCAAAAATGACAGCAAAATATTTGAGAGGATTATTAGCTGTTTTCTCACAGATTATCCCCTCTGAGCATGATACACACACACACAAACACACAACAGTCTTTATTATAATATAAAGAGAGGATTCTTTACTACTCAAGGATATAATTATTGCAAAAAATAAGGCACTGTTAAAGAACAAGCACTTGCAGTAAAGAGACTGAATTGAGCTGGTGCTGATTCCCTATTGTCCCTCTCTCCATGAGCGTGACAAAAGGGAAATATACACACACACACACACACACACACACACACAGCAGTCTTTATTATAACAGAGAGGATACTTCTTTTTATTTATTTAATAATTATGAATTAAAACAAATTACTGTATATGTATTCAAGTTTAAAATACGTCACCATTTTCTATTGCTATTAAATCTGTAAAACTGCTAAGAAGGGTGTATTGAGCAAAACACTTTTCTATCATTTGTTACTAAACTACCAAGATAATTAGATTTTTGTAACTGTTTGATTTTGATGTCCCCAACTCACATTTTGAGTTGTTTTTTTTTTGTTTTTTTTTGGTGACAACCACACATTTTTTTTCTTCTTGTCTAAGAGAGCTTTCAGTTTTCTTTCTAAGTCTAATTTCATCAACACCATGTTATCTGTGTATCTTATTAAGATTAGGTCTGCTAATCCTGAAGTGTCTTCTAGTTCTCTTATGGTCAAAATTCTATAAATACTAAGTGGCTTTAAATTGAATTTAAGGATGCCTTTGTGAGTTTCATCAAATGAATAGTTAACATCAGCTTATGAAAATATGTGTACACTTGTAATTCGAGCTTTGTGTGTATGTGTGTGTATACACTTATGTGTTTGATCTGTGATTAAATGTTCTTATAATGAAATTAACAAACAATTTTTCCTAGCTTTAATTTCATTGCATCATTCATTTAATACTTTATAAATTTTCTTTCTCCTATTTTTTTTAATTTAATGTCAATTTGAGATCAATAAAATTTATTTTATTTCATTGATTTATTTATTTTTATAAATGTATCTTCAGATTTATTAATGATATTGAAAAAATGGGATAATTTTTAACTATTAAATGTTTACTTTTAAGAGAAGTTTTTTGAAACAGAAGAAATGAGTTGCATTAATGAATATCCTTGTGAAATATTGAGTTTACCTGAATTAATACAAAATGTTTTCAGTTAAAAAATATAAACTTGCCATAAAATTACCTTTGCAAGTATTTTGCTTTTCCTAAAAGAATATGAATTATGAATGTGCTTCTTTTTCAATGGTTCTTCAAAAGATTCTTTATTTTATTTTATTTTCTAATCTATATATATAAAAGACAAAATGTTTGTGTGTGTGTCCTTTATACAAATCCACAATTTTTATCCGATTCTCACCAAACTTCACACAAATATTCTTTAGGCTATATCCGATCAGGTCTGATCAAGATCAGGATTTCAGCCCTTTTGTTGTAGTTCTTGCTGCAGAATTTGCTCTAACTTGGTAAAATTATAGTTTTTAGTCTCAAACATTAGATCTTCCCAGACAACTAATTTTCCCTTATATCGGAAATCAATACCCCTGATATTCTATCAAATCTGATCAAAAACCAATATTCAACTATCAATATGGCTCATTTTCTCCAATTTTACTCCCGATGGGTATGATAAGTTTTCATAGGTCAGTTTATCCTTGGATGACTTCTTTGACTCCGATATTGGAAATTGATACCCCAATATCCTCTCGGGTCTGATCAAAATCAGGTTTTCAGCTCTTTTATTTTGGTTTTTGCTTCAGGTTTTACTCTAAGTAGGTATAATTGTAGTTCTTAGTCTCAGCCATGATACCATTTACTCAGAGGACTTATTTAGCCTTCAAAATTCAGTTTGTGATAGAAAATTTATTTGACATCGAAACCAGAAATCAAAATGTCCATTCATTTTTCTTTCAATCTATGGTTTCATTTTGACTGGAAACAACTATTGCTTTTTAGTCTTTCATGCCAATGTCCAAAGAGTCTGAGCTCCAGGACCATGGATTAGTTTTAAAGCTTTCATTACACCCGAGCAATGCTGGGCTATACTGCTAGTTGTATATAAAGTGTATTTAACTGGGTTCATTTTATAAAATCTTATACTTAATATATATTTTATAAAATAATATATATATATATATATATATTTCCTATTTTATAAAATAATAGACAATAATAAAAAAAATTGACAAAATTGTAATAATTTTCTGAATTTGGAGAGATAAGATTCCATATCCATATAACTGGTTAAGAAAGGTGTCAGAGAAATGTTTTCTTTTTGTCTTATAATAATTAAAGGACATTTAGAATTTATAAATGTAAAATGTATGGGAAATTTTTAGTTGTTTCATTCTTTAAGTTTATACAGTTTTGTATTGTGTGTTTTCAGTTTTTTCTTTTTTCTTGATTTTTCTCTATTTTCTATTTATTATTTAATTGTATTTATCAAATTAACTAGTCATGAAAATAAACTAATGTGAAATGCAAATTTAGAATTTTGCAACAAATATTTGCTGAATGTTAAGAATTAATATTTTTAAATAATAAAAAAGGAATGTCTAAGTCGATGCATATGATTTAGAACTTAATAATTTATAGTATGATCTGTATGCAGAAAATGATATGAATTTAGTTGTATCTAAAACCGTAATTTGCACATGCTTTAAGATAGTAGGGAAAGAATATCACTGCATATAAAAAAGATCTTTAAATAATGTGAATTTAGAAAATATTTTACAATTTTAATGAGTCATTAATAATGATTGTAATTATTGCAAGCAAGAATAAATTTACTTGAAAGATATGAGTGAATGCTGTTTAACAAAGTTGAATATTTCAGTTGAAGAAAAAGAAATTGCTGAATGTAAACTAGAGAGTATAGTAGATTTTTTTTGTAAAAAAAATATACACTTTTTATGTTGTTTTTTTTTTTTTTTTTTGTTTCCAGGTTTCCATGAATGATAATTTAGAAAAACAAAAGTTTTTCTCAGTTAGGCAACTATTAGCTTTTTTAATATCATTTTGACTTTTTTAAAATTAATATTTACCTTTTAATATTGTTTTATGGTTAGTTTTATTTTATAAATGTTTACGATATTCACTTTTTTAAAAATCTATTTAACTGGAGGCTTTATTTAATTGATAATTTCCTAATGTATTAAGTTTGTATACCACTATAGACCATCCTTGGTATGATGATAAACTACATTTGGCAGTCATGCCTCATTGGAAGATTGAAGGTTTTGAAAATTGTGGATTCGCCTCTTAACTGTTGTTGTTCCCAGACCCACTCTGACCCAGGGTGGTAGCATCTGTTAGGGTCTCAGCTATGGGTAAATAGTAATCTCAACAATAAAAAACAGATCAACAATGCCTTTTTATAAAATTATCTGCAATACATTTTTGTAGTGAAATTACCAGCAGTAAGTTTTAAAAAAAATTACTAAGAATACATTTTATCTACAAACTATATATCTAAGAAAAAAATGCATTTACTCTGAAAGTGTAAAATTATGTCCCAAATAATGGTAGTTGAAGGAATAAAATTGCCTTTAAAATATTTAGATTTCATCATATTGATATGTTGCTAAACAAAATCAGCCAACAACCACTAGAATTTTGTTGTACCTGTTGCTTGGGGGGGGGGGGGTAACTTACTTTGATAATTTAACTCTATCAATTGTAGATTTGCATGTTTCTTTCTTTCTTTCTTCTTTTTTTTAAACAAAAATCATTTAAGTCTTTGATATTCTCATCCAAGAGATTGTTGACCAAGAAACCTTTGCCAAAATACACCTTGTTGGCTGGGGCTTCAGAATATGCCGACTGCACCTCTGCAGAGGGTTAGAACACCCCCACCCAATGAGGCCACTTGTTTGCCATGGGTGGTGACCTGTAATTAGTATGAGATCCTGGTAGTTGAAGGCTTCAGGCATTAGGCAGAATACTTATGAATTACAGCACACTACTTTGGCTCTGTGGATGTGCGTTGTGGTACAGTGGATATCGTCTCGGAACGAGAAACCGGGTAGCCGAGTTTGAATTCCAGTTGAATCCATTGTATTCACTTACGCGCAAATACCCTTGGGAAAGGTATTAATCCGTCTCTTCCTTCCAGTTATGGGTTAAATAGCAGGACAGATTGGGTTCTATAGCCTTGGTCGGCAACCAGTCTACCGCAGAAAGCAATGGCAACCTACTGCGGGATAATCTTCTGCCCAGTCAGTCATGTCTCTTTCGAGACATGATCGCCCAAGCGTGTATCACGTATGGCACTTAACTGACTGACTTTGGCTCTTACTTGGACTAGACAGACGGTCAGCGAGGCCTGAGCTGATCAACTAGCTAGTCAGGTTAACAATAAATTGATAACTTACCAAAAAAAAAAAAAAATCATACATGCATGCACTATCCAAATTTAATCAAATTGGTATGAGGAGGTGGTGGCAAGTGTCAATCAGGTTATAACTAAAATGTGTCATCAGAAATTTTAAAAAATTAAAACTTATCTTCAACTTTACAGGAGTAGATGAATTAAAGAAATTATTGATGATTATCTTACCTGAGTATGCCATTTTTGTATTCATGAGATGCTTGGCCGAATGGGATACCCATGATAGCACTCTGAGGAGAGTGGTAAACAAGGATGAGGAAAGAAAAAATATATATAATATGGCCAAAAAAAAAAAAAAAGATGAAAAAACTATCTGAATCAAGTTCTAATAATGAATTAGAATTGTATAGTTTCTTCCCTCAATATATAGTAATGGAGTCACTTGAAGAAATTTCTATTACAAAACTATCATCATTTATAAATGAAAAAATAATATACTCAAATTTCTCCTATAGCTGTTAAAAAAACATGAAAACAAATCAATAATAATTAAAGTAAGAAAAAATGTATGCAGAAAAAATCCTCAAATGGTCAATATTTTTTAAAAGTCAAAACCTATCCACACCAAAAATATATTACAGTATAAAAAAGGCCTTTTAAAATTAGTTAAAAAGTTTACACTTTACTTTAAAAATGTATTTTGACTTTAGCAGATAAGTTAATGAACTTAAATCAGACATTTTTATATATATATTGAAAGATTCTTTAGGTCTGTCATCTATCATGCAAAACAATATATTTGATGTCATTACTTGTCAAATATATATTTTTAGCATTAGAAACTATTAACTATCTTGTAAAAATTTAAGAAAAAAGTGTCTTAAAAAATTAGCTTTCCATAAAGAAAAGGGATTAAGAAGCTAATTACAAAATAATAGATGCATTAATTAGAGAACCTATGCAAATATTCATATTTTAAGATTGATTCTTTTAATTGTTTTTTTCATTAAATTTAAAATTAAAATATTAAAAATAAAGTGACTTTTGATAAAGTTGTTTCTGTTGAATGATGTTTTGATTATTTTCAACATTTGGTAATTAAGAAATAATTATTGAACTGAAGCTAACAAATAACAGTAACAAGTGATCTGATTATCACAAAATCCAATGATTTAGGTTTAATTTTATTTTAAGAAAATAGCTTCATTTTTCGCAAAATTTGTTTCATCAAAATCTGAAAAAAAATGGCTTTTCAACTTTTAACTACAACTTTTTGCAAGAAATAATGCTATTTTTTTTCCCTTTATTTTAATGAGATATTGGGAAAATATCTCATTTATACAGTGTAGATTACTTAAATAATATATTACCTTAATTTTGAAAAGAAGCAAATATGAAACAAAAACCTGTGAATAGGTTTACTTTTTTTTGTAAACAGTATTTACAAGTTTCCAATATTTTGATTACTGGATAAAATAAAATTGATTTTATGAAATATATTCTTCAAATTATAAAACTCTAGCTCATAAATTTCCTGATGGTGTTTGGAGTTGTTATTTTCTCCTCTAAATAATAATAAAGTGATATAGCTTTTAAATTAAAATATTAAATTTCATTTAATATTTAAAAAGATCAGTTGAAGTTTGTTTTTTATTTTATAGTATTTAAATTTTTACCTAACTTCTATTCAGAATGTGATTTAATTTAAAAATAACCTCTACTCTTGAATTTAAAACTTTGCAAACTGTATACAGATATTTAAACTTCTGTCTTAAGTGATTACATCTATTTATTTATAGATTTTAATTTATTTCATTAACCCCAAAAGTTATTCTAAAAATTGTTTTCATGTCACTACATTTAAATTTATGTACTTTATGAGTACCTATTACTAAGTACAAAGGAGAACGTAAGGGGTGCTAAAAAGTTCTCAGTCTGACCCACTTCCAAAAATCTGATCAAACCTATGATTTTTTTTTTTTTTTTGTGGGTGGAGATACTTTGACAAGGGATGCAAACACTTTAACTTTCATCCCCTACCTCACAACGGTGTAAACAAGAGGTTGCATTTTCTAGAGCAAGAATCCAACAAATAGATTTATTAGTTTAAGAATTAGTCAAAATCAGTAAATAAAACCAAGTTTATGTTTGTATGCAATTTTCAAATGATAAAAAGTATAATTTACTTTGAACATTATTAAACTTGGATTTACAAGACATTTAGACATTTTTTCTTGAAACATGCCAGAAGGGAAAAAAGTAAATAAAGATTTTAAAAAATGATGATAGTGAGCTGTAAATATAAGTGTTTTATTCTGAAGGTTTTTTATTTTTTTCTTCTTCTTCTTTTTTTTTTTTTTTTTTTTTTTTTTGACCATCTGCTGTTTACAACAGAATGCCTGTTGCTATTCATTGCCTTCCATTTCAGTGGCTGTTGTCTTTGTGAGCAACTCTCACTGTATCAACCTCCTACCTCTTTGCAGAGGTTATCACTAGTCTCCAGTTGAAATCTTTCTGTGTCAGTCTTTTTCAATTAATCATTGGTCTTACTTCCTTTGGAAAGATGACAGTATTCTAGGATGAAGCCTGTATATCTGAATTAAAACCCTCTTATTTGAACCTTTGACTTTTTAAAAATTCTTTGCTAACTTTTTTTCATAAAAAATTATTGTCATTTATTTTTAAACAAATGTATAACCACAATACATTTTGGACAATGCAAATGATGCTGATGAGGCTATTGAATTAACTGGGGGAAAATATTTATTTTAATTATTTTATCAATTCTTCTTATTTTATTTTATTTTTTTTCTAATGGACCAGGGTGTTGCTGAAACAGTTTTGGTATGATGAAAATTCTGATGTTTGTCCACTTTGATAGTCAGGTTTGGGGATGTGAGTTTCAGCCCCCACCCTTTCTGCATGCTTTAGTAGTAAGATGAGAGCAATGGATTATATTTTATGTATTCTCTATGAATATACATATGCCTGTAAAATAAAATGAGAAGTGTTTGAAAGATCTTGATGTTTAGTGCATATATTATAACTATTGAAATAATTAGCATATAACTTGGAATTATTTGTGATGGGAGAGGAACATAGCAACAAACAAAAAGAAAAATGAAATTTGTTTAATAAATTTTTTGAAATATAGTAGCAAATGTTCCATCTAGGGTAATCTATCATTTTTTTTCTCTCTGATAATAATCAGTATCACATTTTCTGTCTGTTAAAAAGTTAAGAAAATATCTGGAGAAATAGTGTCAATCTTTTACAATTAAAAATCCTTATTTGAAACATCTGGCAACTTTAAAAACAAACAACAATACAAGGACAGATTTTATTCCGTCCTTACAACACACTGTACTTGCATCTTAAATGATTTGTTTGCTCCTTCGTCTTTCAATTTTTGAGTGCTTTAAAAAGATTTCGTTTTGCCCCCTTTTTCTTCTAACCTCATTTTCCTCTCTTTTAGGTTTATGCTATGCTTCCAGATATCATTTTTCTTACTGTAACACAATCAGGCAATTCCTAAAAATATGTTCAGCAGTTGCTCTCTTGGCACTCAGCACTCATTCACTTAAAATGCTTGGAAAGAATTTAACAGTTTTGTGTACATACCAAAAATGCTTTATTTATGCACACACATTTTTTTTAAGATGCAAGTTGGATTGATATATACATCTAAACAGAATATAGAAACGTTTGCAAGTTATAGCTTACATTTTTAGTCTTTACAGGATGTTTTATTACTTAGTGAAAAAACTTATTTCAGTTGTCAAGTAAAGGATTTTGGCATTGATATGCTGAAGATTCCATGAAAAATTAGAGGCAAGTTTTAATAAATTTTCTAAGTTTATTATCAGAAATTTTATGTGTGTATAGTCTATTAAAGATATATTTTCTAAAAGATATATTTACATTTACCAGACTAAGAATATTTGACAATCCCCCCTTCTTGTTATATAATAGGTACAACTAATTTCATGGCTTCTAAAAAATATTATAAGTACAGTTTTAAAGTCAGGTATGTCATTCTATTAATATTCATACAATTTTTTTATCTTTTATACATTGTACATATAATACTTGTGCTTCTTATGTGCATAAATTCATATGGGGATTGCTTATTTAAGTATAAAGAAATGATTTTTGTTTGACGCTCCCCCTCCCCCAGGCCAATCTTATGATTTCAGTGCCTGGAAATGATAACTATGGTTTAATTGATTTGTTCTCAACATATTTAAAATAATGCAAATGAATTTTAAGTTACTTGTGTAAAATAATTTTTTGTAATTAATGTTTTTCATATGTTGGAAAATATAGCAGTATATGTGACTACTCTCTCTCTTATATGATACAGATAAATATTTACAGAAAATATGAAAGTATTAATGCACTATGATTTTTAATAAAGTGATAGCATTTTATGTTTTGAAGTTATAATTTTTTTCTTTTGTTTTACTTAAGTACCTTCACAAAAATGTGATACATAAATGTTTGAAATGATTTATTTTAGTTTTGATTTGAAGCTAATAGATTAAATTTAAGATTTCCAATAAGCAAAATACTTTGTATTTCAAAACTAATTTGTTTTGAAATTGCTGATTTTTACCTGTCTGTCAGCACAATGTAATTACCTTTATTTTAAAAAAAATTCAAGAATAAAATATACTGTTCTGAATTATTATTATTTGAGAAATGAAAGCTGATTTAAAGTTTAATTAATCTAATCTGAAACAAATATTACTTACTTTTAGTTTAAAATATCACAGAAATGCATTTTTAACACAGTGGTGTTTATTTAAGCTTGACTGACAGACAAGTTTATTTAATTTTTTTCTATAGTGGAAAAATTACTTGAGGTATATAATGTGAGCACCTTTCTTACATAATTTTTTAACTACCCAGTATCTTAAAAATTTATGCAAATATTCTCTGTCATTTGTTTTTTTTGAGTTTTAGGTACTTTGGCTTTAAATTTACTATAGTTATGGCTATTATTTTCTGATAATGTCATGGATGGATGTCCGTATTTACAAAAATCTGCCCATTTATACACAAAAAGAATTCAAAATTCTTTTTTAAATATTATTGGTTGATGAATTGTAGTAAGCTTTTCTATTTATGATTAGTAAATATAGTTTTCATTTAATAACAGTATCATCTAGCTGCTACAAATTAATACAGAATTTTTAAAAATTTAAAACTTTGTAAATTATTCTAATTAAAATTTTTAAAAAATTGAAAATAATTTTTGTAAAAATTCATTATTCATCGAAAACATTTTTTTCATAAGACAATAGAATCCTTAATTTATCTTATTCATAAAAGCAATTAAATTAAAAGTTTTCCTAATTAATAAATATCTTAGTTTTATTGTAGGTTTTTCAATTTACGATCAGAGAAGAGTGGGAGTGGGGGTCCTATTTTACAAAAAAAAATTATTTAAACTCTTCAAAGTGTTCTGCATATAACTAATATCAATATTAAGTAGTACAAAAATTAATTTCTCAAAATTTCATAAAATTATTTAAATGTGGGGAGGGTGACATATGTTAAGAAAAAAGTAAACAACTTTTTATCAAGATTTTCTAAAAAAGAACATTTAAAAAATAACTCTTTTGTGAATAATTCCTGGAAGTTTCATTAAAATTTGACTATTATTTTATTTTTGCAAGGATTTCTAAATCAATGTGTTTTTCACCAAAATAAAAAAATCACTAAAATTTCCAATACTAATTTTTGGTCCCACACAGATGGAAGAAAGACAGGAGAATTAATCATCATTTTGAATGAAAAAAAAATGTAGTTTAATAATAAAAAATTCCGTTGGTCTTTTCTATTAAGATTTAACTTTTTTTTTTTAAGTTTGGGACATTTTTTCATCATGGTATGTTAATTTTTTAGCTAATCTGTGGAGGTACCTAGCACTTTTAATTAATTTTAATTAAGCATTTTTCTTATTTCAAGTCTAATCAAAAACATGTTTTAAATTTTAAAACATTCTTTTTTATATTAAACTTTTATTGAATAAATAATGTACTTAAATTTTGAGACAAAAAAATACATTTCTTTTTTTTACCTTAAGTACTTAAAATTCTTACTGAAAAGTAACTCATAATTGCTTCCATATAGAAGTTACAGTTGTCATACTATTCATAATTGTATTTAAAATTGTTTAAAACTATCTTTGTAAGCAAAATCTTCATTTTGAACACAAGAAAAACAGTAGTTATAAGTTCAACTGACCTTGTGGCTAGTTTATAGGAAAATACATTGTAATTTTTCACTTGTTTAAAGTTAATGTGCGCTAGATTAAACCAAAAGAAAGATGCTTTATTTAAAAACTCACTGTTTAGGATAACTCAATTCAAACTACTGTGTATATTAGCTTTACTCATTCAGGTCTCTACTAATTTTGGGTGAATACAACTACCTACTTTGAAATCAATGACAAATTGTCTATGTTCCTCACAATAAGGTATGCTTGGAATTTCCTCTTTTTACTATCTGAATTGAAATATTATTCACTTATTTTTCTCCTCTTTCATTCCCTCAGAATAGTTTTAATGAATATTTTCTTTTTCAAAGATTTCAATTTGTTTTTTTTTTGTTTTTTTCATGCATAAAAGCTTCTTGCTACTTTTGCACATAACTATTTATTGTCTTCAAATTAGTAAAATCAGCAGGTAAATTACTTTTAATTTAAAACTTTTTGTGTGCAAAAAAAATAACTGCTGTTAATGTTTTGTTTATTTTCATGACATGCATTCCAACCAGGTGATAAAAAAATGTTCCTGAATAGGTATGATGCTTTTAGTAACTTTTTATTTTGTATCACTCTACTTTTTTCTTTTTCAACAAGCCCTTCAATAACAAATGAAGGTTGACCTACTTGTCTTTGGCAAACTGTTGGCCTAATTATTTCTTTCTCCTCTTTATTGTTTGCTTGTCCCATGCTACCAGTTTTACCTTCTCTACCTTTTGTTTACATTTCTATAGCTTTTCTAATTTTATTATAGAATTTAATTAATTTAGTAAATCCCTAATTGTAAGTTTTCCCTATTCTTATATACCATTAAATATAGTTAAGGAATATGTTTTCAAAAGCAAAATTTTTAAAATCCTCTTATTTTAAACAATATCCTAAATTTTTTTTAACCCTTGTGATAAAAAAACTAAAAAAATGTTCTAAAATACCAAGTGATTTGAAATCAAAATTTCACTTTTTCAACTACATTGATTTTATATCAACCCATCTTGAAATTGAGATGGAAAAATCTTCAAAAGAAAAATTTCTTCTTCAGTTAATTTTTTCTTTGATCAGTCAGATTCTGTATCAATCTGGACTGGAGCTTCTGACTTGAATTTGCTATCGTAGAAGTCTTATATTAGCAATAAACTTGAAAATATACAGCATTCATCAATTTTCAAATATTTTTTTTCTAGTAAAAACAATTTCATCAAAATTGAAATTCAATTTTGACCATACATTACAAATATATTGTAGATATTACAATTTTTTAACATCAGTTTTTCTTTGTGTTATTTTCTCCTCAAAATATAGTTCTTGTAATAATCATTTTTTGACATAGCGTTTTCTTTTCCTGTTAAATGCATCCCATAGGATAAGAAGTAACACAGAAATCAGCTAAAAATGTACTTTGTTATAAAATGCTCCATAGTGTATTAAATGCTTATTTTTTTTCTCTTTTAAAGAGCATAATTTACAAAACATTTTGCAAATGAAGTATCTTCCTGCATTATTTAAAAACTGGAATTATGATGCTTTATATTTGCTTTTTGTTCAGTGAAATGCATGACATCATTGTTTGCTGTATTCTTGTTTTATGAATTTTCAAACTTGTGTGCACACACACACACACACACACACACACACACACAATAAATTTTCATTAAAAAATGCTCTAATGTCTCTCAAATTTATTCTGAAACATAAAAGTTGATTTTTAAAATATTTTCTGGTGGAAATCTGAAGTAATTTTGAACAAAAATGATTTTCTTTATTTTACTACACAATTCCCAAACAAAGTTATCATGACCATAAAGTGACAAATGCAGGAGTTATTTTACTGTTTATACAGAGATAAAATTAAAACTGGTTGAAGTTCTGTTGAAAATAATAAATTACTTTTTTGATTGATATTTTTTTGTTTTAAAACAACAAAATAATATTACATTCTTTTTTTAATAAAATAAAAGAAATAAACTTACTTAGTAAGTTGTAAATATTTTAAAACTATCCAGAATAAACAGAGATTAGACTTGGAACAGATTAATGCAGAACTATTTCCTAAATTATTTTTCATATTATTAGCTTGCTGAGAACCAAATTAAAAAACTTGTAATAAAAGGTCTTTCCTGGTATTATTATTGTCAGCTATCTACTAGTAAAGAAGAAATTGTCATCTTAACTGACAAGTAAATTTTTTTTGCCATTAATTAACAACTTTTAATAAAAACATCTGGTTCCTTCCCCTTATCTAATTGCATTTAAAGTGTAATTTCGAAGTTCAGTACTTTTTTTATTTCTCATTCCATGATGATATATCCCTTTTGAAATTTAGATAATTTCTATACTTTTGGATTATGAGGTGGAACTGAAAAGTTATGAAAAATTCTTTTGACTAAGAAGCCTTTTCTCTGCAAAAATGTAATGCATGGCCCAATTTGGGTAAGATGCTTCTTAATTGTAGTGATTTTATAATTATTTATCTCTTTTATTTTTATATTAATTTAAGTAATAGTAAGCATTTCTTTTTTAAATATCAAATATATATTAAATAAATATGTTGTTTACTTATGCCACTTGTCTGTGAAAACTTTATAAAATTGTAAATTTTACTTGATACATGTCATAGTTATTAATTTTTATCAAATCTGTGAATTATTCATTATTTCTGCAATTATATTTTTCATTACAGACTATTTTATTTTTGTGTTTTAATAAGAAAAAGAAATCAATATGATCTTGACATTGAAAATATATTACAGTTAATAGAAATAAGTTTTTCCTTTTTAATTTAAAAACTCAGTTGGTATGGTATAACATTTTTAAAAATTCTATTAACAAAACACTATTTTCTTTTTTTATTCCTTATTCAAATGTAATATGAATAAAATAGCATGAAAAAAACAATTTATTTAAAAATCATGAAGACTTCTCAAGTATATTGAAAAATCATTACATTATGGTTGTATCTGCAGATAAAGTTTACAATGTTTTTCTTTGGCAATTCCTCAAATTGTCTTTAAAATTTCCTGTCATATATTGAATATGATTAAGAGTTATTTAGAGAAATGGATTTGTTAAAATCAGGCATTGTAAAACATTTTTATATTATTGAAAAATAAAGTTGAAAGAATCTTTGCTGAATATTTAATGTTGTCTGTGGGAAGAGTTTTCATTTGTTCTCCCCTACCCTTTTTTCTTTGTGGTAAGTAGCAAGTAAATATAATTACCATCAAGGCAAAGAATAAGAGCATGAAAGCTGAGCTTGATTGGCTGTTCTTGTTACTTCTGATCTATACTCTTGTAATTCTTTTATTTAGTATATGTGTTATATAGAGATATAATGATCAGTCTGTAGCTCACACTACTGTTATAAGTGAGATAAATGCCTGCAGATAGACCGCACCTGCAATTATACTCTCCTTTCAGGCTGCCAGGTTTCTGGGTTTTCAGTACACTGAGCTGCTATGTGTTCATCTGAAAATTACATAGAAACTCTTCTTGATAATGGAGAAGACAACACCAGATTATAAGATTATCCAAGTTCATCTCTCTTATATATTCATTTGGTATTCTTAATAAGTAAGCAACAGCTGTATTAAAAACTATTCTTTTAGATCCTGCATATTTGACTAGAGGCATATCATGGGGGGGAAAAACCTCCGGTTGAGGTAGGAGGTTGTTTGCACAATAGAAACCAATTGTTTACAGGTAGATGACAAATTTGTTTTACTGTTATCAAAATCTGTAGATTTTGTAAATATGTTGAATTACTTAACTAAGTTCTTAGAAAAAAAATCATTTTAATTTGACTATAACTATATTTATCCACACATTTATATTTTTACTCACAGATGATAAACTATTTTAATGTCTCTAAATATATTGGAGTTAATGTAAGAATTTAACTAGAATATTATAATTTGTACAAAATGAATAAAAGATCTTGCAAAACAATGCTGATTATAGTGTAAATTTTCTTGAAAAATTTTTTAAAGTTATAATTATTAATTTTACTCCTTTTGTGAAGAAACTGTCACAGGTTTGTCATAAATACTTTCATCATTGTCATGAAGAATTGCAAAAAGCATAATTTATATGTTCTCTTACTGTTATGAATTATGATTTTCATACATGTATTATATTTAATCTTATGTATTTTTTTTAGTAATATTGTTAAAGTTTGTTACCCTTATAATGTATAAATATTTGCAAAGCCAGATTTATATTTTACAGGACTTTCTTTGTGTTTAATATATTTTTTGTTTTTACTTTTTTCTTTCCAGAATGTGTTTTTATTTTCTGTTCATAACCAAATAAAGAGTTTGGTTGAGTGAAACAAATTACATTTGTGTAATTCATGATTTCCAGATTTTATATTTCTAAAATATGGAAATTTTGTTGGTTTTCTTTTAGATTTTACTTACAAACTAAATTTGGAATAAAAATATTAGATTAATAGGAATCTATTCAATAAATTTAATAGGTGTTTCTGATTAGTATAAGCTTTT
The DNA here is from genome assembly GCA_037127315.1 of Ascarosepion bandense. Classification (NCBI taxonomy): domain Eukaryota; kingdom Metazoa; phylum Mollusca; class Cephalopoda; order Sepiida; family Sepiidae; genus Ascarosepion; species Ascarosepion bandense. The sequence goes on along the minus strand of JBBBDQ010001499.1, from coordinate 3,201,365 downwards.
TATAACACATTCATGAAATGGATACTTTTGATTTATCAGCCACAAAATCATGCAAATCTCATAATGCTGATTCTCCTTCTTCAAATAAATTCAAGGCCTTACCAATAATTGAACTCACCTTGTATAGAATCTATTTGTTCATCTTGTTCCATTTTTCTAATAGCATGTGGCTGAGTGGCAATATTTGAATTGTTTTTCAAGTTCATCTACCACTTAATTTGTTTCTTTTAATCTTTTATCATAAAATTAAGGGTTTGCTGTTGTTTAGCACACTTTTACAGAGCCTCCAGTAGTCTTTGGAGCCAAAGTTATGGGATGCTATGCACTACTTCATTCCGGCTGCAAACAGCAGCTTAGCTTCTTTAAGTATCTTTTAGCATTCATCATGAGCAGAGGCAAAAAGGCACTGTTATGGTTTGACGTGTGACTCTGATAAAGCCAGAAGTAGTGTTTCGGTGGGCAATGGCAACCAAGCAAGCAGGGGAGACCAGGGGGACAAGTTGGATTTAAGTCACAACTTCCTGGCTGGGATGAAAGCTTTGATGCCAGCCTTAACCCAGCCTTAACCTCAATGGGAAGACTAAAGACTTTGTTCCAAGAAATGTCACACAGGAAATTGCGGAATGAGTCCTAATCAGCTCTTTGGTAGTCGTAAGATATTCTGCTAATCTGAGGTTCTTGGGTAGAGTGGGAATGGAAAGAGATGTTAACCAAAACCACCGCATGGTCAGAGTTTCCGAGGGGGCAGTTGCTTGACATACCAAGAGTCAGGGATGGAAGTAAAACAGAGATATAGCAGTGAGTCAGGTCCATTAGGGTTATTAGAGAAATGTGTAGGGAACTCCACCACTTGCATAAGGGACTGAGTGATTGAAAAATTCATGGTGTGGACACCAGCAAGATCTGTGACAGAGTTTGCCAGCCACTTGGTGTGATGGTTATCAGTATTATTGGAGATGCTGTCAAGAATGAAGTCGGGAGATGAGGGTGAACGAGAGAGAAAGAAGAGATAGCTGAGTTTAGTAAGGAGAGAAAAAAACACATAAAAATGATCGAGGGATTCAAGAGAGATCATCCTAGCTAGAGGGAGGTGTCCACTGACGTAAACACCAAGCCCATGCATGTGGACATTAGAGTCCTTCCTGAAGAAGGGAAGGTAACCAGGGACATAGAATTCAGAAGAGAGGATAGAAGGATCAAGGTTAATTTCGTAGAGGGCTAGGATGTCAGGTGAGTTTACTTGGAGGAAGGATTCAACACTGTAAAAGTTGGTATATATACCTTGTATGTTAGCAAAGGAGATATTGATGGGTTTGGGTGTTTTTTGATTAGCTGGTTTAGTTTTGCTATTATGATAGTGTGTATTCATGGTTAGTGAGTTTTATTAGGAGAGAGGCCTAGAGTAGAATCAGTCGGTCGCTGTATACAGCATGTGTGGAAATCAATGCGAAATTCTACGAATAGAAGATATTCTTTTTCAAATGCCTGATGTTCCATACTACTTTCTGTCCAGTTTTGAAGTCATACAGATTAATGATATATTCTTTTTGTTCATGTTGCTTTTAGGGTTGATAAATCTGAGTTTAAATATTAAACAAGAGAGCATGATATATAATGATTGAAGCATTTTTTTACTTTTTAGTTAGTTTATAAGTGCCAGTGCCAGATTTATTTTTGAAGAAATACATTTTTGTAGTCAGTATACAAATTTATTTTGCTAGCAATATTTTTAAAAAGAAATAAGTTAGTAACAATTTTTTATCAGTATTATAAATAGATCCTACAGAATCCTAGATATAGAAGTATAATATTGATTTTTACATTGAAGGAGTGCACTTAACTGTAAATATTATACTTTGAATTTTTTGTTTTTGCAGATATGATCCAGTTTCTGGCTGAACCTGTATCAACTGTTGTATCTGAAAACAGTTCTGTGGTGATAACATGCCCAGTTTCTCCACCAGTAGCTATTGTTCAATGGTTTTATCAGGACAAAGCTATTGCAGATGATAATGAATGGATTACTGTTAATGGGACATCATTAATCATTGATGAATTTCAAGTGGGAGATGATACCAGTTCACATGAAGGAACTTACTATTGTGTGGCTACTACATCATTGGGAGCCTTAGTCAGCCAACCAGCAACATTACAGCTTCCACGTAAGTGCTTTGTGATATTTTCAAATCTTTTTCAAATCAATTATATCAAACATATATCTAACATTTATTTCATATCTAAATAATTAACATTATGCATTTTTTAAAACTTTTTTTGATTTATAGTTACAAAATTTGCTTTTCTGTTTGAGGTTTGTTTTTTTTTTGTTAATAATATATTAAGTTTTAATACTTAATGTTGGATTCTTCTGTTATTAAGTCTTAAATAAGATTAACATTTGAAGTTTTTCAAAAAATTGTCTTAATAAAATTGGAGAACTTAATTAGCTGAAGTACTTATCTACAAATTATTTTGATTGTTAATTTGTAATTTTATGGTAAAATTTATCAATTAAAAAAAAATAACCAACCTCTTAGCTGTGGCTAAATCAAATTTTTCTGATAACTTTAATTAAGGAACTTTATTGAATTTGTCTTTACTAAAGTTCCATGATGTCAAATGATCTTGCAATGATGTAAAGGATTATTAAAGTTTATTATAAAAAAAAGGAAATGATAGCATTATTTATGCATTATTTATTGATTCTGTCTAGGAAAAAAATGTAGTATCTATGTACCCTGTGAAAAATATTACACACACACACACACACATGATGTAAAAAAAAGTAATGAAACTGTAGTATATAAAGGTAATGGTAGGTAACACCACTATACTTTGATGCCATGGAAATGCCCAGACCTATATCATTTATTCTATGATATCTGATGAGTCAGTGTGAACACCAGCTAGGCTGCTCATGACAAGGTGATGTGAGTAGCCAGGAGCATAAGACATTTTATTTCCAAACATGTGGGGGACATTTGACATGAGGTCACATATGTGCCAGAAATACCTATGGAAAGCCATACTGACAGGAATTTGGCTAGAATTATCAGCAGTAATAGACAAATGACACTGGCTCAAAGCACATTCATATTCAGTCATTCAGTACAGATGTTCCTGGATGCATATTCAGCAGGTTAATTTCTATAGGATATGAGATCCACCAGTTCATAACACTGGACAGTTTCATATAACCTTATGATGTCATTAATTGGACACTAGAGTATTGCTAACTGACCTTATGAGTCATGGTTCTAATTGTTTTGAGCTGATCATAGGGTTTGCGTATGACACAATTGTCAACAAGGCACCATGCAGTGGTTGTTCTAGAAGACATATAGCATCATCCCATTTCAATGCGTTATTAACTGATGACTTACATTGCAATGCTTTCTGGTTATTTGCCACTCGTTCATGAACTCCAACAATGATGGGTTATTCCATGATAGACAATGTGCCATATCATCAGATCTAAATTACTCAGAATGGATTTGTGGAGCAATTTGAAGATTTTCAACAAATGGCATGACTATCACACTTTTCTGATAGAAACCCAATCAACCATTTATGGGGTGTGGTGAATAAGTCTGTCTGTACACAAATACATACCTACAAATATCCAGAAGCTGTGGGCAATTATTGAAATAACATGGCTCAATTACTTCTGACCACCCATAGAATCAATGCTATATTCAGTTTATGGACTTCACTAGGCTGTAGGGTATCAGACTTATCCTATGTCTTTTGCACATCAATGTATATATAAACATAGCATTTTATATGTTTGGAGATATAGATTTAGAATGGAACTAACTTATGTCAGCTTTAAAGAAACTTAAAGGATGCTCCTAAAATCCAAAACCATTGATCAAAATAAATGCAGTTTATGTACTATGTTTAATGAGATGTTTAAACTAAATCTTGCATGTTTCTATATAGGTCTATCCATTTTATCAATATGACTTAGCCCTTTAAGACTGAATTTATTTTAAAATGTTACAGTTTTAAGCTAACTCAAATTTAAATTCAATTTATGAGCTTTCTAAACAAGTTCATCCTTCTATACTATATATATTCACATAGGATTATAGACTGTATATTAGTAATTTTTACTCATAAATACCTGCTTTTAATCATCATCTGATAGTAATCAGATTGTCACCTGGCTCACAGTATTTATTGCCATCAGCATGCAGTTGGCCTACTGTCAGTGTTGTTGAAGTTTGGCTCATTGTCAGAACTGATTTCATCTATTTCCTCCATTAAACTTTTTTCCAGAATCAAAGTTAGTCAGCAAGATGATTATCATGGAATTTTGGAAGCATGTCACTACCATATTACTTGGGCTGATTTAGTGTGTATACCTTTCTGCAACCAATTTAATATTATTATATTTGGTTAACCCATTTAGAAACAGTTTATACTAACAATATGAAAAAATAAGCTCACTCTCATAATGTTGGTATATATTTTTGTGGGATAAACTGTTAAGTGTCAGTTTCTAAAATGTATATTTTTTATTTTTCTTGAAAAAATATATCAGAAATGCTGATTAATTTTCTGATTTTTTTTATAATTTCATTTCTAATTCTTTTAAAACCATTGTTCTAACCAATTAATTACTTAGTAAAAACTTTACTATTTTTTATTATAATATTATATGACTGTCCTGATATTTAGTTTCACTTTATATATTTATATTTGGATAATTATACTTATTTTGACATGACTGCAAAGTTTGCTCATTCTGTTAATAACTTTTCTTTGCCTATTTAACAATCAAAATTTTTAACAGATCAATAACTGTATATCAAAGAATATGTATAGCTTTATGCAGGGCCACATTAATTACTTTGCGTGTATTCTTTTGGTACTTGGTTGATGGTTGTTTTGTGTTGCTTTGTATACACTTTGAAGTGTATACAAAGCAACACAAAACAACCATCTTCAAAATTAATTTTTTGTCTTAGAGTAGGTATCTCAAAATAAATTTTATTTTTAATATAGCTAAAAACCTTCAATACAGGCATAGAGATCTCAACATATCATAAAAATTGGTAACAAATTTATCTTGGTAGCTCAATTAGTAACAAAGTTACGACCATTCAAAGTTTTATAAAACATTTGTTTCTTGTATGCTATTAGACAAAAAGCTAATTTTAAAATTGTATAACTGATAATTCAGGCTTTAAAAAGTTAGAAAACATTATAAATGTAATGTCATATAGGAAGTCTTGAAATAAATGGTGGATAATACTAATGGAATCAATAATTCTTAAATGAGGCCAGCCTAAACACTGGAAAAATTTTGTTCTCAAAAGCAAAATTCAAAAAATATAACACAGAAGAGCAAATTTGAATGATCATGTTTCATTTCAACAGTTAATGCTTTGCAACTTCTTCCCATAGTTTATAGTACAACAGAGATGAAGCAATTTTTTTTTTTTTTTCAGTCAGTCAGTCAAGTGCCATACGTGATACATGCTTTGGGCAATCATGTCTTGTAAAGAGACATGACTGACTGGGCAGAAGATTGACTGGGCAGAAGACTGGCAACCAGTCTACCACAGAAAGCAATGGCAACCTACTATAGGTTGCCATTGCTTTCTGTGGTAGACTGGTTGCCAGTCAAGGCTATAGAACCCAATCTGTCCTGTTATTTAACCCATAACTGGAGGGTAGAGATAGATTAATACCTTTTCCAAGGATATTTGTGCATAAGTGAATGCAAGGAATTTCAGTTGTATTTCTTGCATTCACTTACGTATAAATACCCTTGGGAAAAGTATTAATCTGTCTCTTTCCTCCAGTTATGGGTTAAATAACAGGTAAGATTGGGTTCTATAGCCTTGGCTGGCAACCAATTTACCACAGAAAGTAATGTCAATATTATACTGCGGGATAACATTCTGCCCAGTCATTCATGTCTCTTTTGAGACATGGTTGCCTAAGTGTGTATCACGTATGGCACTTAACTGACTTATTTCAGTAGTACCTCAATAAAAAAAAACAAACTATATTTACACCACATAAAAACAGCCAGATGCACAATTTAACAGTAGACCAAAAACAAGTCAAAAGTATATCACCATATTGAACTTGCCATTAAAAGTATCCATTGGAAGTACATGCCAGAAACTTTATGAATTACAAAACTTAAAAATGTGTTTTACAAAAGAACACAAACTAATAGAAAAGACTTTCTTGACATTGTGAATGGTTCTCCAGCACTTCCTCTACTAATGGTGATTTGCTGACTGAATTTCCTTATGATTCTCTACTATAGCTAGTATTTCTGAAATACTTCATGTCCAGCCATCACTTGTAATTGGTATTGCATCAAAGTTGCATCAGAAGATAATTGTTGATTCCACTAATGCAATATTATCAGAAATAATCATTTCTGCTTTCTGTATGAGGTAAAAACTTTATCAAAGCAATGAATAGAGATACAATATAAATGACTTGGCCAATGTAAAAGTTATTCATAATATACTGCAATCCATTGGCCTGGGCAATTATAACTGAAGGTTACCTGAGGTGGTTCTTCTTCATCAAATACTCAGAATCACTGAGTGCTTTTTTTTCTTTCTTTTGTCTTAAAGGTGAAGAGAAATCAGCTGATTTCTTGTCGACAAGTAGTTGCAGAGATTTATTTCCACTGGTGTTGATACCTAATAGAATTTTCAGATATATAAATTAATCATTCAGAAACCCCTCCTTATTGTACATCTATTAATAGACTTCACAAGACCACCATGCTTGATGACTGAGTTAATGATTCTCTTTTTTTCATTTTGTCTCTCATTTTTAGCAATTCTTTACTGTACATGAAGTTTCACATGTACATCTTGTTCCTTGTGTCTTTGTCATCGATGTTTTGCATACTTTCTTGAAATGCCAAGAACTAATTGCTGTTCAGTTACTGATTTTGCTTGCAGCCACACTATAGTTCGGTTGTGCTGGTTGATTGATGGTGAAGTGATGCATGCAGTCAGCAATTTTGAGGTCATTTGAGGAAATCTTTTACACTTACATAAACTTGATTTTAAAGAAAAATATTCAAATTCAACCATGAACATAGTAAAAGTTTGTCATGAACATTAACAAAAAATAACTTAAAACTCAGAAAACAATTTTGTTGAGTTGGTATTTGCATAATTTAAAATATCTTCTTTCACATTTGATACAAAAAAAATCTACACTAAATATCTATTTTTAAAAAAATATATTTGAAATTTTCCCTTGCAATTCTAAAATTCTTCCAATAAGGAATTTTTCTTTTAAATAAAGATATGTTTTAATAAACCATTTTCAAGTGTTAACATTATAAGGCTACTTGTGGTTATGACAGCCCACAGGTTCAGTCAGTTAATCAGTTAAGTGCCATATATGTGATACATGCTTGGGCAATCATGTCTTGAAAGAGACATGACTGACTGGGCAGATTATCTCACAGTAGGTTGCCATTACTTTCTGCAGTAGACTGATTGCCAGCCAAGGCTATAGGACCCAATCTGTCCTGTTATTAAACCCATAACTAGAGAGAAGAGACTGATTAATACCTTTCCCAGGGTAATTGCGTGTAAGTGAATTCAGTTAATTCAACTGGAATTCAAACTTGACTCCCCAATTTCTCGTTCCAAGCCGATATCCACTGTACCATATCAGGTTACTCTGCATAAATAAACATTTTCACTGTTTGAAGCAAAAAATAAGTATTAGTATTATTCTTACAAAATTCAATCAGTTAAAATTTTATTTAAATGCATAAAATTGTGTTGTATTTCGTTTTTTTGTTTGTTTTAGCTGTTATCTTTCAAATAACAAAATTTAATACATTTAAATTATTCAAAATGAGTTAAGATTTTTTTAGTAAGTTTGTAATGATACTTTGTAAATGATCATTAAAAGTTCTATTTTAATTCTTTATGAGCAAAATTTAAAAAAGCAAAAATATACTGTTTATTTTTTATTATTTCGGTTAATTTTTTTAAGAAAATCAAAGATGAGGCAACAGCAGTTTGAGCTGGCAATTTGAACAAAATAAAACATTTGTATTTTGTCCAAACTAATTTTAAAAATAAATAATTATTTATACAGTTTTAAAATTAAATAAAATATTAAAAAAAAAAATTAAAACTAATATCCACTGATTCAGTAGAATTAAAATGGGATTCAGCTGGTGATGTTTATTCACTCAGTCAGCAATACAAATTTTCATGTGTTGGATCTGAATGTTTTGCATGAAATGAATGAGATCTACCCTCTTTCTGATTCATGTGCACCTCATGTTGTGTGGACACGGAGAGATGAAACCAGCTGATTATTAAATGCAAAACATTGCTCTATAAAGAGGTGTGAATTTCATTTATTTAATTGTTAGATTTCATCTAGATATGCTAGCTGTAACCATAACTTCTATGCTCATAGTTTCTTCTTTCAAACTGTTTGCCTGTGGAAGTCTCTTCCAGCTTCTTACTTTTGAGTCCACTTTGATCTTCAGAAATTTAAATGCAATGGCAATCATCTTTGGTTTCTTTAAATCATGTTCTTTTATTCTTAAATATTTTTCTCAAACTCTTTCACTCTCAGTAACCTCTTGCATTTCAGTGACTTATTTCTAATGATTTAAAAAACAAAAACTAACCTTTTGTTTTTAAATTTTAGAAGCGATTCACGTGTTGTCTGCTTTAATATTTTTTACATCTTTTAGCAGAAAAATGAAAATGTAGCTATTTTTATGAAGTATTTCTTCCCTATATTTTGACTAGCTAAAATACCAAATGTAAATTTTGTTTGGATTTCCACCGAGACAACTTGTACTTAATTTGCACTTAATGTCCTTGTGGAAGGTACAAATCTATATCCATTAATAGGAGCCTTGACAAAAAAGAATGGGTGAGTGAACACTTGGACAAACTATTTACCTATAACAATCTATTAAGTAACCTGGGCTATAGGAATAACTTATAGCTGCTACAACCATTGTCAACCTTAACAGGAATGTTTATTATAAAATCATTTGTACATGCTACAAAGCATTTTGAAATACTCTTAACTACATTATTTTATTTTTTCCATGCATTATAATTTTAAATAACCTTTCTAAATAATACCAAAATTCATTAACTTGCTGAACTCATCACTAGTTGTCTCTATGTTACTTGCTTTACTTAATCATATTCAGTTTTTAAATTCAAGCAATTTTCATTTAACAGTAGAAAAATTTGTAGAAGGTAAAAACCAAATTTATGAATACATGAATTCTTGTTTAATTTATTTTTACATCTAATTGCAGCAAATTTATTATAAAAGTAATTAAAAAAACTTTTTTTTTTCTATTTTATTTGTTAGTTTTAATAAATTGTTTTCATTACTTCATGTTGGATTCTTTCATTTTGTTTTTTCATTTGGAAAAACTAAAACCTACAAAATAAAAAGAAAAATCAGCATTTTGTGTAAGCTTGTTCTTCTGGTTGTTAAAACTGAAATTGTGACTTATATATATAATCATCCACAGACAGATCTGTTTATCAGTACGGTTAGACAGCCGATTACTTTTTGCCCAGGATTGAAACCCGACCAAATTGCTGTCAGTCGGCGATTCTACCTCTGAGCTACGGGCGCTTGGTAGAAGGAGGCAGACTTTTTAGCATGTATATTATCATTATACACGCCCAATAGCTGAGAGTGGTCTAATTCATTGCTGAATGAACGATGTGTGTGTGTATATATATATATATATATATATATATATATATGTATTTTAATTTTCATTTGTCATATATTCTTTATTCCCTATTATTTTCTAAAGGCATTGTTCTATTTTGACTTTATATTAAAATATACATCTAGAATATTTAAGATCTGTGCAACACAGAACATAATAGCATAAATTTCAAGACAGATGGCATCAGTAAGTAATGACCCATGAGCTGATTAGAAAAAATTTATTTAGACAGGCATGTAATTGTCAGCCAGGAGTAATAGATTCTCAGCCATCTTAAACTTTAATTTATAGGTTTTATAATTTATTTTTATAACAAAATCCCATTTTTGCTTTAATTTTTAGTGTTGTATTTATAAAATTGTGGTCTTAATATAAATTACACACACACACACACACACACACATGGATATTTTAGAAAGTCTTTTGCCTTACCCACTTCCTAAAATCAGTATTTTGATATTTGGTCATTGGAATACTGATTTTGGAAAGTGGGTCAGGTCAAGAACTTTTCAGTGCTCCTACCTTTTTTTTTGTGTGTGTGCATATGTTATTGAACCTTTATTCATTTGTATGTACATTTTAAAATAAATAGAAGTAAATAAAAATTATGAATAATGTAAAATAACATAATTCAAAACAAAAGTTATCATTCAATTAAGTTTCAGAAAATAAATAGTTTTATATTATAGTTACCTCCACTTATTTTCGATAACTAACTTTTAAATTGAATTTTTACAAATAAAAAAAAGTTTTCTTGAAACTTTTATTTTAGTTTTAATTGAAAGCTAAATGATTAAATTTGCTATATCCAGTAACCAAAATACTCTAGTATATTTCAAACAAAAATTATATTGATTGGAATTTAAAATTTTGAGATAAAAGAAAAAATTTTAATTTTTTGGCCATTTTTGAGTGATTGACACATTTGCAAACAAAAGTTAATTCTCAGTTTTAAAAATCCTGCAAAAATAAAATATGCATCTGATACATTATTTTTGAAAAATTAGTAAATTTAATGTTAAATTAATCTGATTTACACAACTATTGCTTATTTATAGCATGAAATTTGGAATAAGATTATTTCTGACCTTTCCCTTCCCCCCATATTTGAAGAAACCATGAAACACATTGCCTTTTAATCTACACATAGAAATTACCATACAAAAAAAAACTTTAAATACACAAAAAAAATTAAAAATTGTTTTTAAAAATATGAAGTCACAATGATTTGTATTACACTTTTCAATTTTTGATTAGTTAATATAATCTTTACTTAATAACCTAACCATAACAAATCTTTGAAGTATTTTAAAAATATGTTTGAAACTTTATAAATTATTATAATAAAAAAAATGAAAACAATTCTTTGAAGAAACCATGAAACACATTGCATTTGAAAACAATTCTTTGAAGAAACCATGAAACACATTGCCTTTTAATCTACACATAGAAATTACCATACAAAAAAAAACTTTAAATACACAAAAAAAATTAAAAATTGTTTTTAAAAATATGAAGTCACAATGATTTGTATTACACTTTTCAATTTTTGATTAGTTAATATAATCTTTACTTAATAACCTAACCATAACAAATTTTTGAAGTATTTTAAAAATATGTTTGAAACTTTATAAATTATTATAATAAAAAAAATGAAAACAATTCTTTTAAACTTTTATTATTAATTGAAAAAAAATGTTTCTTCAGACCATAATGTCCTTAATATATATAATTTATTAAAGTAATTAAACGCTTATCAAATGTCATAGTTTTATTGCATTTTTTATTTTACTATTGAGAGCAAATCTTTCAGAAATAAAGGTAGAATGTTTTAGAAAAATAATAGATGATTTACATTCCCAAATGAGTCCCGTGTTTAACTAATTGCTATGGTAATTTACCTATGCACAAATGAACTCTTCCAAACTATAAATAAGCAGCAGTTCTACTTTGTGGGTGAAGGCCATTCCAGCAGATAGCTCTGACAGACAGACCAATACAGTAGACTGGTTGCCAGCTAAGGCTATAGAGTTCAATCTGTCCTGTTATTTAACCTATAACTGGTGATCTTCTCATTTTGTATATTTTTGTACTATTGTTCTTTGTTAATACATTTGTTTAACTCTGTTTCATCTTTGTGTCTTTATTTCTGGCCTCTAACAAGGCTGCAACAACTTGGTGATGAGGGCTCTTAAGGACCCTAGAGGACCCCAAAAGGACTGCATGAAAATTGTCAATATTGGCTCAGCATTGGATGCACAGAATTCTATTTTTTCGTCACACTTTGTTCTATTCAACAGTACTTGATAATCCAGAAAAGAAAACTGAATGGCAAAAAAAAGTGTAACTGAATTACATTAAAATTGAATGTGAGATTATGATAGACTGTTATGCCTTCTTGACCATCCCCAATTGCTTGGATTTAGGGGCCTGTAACTGCCGGTAATTGTGTCTAGTTAAAAACCAAAGTACTAGAGGTATGGAGAGACTGGTCACCTCTTCTTCTCCTGTCCTGAGAAGTCAAGCCTCTAGTGACCAAAATCCCCCCATCCCCAGCTGCATCTTCAAAGTCTACCTCATCTGTAGTGGGCATGCCAATAGCTGGGACCAGTGTGGTTTTACCCCCAGTTGGGTCAAAAGAACAGCACACATTTCCCAGAAAGCCTTCGCCAGCTGCTGCTGTAGTCTCAGAGGAGGCGAAAAGGGGAATAGCTAGTTGTTGGTAAGGTCAGAGGGAAGCATCAGGCAGTGGGACCTCAGTCGCCTGAATCTCCATGGGCAGAAGACATGCACAGCCCCACTCCCTCTACCAGTGTGAAGGGTGATGCCACAGCCTGAAAAAATACATCTTTTGAGGACCTATTAAAGAAGTATGATCCAGGATATGAGGGCATGCTCCTCAATGAGAAATTAAAAGAGGCAGGACAGCATTCAACTCCATTCTGCTCCTTGGCCTCCACCCCGTCCTCCCCAATAAAACCTTCAGAAAAGAAGAAATCTAATTCAACACAGTCTCCTCCCAAAAAACATACCTCTCAGCCCATTTAGAACACCCACTCATCCACCTCCAAGAAAAGCAAATGCCACCAGCAAAGAGGCAGAGAAATCTTGCAGCAGAAGATAAGGAAGCCCGCAAGAAAGCAGCTAAATTACCCTATAGAAAGGGGAAGAACATCGGCTGTATTTATCCAGCCCAGGTGGAAAGGGCTAAAAACTATGGAAGTAGAATAAAACATCTGATATTTCTATTATCTATGAAGAGATGTGAAAAAGACATTAAGGATCCTAGAAATTTTCCCAAGGCCCAAAGGGTACTAACAGTTACCTGTATTGGGTCGGGGGTGCAGCAGACATAGGTGATGGTCAGGAGGCCATTAAATCCTTCAATTTTATCCCACCTTATTGCAGTTTTAGAAAATGAAAAAATTGAAAATGCAAAAAAAATTTTGTTCAGGATAGGTCCCAGTTTTCATTCACCCCTCCCTTTATAGAGCACTGAAACTAACTCACCTTGGGATATCGGAGGCCTCTCCTTAGATGGCAATATCAAGACTGAGATGGGTAGTCAGTATCCTTTCCCTGTCCATTTTCTGTCCAGACTCCCAACTCTAATCAGGTCTGATAATGGCTCTCTGGTTGATAACTTTGAATGCCCAGGGGCTGAGGTCGGTCTCAAAGAGTAAGGCTCCTCATGATCTTCAGTACCTCAGTGTGGATGTTTGTTGTCTGCTTTTCAACTGGCGACTATGAATGCATTCTGTTTAAGGGGTTTGACCTTTATTCAACATGTTTTGATGGACACTGTAGAAGTGTTTCCTGGTTAGTGAGCAAGTCTCTGAAAGCAGTGTGTGCACTTGTCTTCACAGATCCTGCAGGCAGGTTTTGCATGCTGGATATTATAAAGGATAAGGCTTTTCCTCTCATTGGGGTTTATGTGCCCAATGTCCATACAGAGCGTCCTGCATTGTTTTGACAGATTGAGTAGTTCTTAGACACATCTTGTTGTCTCTTAAGGCATTATATCAAGTCTTAGCGGGAGATTAGAATGCTGTCCTTGACCCTGAGAAAAATCACATAAGGGAAAGATTGGGTATTAAAAACCCAGATATGAAAGCATTTTGGGACTTTATTGATAATAAAAGAACAATCAAAAAAGTCAATAAGTACCAGATTGAACACCTTGGGAGGTAGTGTGGGCTTGGACTAATAGGGACAGCTTGGATTTGGTGGTGTGTGCTAGCTACATCTACTGAGTTCTAGATAAGAGAGTCGATTTAGGTTATCCAATTTTTCATTTAATAGTTTATACAGATATATGGGTTCTACTGGAAATTGAACACATCATTGATGAGCAAGATTTCTGGGACCAGCTGTTACTAACACTAAAGCAGGAACTGATGGGGACTGGTTGAGAATAAGTGGTGGGGTTCCTTGAAATCCAAACTTAGGTCATTTGCTGCTGACTATATTCATCGGCTAATTTAGCAGCACAAACAACATGTGAAGAACAAGTTGATCAGAACGTAACCTTAGCTAGGGCAGAGCTGGCCTCCTTGCTTATCACGAAGAACCAGGCTCTTGTAGTTAGGGCTAGGTTAAAAAGAATGTCTTCTGAATATGGCCACTGAACTGCTTGCAGAGGAAGCTCGGAATGCAGTTAACTCGCATATCAAATGCATTTCATTGCCGGACCTGCGTACCATGACTACAGACATGGGTATATGCTTTACACATCTACCTGATTCTCCTTTACTAACTCTCGGTGCTACCACTCCCATGTGCCATTCAATTGGATATTAATTTACAGCTCTTGTTCTTCTTCCTGTGGGTAGTAGGCAAGGCTCTCAAGGTACGTCACAAGATCTGTTACCTCCACCCTTCTGAGAACAGTCTAGGCATGGCAAGCATGAGATTCATCAACACACGTTTCGCATCAAGTTCTTAGACCAGATGTGTATGCAACCGGATGAGAACGGTGCCTTCTGTAAAACTTTTCATCTTTGAGAAGCGTGCACTCATCTGAGCAAGAGGACCACTGTGCACCTCAGGGTGAGTGCTCCTTCTATTACGAATGCTTGTTGTCTCTTAAGGCATTATATCAAGTATTAGTTGGAGGTGGAGATGAACCTATAGGCGAGCTCAGTTTGATGAAATGGTAGGCTTGCTCTATATGGCCTTGGGCACCCAGGTTGAAATACCTTACTAATGATACATAAGGCCCTCTGGGTAGGCAAGAAAATTCATGCAGTGGACCTACAAAGTGTTTCAACCTGCATGCGTTGGGGGCTGCCGACACAGATCGTCGAACATGGTGTCTTCCATTGTAACATTGTTGTCCCATTGGGATGGTTCGTATGTTACATGGAAAGTTCTTTGTCCTCAAGGCCAGTTCTGTCTGTAGCAATGTTGTACCTTCATTAACGAAGACTGAGCACTATGTGCTCTTCTGCTAACTAGGTCATGATTTGGGCAACAGGACAGAAGGAATTTCATGGGGAAGGGAAGTTTACTTCTTCCCAACCGGCCTTGTTCTTTAGTCATCAGCTTAAATTCAAGATTAGGACGGAAAATAAACAACTCCTTCCATCAAAATTTGGCAAAGGCTTGGTAAGTCTTGCGCGAATCTGTCAAGTGAAAGGTGCTGATTAGAGTGGCTGTTTGATGCCGGTTAGGCATCAGGATATTGGGTGTTGTGGAGGGAACATAGGTAGTCCCACTCCAGTAGGATAGTTTAGGTTACGTTTATTTTTTAATTTTACAACTTAGCTAGAAGTTGTATGCTCATTCGCCCCTTTTTTCTTTTTTTGTCTCTGTTTTCTTTTAGTTTAATTCTCAATTCCCTCCCCAATGAAATGACTAAGAATGTCAGTTAATTGGTGGATGAATGACATTTTTCATTTGTTCGAGTGTGCTTTATCATTTTTGTTGACATGTTTAGATATGTGAGTGACTGAGTGAGTGTTTAGATTAAATGATTGTGTTTATACTTGAAAAGTCACACATTAATTTCCTTTAGTTAACTGATGTTTCTGCCACAATCTAAGTATTGTGGGGGGTTTTATTACTATCATGATTTTGTTTTGTTTTTTTGTACATATTATTGTTCATTGTATATATTCATTCGGGAAATTTTTTGAAGTTGTTATTTCTGCCCCCAGTACAATGTACAATGAAAATTGTACATATGGGATATAGTTAGGAGTTCATAGAGTCTCTGAGGTATTGTGGTGGATGTAGTAAGAATGGTAAGTAAGAATGTGGTATTTTGGTGTCAGGATTATTGCAGTATGTTAGGGTCAATGATTGTGGATAGTTAAATTAAAGTTTATGACAGATGATGACCAGCCTTTCCCATCCCCCATTTTAGGCCTTGTGCCGAATTTGTATGTTTATGTACATTAAATATTGAAGGCTATTCCAGCAGATAGCTCTGATCAATACAGTCACACTGTATCATCCACCAGTTAACTGACATTCTGTTATATATGTTTGTACTGTTGGTCCTTGTTAATATATTTGTTTAACTCTATTCTGTCTTTGTATCTTTATTTCTGGCCCCTGACAAGGCCACAACACTAATAAAACCAATTTTTCCAGCAAAATTTAATTTCCTGAAAGTTTCATTAAAATTTGATTTTCCAAGAATTTCCGGAAAAAAACTGAATCACATAATATTACATTTTCCATTGTAAACTCTTGTAACAATTTAGTTACCTGCTAACTAAAATCAAAACAAGATTTTTTACCAAAATTTCGAACATGTTAAAAAGCATTAAAACATTTTGAAAGATAATAAAAAAAATACTTTGATCTTTCCTCTTTATAATAACAAACATTTTGATGTAAAAGTTTATTTTTATACTGTTTTTTCAGCGATTTAGTGACAGTACTTTATATATATATATATATATATATATATATAGTTGGTATGAGGTGGGCAGATCATATTGAATCAATTTTTCAGCCTGCTGATAGTAAAGTTGATTCACTTTGTCATGTTCTGTTATGTTTATATTTGTCCATATTGTGGCCGCATATGGTCTGGTGCTCCTGCTCTATATTTAGAGAATTTTTTTTATAAAATCAAAAAAAAGAATCTGCAATGTTATTGGTCTTGACCTGGTATCCTGGTTTCAGTCATATTCCTAACACTGCTATATACCTTCCCTGTACCTTTTTTATAAATTCTTTCATGCTAGTTGTTCTGATGAACTTTCATCCTTGATACCTAGATTTTATGAATTAAAGTACAGTACTGGATTGACAACATGATCTCATCTTTTTACAGTTAAAATGGCTAGATGTAACCATAGAGTCTTTGCTAACAGTTTCTTTTTTAACACTTCTCACTTGTGGAATTCTCTTCCGCCTTCATACATTTCAGTCAACTTTGATCTTCAAAAATGTAAATGCAATGTCAATTGTTATCTACTGTCTTCTTGATTCCTTTTATTGTTCTCACTCCTTAATAATGTTTCTCTTTTTATTGTTCTTTCACACTCAGTAACCCCTTGCATCTTAGTAACTTTATTGCTTTGCTTGGGGTGAAATGATTATATCTAAATCTAAATCTATCTAAACTTATTTATTTTGTGTCCGTTACCTATAGACTCCGAAACGGCTGAACCGATTTTCTTGAAAATTTACACAGTTGTACTATAAGTGTCTGTGAGTGTTCTTAGCTAGGTTTTGTGTCAAGGTATCCCCAATAAATATTGAAAATTGATAATCGAAAAAATCAGGTTATAGAAGGAGTTGTCTGATTTTAATCAAATTTGATCCACTCATAGACAAAGACATAAGAAACGATATTCAGAAGTTTCAAGGTTGCAGTTCTTACAATAGTGCAGAAAATCGATAATATATATATATATATATATATATATATATATATATATATATATATATAAAAGGCAAGATGTTTGTGTGTGTGTCTGTTTATCTGCCTAAATGTCTGTATTTTTTGCAGCCCTTTTATTTTAGTTTTTGCTTCGGGTTTGGCTCTAAGTAGGTATAATTGTAGTTCTTAGTCTCAGCCATGATACCATTTACTCAGAGGACTTATTTAGCCTTCAAAATTAAGTTTACAACGGAAAAAACTTATTTGATATCGCTACCAGGAAATCAAAATTTGACTTACATCCATTCATTTTTCTTTCACTCCACAGTTTTGCTTTGACTGGAAACAACTATTGCTTTTTAGTCTTTTGTGCCAGTGCCCAAAGAGTCTGAGCTCCAGGACCGTGGATTAGTTTTAAAGCTTTCATTACACCCGAGCAACGCCAGGCTATACAGCTAAAGTTGAATATATGGATTGAAATCCAACAAGATGATAGAATAAGTAAAGAACAAATAGAAAAAGTATCTTTATTCTAACATGTTTCACTTTAAGTTTCTTCAGAGATTTGTTTACAAGATATGAACTTAAAATTTTTAAAATATATGCATTCTTTATTTTTCAGAATTTTCTGGTTTCACTACAAAATCAAGCAACATAACTGTGGAAGTAATTGAGGGAGGGGCAGCTTTATTTCCTTGTGGACAAGTTGAAAGTGTCCCTAGAGCACATCTTAGTATTGAAAAAATTGATAACTCTAAGGTTATCATGAGTAAGTAAATTTGAAATTTTTTATTTTAATCCTATTGTTACTTTGTTTAAATAAGTGCTTCAAATTCTTTAATTATTGAGCTTTCTACAATTTTGAAAGGTTTGCTTTATGATAAATGCTGATTTTAAATATTTCCTCCTTGACACATTTGCATTCAAATTCTATATTTCAGAATGGAAAAAACTTCAGAAATACAAAATTTGGATAAACAATTTTAAGCATAAAAATTTAAACTTCATACTATTCTTTTCAATTTTCCATGTGCCTAAAATTATATAGTAAAATTTTAAATGTTTTCTTCTAATTAATTTGTGTATATTTTATGTCTAGAATTTATTCACAAAAGAAAATTTAATAATGTTTTAAATGTATTAAATTGTGTGCACATTAGGTAGACTTTTATCTAATTCAGCATACTTAAAGAACTTATTAGAGGTACAAAATTTAATTAATGCAATAAAAACAGACATAAAAGACATGCATCTGGTAAAATGAAAAAAAAAACATCAAAAATATCATAGAATGAGCTAACCTACTATGGCTCCTCACTCATTAAAACTGATGGAAATTAATACCTTATGCACACTGACTAAAAAAACTGTACTCATGATTAAATTGATTTTCTATGGTATGGCAGGAATTGCCATAAAACATGCTTTATCCTATCTAGGAAATTTATTATATTTTGTCATTAGAAAATGAATTTTGTCATTAGAGACTAATGTAAAACATTAATGTAATGTTAAAGCCTGTAGTTATCAAAACCATTCAGGTACAAATTTGGACTATATCGTACTTATGAACATTTACAAATATCTATTGACAAATTAAGATTGGCTTAATGGTAATAAACATTGTTTCTACATGACCAACCTGAAGAGTATAGTTTCTGTTTCCTAACCTAGGTTATGTGACTATTGCTATTGCATAAAGTGTTACTAATAGCTGTTTTATCTGTTGAGCAAACAGTGAAAAGGAGATGCAACCAATTCTGTAGGATGGAGCAAAAAGCGAAAATAGAGTGTGATGTGCTGCCATACTAAAATGGAATAAGCAACAGAAAAGAATTACAAACGTAGCTTCAATATATAGCACTGAAATAATTGCTATTAATTTAGCACATGACATAATAACCACAACAATCCACAAAATTCTTAATTTTCACAGACTCTTTATCTGCACTTATTAAAAAATTTTAAAAAAATGTTAGTGACCCTTTAATCACACAAGTACTAAACAGAATCTACCACTTGTCTAAAAGTAAAGAAATAATCTTTTACTGGATCCCAAGCCATCTTGGGATACTGGGAAATGACAGGGCAGATTCAGAGGCGAAAAAAGCCTTGAAGGATGCAATAACAAACACAAAAGTTCCATACTCTGGTTATAAAATGGTTGTAAAGAAAATTATCATTAAAAAATGGCAACATAATTGGAATACATTCATAAGTAACAAACTCCAAAACATTAAACCCACTATTGAAGAATGGAACTCAGAATACAAAAATAGGAACAAGTTGTGATGATCTGCCTGCACATAGGCCACACCTACATTGCCCACCTTTATATACTAGAGGGCACAGAATCCCCAATATGTGCTACATGCCAAGAGAAATTTACAGTGAAACATATACTGTTAGAGTGTGTAGATTTTGATCTAGTGTGAACAAAATATTACCAAGTGAGTAATTTAAGAAAACTTTTTACAAAAATAAAACCATCCAAGATTGTAAATTTCCTAAAAGAAGTTGGATTGTACTAAAAAATATGAGTAATTGAAAAATGGTTCAAATATATATGTAAATATGCATACATTTTTTACCAAACTATTGCTATGAATTTATTTCTAAATTTTGTTGGTATTAAATGACCCACTGAGGTTGATATGCCATAAAACAAACAACCAAACAACTGTAGAAGGAACTGTTTGTGACTGATCATCTGTGAGAAAAAATAGTATCAATCATATTTATCCTTACTTAGCCTCAGTCTCAGGCTTGCAGAATGTTGTGCTTAGAATCTGATGTCACAATGTTGTCAGAGCACTTCAACCAAATTTGATCTTAGAAAGCTAGTCTTTCATATTTGAGTAAGAATTCTTTAGGTTTCAAATTTAAGAAAAAAATACAAGGACATAGATTGAATGTCAAGATATTGGTTGAGATTATGAGTGATATTTAGATTTCAAATATTTTTTTATGTTGGTTCATCTATGATTTTTTTATGTTGGTTCATCTATGATTTTTTTTTATGTTGGTTCATCTATGATATTTTTTTATCTTTGTTCATCTATGATTTTTTTTTATTGTGTTTTATCTATGATTTTATACCAGCAGTTGTTATTCTTGTAAGAGCTCAGAAACAGTCTAAAACTTCAGGTTGGATTAGGACCTTATGTGACAAGAAGTAGTTTTATCTT
The DNA here is from genome assembly GCA_037127315.1 of Ascarosepion bandense. Lineage (NCBI taxonomy): Eukaryota > Metazoa > Mollusca > Cephalopoda > Sepiida > Sepiidae > Ascarosepion > Ascarosepion bandense. Next base: position 3,180,601 of record JBBBDQ010001499.1, on the reverse strand, counting down.
GAATTACAGTACCAGAAACTAAGTTGTATTCCGTCTGTTGATCTTCAAACACTAGATATCTCAACTGAAAGAATAGATAAATTTATTTATTGCTTAGAATAAGTGGAACAGTGTTGCAGCCATTTATTACAATATTTTGTTGTAAAATCTGGGTTATTACAAAAGACTTGCTTAAAATGTTTTTAAGGTTATATTTTCTTGTAAGTTCAGCTAGATTATTCAAAAAACAACTTACTGGTATCTTAAATGATTTTTTTAAAAGTGAATTGATATTTCAATTTTCTTTTACAATATTTATTCTTAATAGATTTTGTGGAAACGTTTTGAGTTTCATTGACTTGTTTTAAAAGTTTAAATCTCTTTAGTTGGATCCACTTGAAACTTTCTTTTCCTGACTGAAGTAGTAAGTGGTTTTATTTTTATTTTTTTACTGTAAGAGGGTTTAAAGTAATTTAGGAGATTATTTAATATTTAAATCATTTTTATAGGTTTTTCCCTCTCAAAATACCTTGATTATAGATTCTGGTTGAAAATAATGCATTTGTTTACAAGAAAACACTCTTAAAACATTACTTTGTACATTGTAGCACAAAGAACTTTGTGATAGGTGTACAGACAATTAGTAACCCTGCAAAAACTCTTAAATGAAACACACAACACAGAGCAGAAAAACATTGTGCATGTGTGTATGGCTACCACCATGACTATAAAAAAATATTGCAAAACATGCTTCAAATGAATATGGCTCTATAAACTGGACAAACATTTAAAATTTTTGGTACCAATTTTTGCAGTCATAATAGAAATTGATTTTATTGTCATTAGACCTATTTTTGAGAGTGTCTGCATGAATTTTCAGCCCACCAACTGATTTGCACACTTTTCTATAAATGCAACACAAATTGTTTATATTTAAAGTTTTTTCCTTATTGATCAGAGCCCTGACGCAATGATTTCACATATTACTCAATTTTTCTACTTTACTCAAGCAAAGCATACCACTAACATCACAGGTGAGTTCATACCTGTTACCTAAATTATCTGGAAGTTCCATATTGTGACCTTTTTCGGGCACTTCTTTTCAGTTTTTCTTTTGCAATCTGAGAAATATCAAAAGTAACCTTTCCATCATGAACCTTCTGCCACAAGTGGTACAATCATTGACATAGAACTCTCAATCACATGTAGAGATGTTTGCAAGATTCAGTCATTCTTTCTGGCCATTCTTATAACACTTCACCCTGTCAGCGGATCTTCAGAATATGTCAGCTGCATCTCTGCAGGAGGTAAAAATCCCCCAACTGTTAGCCAAGGGTGGCGACCCATGATGCTAGAGAACAGAATCCTGGTGATTGAGGGTTTTAGGAGTTGGGCTATACATATACTTCTAAACTCCAACACACCACTTTGGCCTCTACTTGAACTAGATGGCCAGTTGGAGAGGCCTGATCCAATCAACCAGCTGGTCATATCAAGCTCTAAATCAGACTAATAAAACAAACAAAATGCATTCACATTTATCATATCAAGCATTAAACTGACTTAGTAAGTGGTGGCTGTAGGATCAATCTGACTGGGAACAAAGGAATCTGACATGGCTGTGTCAACCTCTGAGGAAAGCCCACAATCCTTGATATAGGTGCCTGGAACCCTTCCCATCTTTGAGTATACCAGTCATATAGCTCTGGAGCAATGAGATGAATTGGATTTCCTTGTCATCATTTTCCCCATAAAAAGCTGATACTGAAAATCAATCAAAGGAAAACTTTGAAATTCATAGGAATAGAACCAATAGATGAAAAACTATTTACAAAGACATCACCTTTAGCAAAAAAAAAAAAATCTTACCATATTGGATAACTCCAAAAACAGTTTTAAAAAAAAAGTAGAATTAATACGTTAGTGATAGAAGTTAAAGGAAAACATGATGCTAAAATTCTACTAAGGATGACCAAGTTTTATGATATAAAGATAAGGGGGAAGTCTGCTTATAGCAATTTTTAAGTTCCTCCAAAGATGTAGTGAGAAGTATTGAATTCTCACTGTATTATGGTGTTCATACATTCACACTCACATACACATTCACACATTTACATATTCATTATTACACCTACGCTTACTTCTGTCAGGTGTGTTTTCATCTTTGAGACACACAGCTTTCATTTATTGACCTTACTTTCCCACACATTTTGACGTGGTTATTTAAGGAGCCACACTGGTGTTTATTGGCAGTTGGGCCCTGCTTTCGGTTGGCAATAGCGGAAGCGAATGTGCAGCAGTTTCCCAACTCAAGTGAGACCTGCTATCCAGTATGGCAGAGGAACATTGGTTTAATTCTTGCTCACACATACTGCACTAATTGCAGATTGCAATTAGGCACATTTTTATTTTCATACACATATGCACACACAGACACACACACACACACATTTCCCTTTTCAAACTACTGGGAACTCAACAACTTATTCTGAACACTCAGAACTTTACCAAGTTGAATCTTCTTCAACCTTATATCCTTTGAAGCAATAATGACCAATATAATGAACGTTACAATACATTCTGACCAAGCAAAATTACAAACTTTCATTCAACAAGTTACAATCTGTCTGAGAAACATTTGACTCCAATCAATGAGAAGAAACTCCTGTTTTTTTAATATAATGTATGCCATTTTTCAACCAATACTGTATATTATTAATACATCTTTATTGTTGTTTACTCTTGTGTTGTTGTCTTATTTCCTATGCCACCTTACTCTGAATCTAATCTCAAATTATAAATATTCGTTAGCAGATACCGGGGTATCTGCTAAAGTATACATTGGAAAGAATTAAAAACAATAATTCTATCAAAAAAACAAAATCTTACAGACATAAAAAGAATATCCATTAAAAACAATGATAGAATTATAGATACCAACACTTATTACTTTTGTTGCACCATAACCACCACAAGAAATAAAAATTGGCTATACATTTTCCAAAGTAGAAACATATTCCAAACCCATTAAGATGCTTTAAATGCCAAAGATATAGATATGGTAAGAATAAATGTACAAAGAAGCTGGTATGTGGAAAATGTGGGGAGAATGACCCTAACCACACAGAGATCACATACCCAAATGAAACCAAATGCTTTAGTTGTAAATAAAATCATAGGACAACTTCCAGAAACTGGGAAACCTGGAAATAAAAAAAAACCTATATTAAAAATTACGCAAGCTACGGGGTTATGGTATCACCGGACACTTGCTTGATCTTTCCTATCTAACCACATAATGAAGGCTGTCTTGAATGGACATGCCTCCACATCTTACTCTACAAACACTGATGTCCCTCAGGGCTCTATACTAAGCCCAACACTCTTCCTTATTTTCATAAATGATCTCCCAGATGTTGTCAAGTGCCAAGTAGGCATCTATGCAGATGACACCACCATTTACTCCCGCATCAGTAAGAAATCCAGCGAGGGGGACAAACATAACTTCGCTGCTGATCTTGAGAGGGATCTACACTCAGTGGTGGAATGGGGAAAGAAGTGGCTTGTAAATTTCAATGCTTCTAAGATGAAGTTGTTGTCTGTCAATCATCACAGGCAACCTCTTCTGCCTCCCATAAGCATGGACCAAGTGAGTCTCCGTGAGAGCAATACACAGCACCTCCTCAGCCTTACCCTCTCTTCCGATCTCAAGTGGATCCATTACATTGAGTCAAGAGCCAAATTCACTTCTAGGAAGGTTGGATCAGTGTTGGGCCAGGATGTTTTTTCTGTCTGAATCCATCTTGCACATATACAAATCAACCATCCATCCATGCATGGAATACTGCTGTCATATATGGTCAGGCGCCCCAGCTGTTCATCTCCAAAGGAGAATCAGTAATGTGATAGGTACCAACTTGGCGGCTCGACTCCAGCCACTTTCTCACTGACGGGATGTGGCTTCCCTCTGTTCTATAGATATTTTCATGGCTTCTGCTCCACTGGTGCCCCCTGCCACATGAGTTTACTCGTGCAACCAGCCTGGCAACTGGGTCCCACCCATTCACAGATCAACCAAATGCAGCCGACAATTCTACTCCAGCAGCTTCTTTTCTCGCACTTCCTGCCTGGGGAACTCTCTTCCATATTCTTGCTTTAATGACGGCTACCCATTCAGAAGCAAGGAAGAGCATTGAAACAAATGCCAATTCACCATCATATACAAAACTTACCAAAGCAACCTCAAGCTATACCTATAAAAATTTAATATTAAACAAATTACATGAAACACAAAGACTAATATTCAAGAATTAAAAAACAAATCGAAAACATTAAAACCAATTGTAAATCTGGAAACAACCAAAACTATCCACAAACAATGTAAATCCAACTCAAAACTCACTGACAGCAACAAAACTTCTCAAATGAAAAATTCCACAAACAGAAAACTGACAGAACAAAAACCAATCATACAAAAGAAAATCAAAATCCAAAAAACAGAAGAAATAAAACTAAAAGCAAATAAACAGGATAACCCACATAAAAACAAAATGAAAAGAAACCAAAAAAATCAAGAACATACAAATACTTGACGAAGAACAATTTCACAATCAAAGAAAACAAACTACATAGAAATTGTGGAATATATGGAAATAGATAACCAAAAACATAGACATCATTAAAATCCACTTAATAAAATAATTACAACTCAAATGGATAAATGGAACACAGGCATCATACAATGGAACTGTAGAAGTGCTAAACCAAACTATGAAGAAATCAAACAACTTCTTACAAATTACAATCCAAATATAGTATACTTACAGGAGACCTTTCTCAAACAAACTGACAACATTTTATCACAAAATAAATGTATTTAATTGGAGTAGATAGACTAGACTATTGCCCGGTTCACACTCCACCCACGTCTATTGAACAGGTGAAGGGGCTCATCCCTTGTTCCTTGCTTAGGATGTGGTTTCCGGCTTTCTCTTTTCCAATCTTTTCACTCTTTTCTTTTTTTTTTGTCAATTGGAGTAGATAGACTAAACTATCGCCCAGTTCACACTCCACCCACGTCTGTTGAACAGGTGAAGAGGCTCATCCCTTGTTCCTTGTTTAGGATGTGGTTTACGGCTTTCTCTTTTTCAATCTATTCATTCCTACGTAGCCCCCTGCGCTTCAGTGGCATTACCGCCTTGCTCGGGGTGATATGATTAAAAAAAAAAAAAAAATCAACAATAGAGACTAGGCCAAGCAGGAGTACTTCAATATTGGTTAAAAAAATCAATACCCCATGAAAAACTACAATTAAACACAAACCTACTGATGATGGCAGCAAAAGCTTCAATTCATCAAATAATAATCATAAGTTCAATTTATATTCCTCCAAAACACAGACTGAATAAGACTGAAATAGAAGAACAAATTGGCCAACTTTCCACTCTCTTTCTACTAATGGATATTTTAATGCACACAGCAAAATGTGGGGCTATAAAAAATCCTGTAAAAGTGGTAAACTTATAGAATCTCTACTTGAATCTTCTGATCTATGTATGCTTAATAGCCAAATGCATATATACCTACATTCAGGTACCAGATAAACATCAGCTATTGTCCTAACAATATGCTCCCCATTAATTTTTAGGGACTTTCTCTTCTCATCCGAAATTAACATGGAAATTCTCAATGAATCATAACCAATAGTTTCCTTAACAAACATACAAACACAAATAGCAAGACAAACAATACCTAAATCTTCCTTTATATCACATAACCAAATCAAAACACTGTTTTATGTTTTACAGCAGAAGGTAAAGAAACTTAAAATTAGGAAAAAACGTCAATGATATTCTTACACAATCAACCTACAAAACTACAAGCAAGTTCAAGCAAAACAAATGGAGATAAATGAACTGGATAAAAATAAATATCCAACCTAATAACAACAGAATTTCAAAGAAACTCTTCAACAAATCACAACAGTCCTAAATTTCAAAAATATAAAACATGGAACAAGAAAAACTTACATTCACTTTAAAAAATTAAAGAAGAAATGCAATATTGTCTTTACTATGAAAGAAATAAAACTCCATGAACAATAGTAAAAACACTGCAACAGGTCCAAATGAAATTCATTACCAGTTTTTAAAACCCCTGTCAGAAAAGTCTTTCTCCAGATCTTCATTGATATATAGTGTTCAAACAAATTTCCAAAATTGTGGCTGGAGTCTGTCATCATTCCAATTCCTAAACCTGGCAAAGACTATTCTAACACAATAACCCAATGTTGCACTAACAAGTTGCATTTGCAAGACATTGGAGAGAATAGTATATATTTAAATAATGTGGTACTATGGAGAGAAGCAGTCTCTTAGCTAGCTATTAAAATGGATTCCAGAAAAACCAAGAAACCAATGATCGTACAGTTAGAATCCTTTATTCATAATGGCTTTGCTTGAGGTGATCATGTGATATCAATATTTTTTGATCTTGAAAAAGCCTTTGATACCACATGGAAGTATGGTATCCTAAAAGGTATTCACAAGATGGGAATAAAAAAAAAAATGGCTATATTTATCCAAAACTTTATATCATTCAGAGTACAAAATGAGAAACACAACAAGCAGGAGTACCTCATGGTAGCATTTAATCAGTTACATTATTTATTCTCAAAACAAATAGTATTATTAAAGCCATTAATGCAGGAATTGAAAAATCCCTGTAAGTAGATGTTCTCTCAATATCATACTCATCACCAAACATGCATTTGAAAATATGTACAAATATGTTTAAACAAGATAGAAAAGTGGGCAAATGAAAATGGATTTTGTTTCTCCAAGATGAAAATGGTTTGTATTCATTTCTGCAAAAAAACGAGCCTACCAATTTAATCCAGAATTAAAATTAAATAGACACTTAATTCCCGTAGTCCAACAAATAAAATATCTACAAATCATACAAGATAGCTAACTTAACTTCAGGCATACATTAATTACTTTAAACAAAAATGCCAAAAGGCTTTGAAGCTTCTTATATTGAAACTGAATTAGGGTGCCCACCAAAAAGCAATACTCAGCATATATAAAATCAAAATTAGACTATGTATGCATTATTTACAGTGCCCCATGGAAATCCTATCTAAAAAAAATTACAAGGCCCACAAAATCAAGAACTGAGATTAAGTCACAGAGCCTTCCAGAGTTCACTCATGCAAAGTCTATATAGAAGTTAATGAAGCACCTATATCTCTGAGATGGGAAAAATTATCTCTCCAATATGCACTAAAACTACAATCCAACCCAAGTAACCTAGCATACCAAAAAACATGAACCTCAATATATCCAGTTCTGTAGAAATAAACCAACAGCCATCCACACCTTCTGTCTTCAAACTGCCTGGATTGATCACCTTGGACCACACCCAATCTTATCCAATGTTGTGTTTTGATTTTATCCTAAGCTGAATAACCTTCAGGAACTGCTGCAATGAATTTGTTCAGGCTGGGGAAGTCATAAGAAAAAAAAATATCTTCATAAAAAAAGCTTTCTATCTTTGATTCTTGGTACAGGCTTATTCATTCCAGCAGTCAAATTCTATCTACTTCATGCAGACATATATCTTCCCAACCCACATCTAAAGTTGAATTGTAACACTTTAGCTGTTTCTGTTAAGTTTGACACAGGGTTCAAGTTAGAGTTTTTGTTAGGCAGCAAGGTCTCTTGTCTCAACCGCAAATCTCTTTGGCAAAACTGCTGTCTCCAACTCCCTTTGGCTGCTTTGGATTCTCACTTATATGGAGTTCCACTCAAAACTGGAGTTGGGTATGACCAGTCTGGGGAAGTCAGTAAATTACTAATGGTCTCTTTGTTCTCTGGCTTTCAAAGATTATTTTTTTCAATTCGGGATTTTTCCTTTCTGTGAGCAGTAGTCACAGACATCGATCCCTCCTTCCCTTTTTCATTGATATCTCACACTAATACCCTTCAAAGGCATGTACAAATTCTCTACCTTCCTTAGTTTTCCACCTCTGCTCACTATCAACCAGTCCTCTTTCAATTGATTTGATTCACATTCACTTGTAGTCATTAATTAAATTCTTATAGTTTCAAAATTTCTCTTACACAAGCTCTGGTCCCTGGTCAGAAACTTGCCAGATGTCTCTCTCTCAGTTTCTTATCAGGGTCATTATTCATTCAACCCACCAAGAAATCCTTATTTCCAACCTTGTTTATAGTGCAGTCTTGTTCACCATCAGCTTCAGCTGGTTGCTAAGAAGTTTTTATTATTTCAACTTTTCCTCACTTGTATAAAATCTCTTTATCCGGCCCTGTGTTTTGATAACTTGTATCAAAAGACAAAGTCATTAATCAATTGTCTATATTTGCCACATGGCCTCTTTTGCACTCTGCTTCTCTGTGGGAACTTTCTTTAGGTTTTTGAGGTTTCACGTTTTTCTAACAAAACAAAAAAAAATCTTCATTTTGTTTATCTGTATGTCTTTCCTTCTATTTTTTTAACCCTTTAGCGCCAAAAAGTGTTACAATCTGTTCACTTGGACTTTGAATTAATGAAACAGTAGATAAAGATCCTGATAATGTAACACCAGTCACAATAAATAAGGTAGCTCTATGGACAATCTCCAAACATAGATACAAACAAAAAGACAACAAAAGTATGTACAGAAAATTAAGAGAAAAATATTGTGAATATAAACCACTCCACACAGATGGATCAAAAATCTTTGGTAGAATAGCTAGGTAAGGAAGCCAAATAATGCATCTGAAATGCAGGCCATTAAAATGGCACTTTAAAAAAAATTCAAATTATAGGAGGTTTATGATATTGGCTTGAATTCCTAGCCATATAGGCATCAAAGGAAATCATGAAGCTGACACACTGGCAAAAGAGGCAATGAAAATGAAAATAACCAACATCAAACTCCCATGTTCAGATTACAAAAACAAAATTACACCAAAAGAAAATGGCAAGCAATTTGGGATATGTTCCCAAACAATAAACTATATGAACATGAGTAGACAATAAGGAGAATATAGAGACATTGACTGTCCATAGACAAGACATAGTGCTTAATTGATTAAGAATTGGGCACACTCACCTGACACACCTGACCTGGATGTGCATTGTGGTGCAGTAGCTATCGGCTCAGAATGAGAAATCGGGCAGCTGAGTTCGAATTCCAGTTGAATTCATTGCATTCACTTACATGCAAATACCCTTGGGAAAGGTATTAATCCATCTCTTCCTTCCAGATATGGATTAAATAACAGGACAGATTGGGTTCTATAGCCTTGGCTGGCAACCAGTCTACCGCAGAAAGCAATGGCAACCTACTGCGGGATAATCTTCTGCCCAGATTCTCTTTCAAGACATGATTGCCCAAGCGTGTTTCACGTATGGCACTTAACTGACTGACACCTGACACACGCACATATACTCATGGCAGAAACTACTCCTCGGTGAACTCAAGCATAATACACTTGGTCATTTTCAAAATTCCATTGCATCACTGGTCAATTATGTTTTACTTTTGATATTGTTTCTGTTTCTTGTTAATGGTACATTGAATTTGTTGAGTTTGTATTACAAGTATATGTTATAAATGGTTGACTTGTAAATCTCATTATCTTGTGGGATACACAGTTCACATATAACTAATGTGTATATGATATGATATATAGGGCTGCTCAGGACATGTTCTATTGTTTTTATACATATTAGATTGATAGAAAGATGAAGAGAATCAGTATCAGTACATGTGATCCCTTTCTTTGTGAATTTAAACTATCACTTGAGATACTTGATACTTTTATGCAATATGAATAATGTTGCTAAGAGCAAATGACAAAGAATAGAAGAAACACTGAAATTGTACAAGCACATATGCTTAGAGCAATTTTGGCACTGGAGAAAGAAGGATGCCTATCATTAAGACAACTAACAGAAGGCAAAATAAAGAGATGAATAAGAGCTCCTTGTGAAATACTTGAAAAATACAATACTTCAAGGATTGGTTGTAGGAGCACAACATAAATCTTAGCTTTGTGCAAGTAAAGCTAGAAAATTAAAAGAAATAGTTATTAGGGTTTTTAGTAAGGATCCTTACAAGTACACCATTAAATCATTCCAGGAAGAAAAAAGGCTCCTAAAAAAACAAATTTTGAAAGAATATCTCACAAAAATAAACATACCAAGTAAAAAACCAATATTTCTTTGAGTCACTTCAGTGGAATGAATAGACCACTTGCACTGGAAATTAACTTCAACCATAAAACTGCATGAATTTCTCTGAGAAGTAAGCTAAAAGTGTTTTGGAGAACAACAGGGTAAACTATCACTTCTACAAAAGATGCTTCATTGCTCTGTCTTCTGTATATTTTACTTGAAAGTAAATGTCAAGAAAGTCATCACAAGATTGTAATCCATGTACTGTTAAGCAACATCAGGTTCAAATCAATATCAAAGGCAGGTTTTTCAGTGTCCTTATATATAAATACCAAATTTATAGATACATCAGTCCATAGCTTTCTGAGCTATCATAAATAAAACTAAAAAAAAAGAAGAAATGATATTTATTAACCGTCAATACTGCTAGAAAAGGCAATGGATGTTTCTGGATTTCAAAAGTGATAAGTTTCATAATAAAATCCATCAAATGAATTTATATGAGTTTTTGGAATTCAAGATTTATATATAATTGGACAAATTTTATTTGCAACACATGACCGTACCATTTCATGCAAAACTTTTATATTTGGTATCTATACTATATTAGGCCAAGACAGAGGTTTCATTGGAGCTCTGTTACTTTTCTGTTGTGCAGAAATAATTTTTATAGTAATCTCTACCACATGTAACTTTCCAACTATAATTTCTTTCTTATTAGTAAGGTCCAGACAAGAAAAATATTTGTGTTCTTTTAAAAAAATAATTTCAGTGAACAAGTTTTCACCAAAAATATATTTTCTATTTTTCACATTTATGGACCTTGATACACCTGAAAAATGACAATAACAAATTTTGTTAACAGAAATTGTAAAACAGATTTTTCTTAGTTACACATTTCATTTGTTTCATCTTGGGTTAAGTTATGTGAAGCAAATTTAATTATGCTTTGTTTCTTTAGGCAGAAAATGCAACTACAATAATTTATATACAATTATACTTGTGCTAACAATTTAATAAGTAGAGCAGATGTCTGTTAGTTATTGAAGCATAATATACATGAGGACCAATAAGAAACTCTTTCTCTCTGACGTTCTCTTTCAATTAGCAGCAGGGAAACTTAAGCAATGAATTGCATGAAGAAGCCACCAGAATGTCTACAAACGATAATTTTCCACCAAAATTCTGAAACTTTTCAGGATTATATACATCCACCAATTTTGTATAACTTGACAGAAACAACACTATTTTACTGGCATAACCAATAATGACCCAAGTCTTGTCTTTTTATATGGCAGACATGTAGTTTAATGAATATTCTAAGTGACAAACGTTAGAAATAGATATCTTAATAATTGATGTTACATTTCTTGCTGTTTTTTTCTAAATTGAAAATTGTGAAAGCCATATTGTAAAGGATGAAAGAACAAGTGATGAAAGCATTTATAGATGAGGTATCAATTACTTCAAGGTTAGAATTTCATATGAAACGTATTTAACCAACAGAACATTCAAAGAAATCAAGTCTCCATCAATTAAATCAAAATAATTATTGCAGTCTTGTTTACTCTGTCTAATAAAAATGACCATTGCTGCAAGAAGATTATGTAAAATTGAAGAATAGTTTATACTATTTGGTGTCATTACTAAAGATGAATTTATTTCTTAGATTCTATTGATCACTGCAGGTATATATAATTTGCAATGGAGCAAATTAATTAGGATCTGAAAAATTAAGACAATATCCTTAATTGCTTTATACAGCTTAATTTCAAAACTGAAAATACCAACAATGTCATTTGTTAAGAAATATAAAGGAAAACAGGCTTCTTAAAGAAAAAAACAACACTCAGCTGTCTGTTCGAAATGAAAGAAAATGATATAAAAAAGAACGTTTTAAGGTATAAAGAATGCACTGTTTCAATAAAAGGAATAGTTGGTGCCACTGCACTGGTAGAGCAAGAATTGATTTTCATTCACAATTCTGTTCATCTAAAGCAAACACATAGAAAGGAAAGTAAATGGTGATGGAAGAGATATAATATCTTGCAGCAACAAAATCTAAATAAGAAGACCAAATAGAGAAAATGTTTTCTTATATAATGTGATCTTAAACTTCTAAGTTTCACATTTGTGATAAAATCAAATACTGGAAGTTTTTATTGAGAACTACCCAAAAAAATGTTGAGAAACTACTAAAAATTAATCTTAATCAGTAAAACATGACTACCCCAAGGCACATTTAAAAAAGAATTTAAAAAAGAAACGAAAATCATGTCAATTCAAACTTGTAATATTTTTTTCTGCTTATAGCACAAACAGAATATTCAATTTTTCTCAAAACATTTCTAGGAGGAAAATGACAACAATGTAAATGACTTGTCGCTGAATATGCAGTTTGCAACAGAATATATATATAAATATAGTAAAAATATTGAAGAAATATTTTTTATTTTAATGTAAAAATATTTTGATGGATACACAAATCAATGAATCTACTGTAAGAGACAGCATGATTTTTTTTGTATGTGTGAGATATTTTTATATAGAAACATTTGTTTTTTGAAAATCATTAGAAAGCATAACTACAGTAACAAATCTAAAAAGCTAAAATCTATTTGGTTGAAAATGTCACTGAAAACATATTTGCAATAAGAAAAATAGCTTTAAAATTAATGAAGACTGACAATCTAGAAATGCTACTTGAGATACTATCATAGAAAATTTGTTTGTGAAAATATTTTACCTGCTTTAAATGAGATATTGAAATCCGTAATAAAAATAATGCTAATCATGAGTTCATTAAATAGATTTGTAAGAAGAGGGAAAATAAAAACTATTGCTTGATATTGATGTAAGATGTCTGCTTGAAAAGATTCATGGAAGATTTCAAACTTAAGAATGGCAAACTTCAAATGCAGATACTAGTAACAGTTGATGACAACGTTACTTAACTGATGTTTTATTTTAAAAACTGAAAATAGATAACAGATGTCGAAACCTTAGTATAACGATAAAGATGAAAATACTGGTAAAAATGAAAAGGCATATAATAATAATTCCTCAACACAAAAATTCCAGCAATATTTAATTACAATTTCAAGGAGCAAGTATGATATTTGGTGGCTTTATTACATTTCTGGAATTGTCAAAAAGTATTAAAATTTTATTGGCTAAATAATTATGAGGTATGACAAGCAAATAAAATTTGAGTCTGAAATGAAAACTATTTGTACTAAACATTATACTAGAATCCCAAATAGGAACATTTGAATTTGCTATGTTTTTAAGTTTAAAATAGTATTATAATAGCTTGGTTTATTTGATAACAATTTTTAAAATTCTATATAAAAAGTCTTCTGGCTTTGAAAACCTTTTAAATTTTTTTCTCTTTGAAGTACCATTATATCAAATTTGTTTTCTTATGTAGTAAAGGAAAATATCAAATCTCTTGAACAAGAAGCAAAAAAAAAAAAACAACCATTCTTAAACTAAAACATAACACATCAATTTTCTTTATCTAGGATAGAAAATCCAAAGAAGGTTATATGATTATCAATGAAAAACAAAAATTTATTTTCTTTTCATTGTAGATAACACATTTGTGTTACCTTCCAACAATTTCATAATGAACAATGTCCATATTGAAGACAGTGGGACCTATCAATGTGTAGCAACCAATCCTGTAACAAATGAGACTGCTGCATCTAATCAAATGATTGTACTCAGTGTAATACCTCTTGGTAAGTAACTTGAAGACTAACCAATATATATTTATTATATGCTTTTCTATTTAGATTAGTATATTCAGTCAGTGTACACTCCGGTGTTTTCCCTTAGAATTTTGAACCAAACCATTTATTCGGGTAGATTCAGTCTCATTTCACGCTCCATGTCAGGGGAGATAAATCAGTTAAAGCTCACCAGTCTTATTCACTTGTCTGTTTTCTTCCACTCAAAATAGATAACAGATGTCGAAACCTTAGTATAACGATAAAGATGAAAATACTGGTAAAAATGAAAAGGCATATAATAATAATTCCTCAACACAAAAATTCCAGCAATATTTAATTACAATCGTGAAGATTGATAATATCTAAAAATGTTTTTCTTGTTTTTTTTTTAATTCATTGTTTCTTTGATAATGCATTTGTTCTAGTGTCATATTTTCTTTAATAAAATGAAAAGTAATACACAATCAGATTTTATCATGCAAGTTTTCATAATAAAATTGGTATTAACCAACCAATTTTGCTCAAATGTTTAAGATATGTTTATATGAAAGGTATGTCATGTGATTCTCAGTTTAAAATATTTATCCTTATTAAAGTGCTATAGAATATATTTAGAAATCTAAAATATACATAGTCTATAAAATTATTTGACTAATATCTCATATATTTGAATAAATTATTATTTTATATGCATTTTAGAAATATTTGAAAGCAATCTGTTTTAGAAAAACAATTTAAATTCTCAATTTTCACTGACCTGAACAAATTAGAAGTCACAAAATAATTTTAAAAACACAATATCAGAATATTCACTAAAAGTAATTTTTTTCTTAGGTAAAAAAGTGGTTTTAAATAAATGGATTTATATACTACTGTAATTCTGTTTTGTGGGAGAAGTAGAACATAGTTTTAGCTAAGCATAATTTGGTGTAAATCATTCACATATTCTCTGATTTCTCTCTTTGAGATTACATATAGCCACACTTTCATATTTGTTTGTTAGGTATTAATTACCTAATCATATATTTTCCAGACTTATTTTCTCCCAATACATGTCTATATGCATTTTATATATAATTATGTATAAGCTTAATACATTGATATGCCAAAAGGTTATAGATTACCAGTATGTAAATGTAATGGTAGGTGGTGTCACTTTACCATGACATATCAGTTGTGCTTTCACACCTGGTGAGTCTGCGTATGATGTCTTCTGACTACTTGTGGAATTGATGCCACATTAAGTTGATGCACTTTAATAGGCTAGAGGGGGTCCTACATAATACTAGACATCTAATTCCATTACTTTTGGAACATCAGAGTATATCATGTTGACATTGTGGCATATTTTTTATTATCCTGTGAAGGTAACATTTTTCTTCATCTCAAATGTATTTTAGTATTGTTTTCCAATTTAAATAACATTTTTATTTATCTACAATTTTAATAAATATTTTGATTAATCACCTAAGCATTTCGAGCATATTTTTACTTATAAAGCTTTGATATTTATTATTTAAAAGAAGCTGATAACAGAATGACAAATTAGATAATATATTTTCTTAGTCCTAAAATCTACATACAAATATTTTAGTCCATTTATTAAAACGGTAAATATTCTTTGTACATAAAATTTCTCAACTGAGTACTATTTATCAGATTAAATTACTTTTTACTGTTGCTTGTTGAACATGTTGTGGAATTGATGCCACATCAAGTTGGTGCACTTTAATAGGCTAGAGGGGGTCTTACATGATACTAGACATCTTATACCATGACTTTTGGGACATCAGAGTATATCATTGTATTGTTCGTTCATTTTCAAGGATTGTTCGTATATGTTTATGTAACTGTTTTTGGTTAATTCTGACATTCTCATATTTGCTGGGACCAATTTCAAAGTTTATACTTATTTTATTTGTTATTTCAGAATCAGCCCAAAATCAATCTCCCTACATTTTTGGAGCAACAAAACCAACAATTATGTGTGTCAAAGAAGGTGATACAATTATATTAGAATGTGCTGCTTTTGCAAAACCAGCTCCAAAGATTACCTGGAAAAAATATGGTGGCCATTTATTAAATATTAAAAAAGAAAATTCCTTTGCAAGTAATGTTATTTTTCATGAATTAATTTTTATTTTAAATATTGTATTTAACAGATAACACCAATTCTTTTTTTATTTTGTTTTTAATCTATACTCTAATTTTTTTTTTCCAGGTAATTTAGTGATTAAAAAGGTTCATCATCGAGACAAAGGAACATATATTTGTTTAGCAGACAATGGAATTGGAAACAAAGTACAAAAAGTGTTTCAAATAGAGGTTTTAGGTATGAATAATCTAAAATTATTTCATGCCAATTTTTTTCATTGTAAAAAATGCATAGTTAATATTTCTTGTTTTTTCTTTCAGAATTGGCTCTTACAAATATTGTTTCTTGCACGTATATCTATACACTATTGGCTAGATCTAGTTTTCAACTACAAAACTCTATTTTCTCACATAGTCACTGCCACTGTCTATATATTTGTCTATGAATGCTTCATTTTTGTGGATTGAAAGTGTGCCTTCGAATGCACCTTGTCACATTCATCTATGTTACTGCTGTAGAATTGCATTACCCACTGCCTGTGTTTACATCCACTGTTTGGTCTCCATAAACATTCAGTAAGTGTTGTTGAATGTCAATGGATACAATCTTTTCCCCATGTCGGAATTCAATAATAAAGCTCAACTTTGAAAACAATTTTGTGTCTGATGTTATTTCTCTTATGTTATTTTTGTATTATTGAAAATAGATGCTGTCATTTTGACAGCATCTATTTTCAATAATACAAAAACTATTATAGCTTACTGGTGGGGACATTCGTTTTCTACTATCATAGCCATTCATATTCACCTTATATATATATATATATATATATATATATATATATATATACATACACACACACAACTGAAAACTGATCTAATTTATATAGTTGAATAATATCAACAAGTTCAATCTTATCACAATTTTTAACTTTTTCAATTTTCTGAATTTGTTATTTTATATAATCAGTAAATTTACCAAAGTTCATAATTACTTTTATTTTATATTATTTGCCCACCCCCAAGTACTTTTGAATGCTGTTACATTCATTTTCAATGATTGTTTTGTGTATGTCTATGTAACTGTTTACATGTGTATGTCTATGTGCCAGCATTAACCAATAATGCTGGCATTCTCACATTTGGTGGGACCAATTTCAAATCACTCAAGATCATGTCATTTATATGGTCAAACTGTATTTTTTTGTTTAAATACACTTCAGTATATGATCCCCTATGGAAAAATATACCATATTTAATGTTGCCTGCTTCTCTTTCATTACAACAGCATCCAGAATTTTGAGTCTTTCTTTGCACTGTGCATTTGTTATATGTTGATCTATATGCGTGCAAATTGCACTGGATTTTGACAAATGACAAATTGACCATAAGAGTTTGTAGCCAATGTAAGAATTTAATGTTGTTTTATTTCTATTGATAGTGTTGGCGATACAATCTCTCGAAGAATATAAAATTTCATAAACAACATTATTTTTACATCAGGTAGATTTTTGAGGAAATGAATTATTTCTAAGAATTAGTTTAAATGTCTAATTCTTGATTTGAAATTTAGGACTTGAAATTAGTTCCAACAATTGTGAGAACATAAGAATTAACCAGAAACAATTTCATAAATATACACAAAATACAATCCTTGAAAGTGAATATGGCAATATTTCGAAAGTACTTGAAGAAAGATATAATTTAAGATAAAAATAAATAGGAACTTTGACAAATTTACTGATTACATCAAAAAATTTGGAAATTTGAAAATGTTAATAAAACATTTTATAGAACTTGTCGATATTATTCAACAAAAAATGTTTGAAACAGTTATTGCTACCAAAATATGCCTTTTCATATATATATATATATATATATATATATATATATATATCTATATATATATATATATATTCTTCATTTGTAAGTGAGTTATTATGCAGCCTAGTTTTCTACCATGTGGTATCTTCAGCTGATTTGCAATAGCTGATTTTACCATGTTTTTTTTTTTTGTTTTTTTTTTAAACACTCATGTAACGAGGATTTTTTTTTTTTTGAATGCTCACCTAATGGGGATTTTTTGAACATGCATTTTTCAAAATTGAAGAAATTATAATGTTTTCATCCATGGTTGTATGAATCTCATAAGTATTTTATGGTATGGTTATACTTAGTCATAATTCCTGTTCTTTCATTCAGTAATTCATTTTTGTTTGGGAATAACATATATATATATATATATATATATATATATATATATATATATATACATTTATATATATTTTGGAATAACATATATATTTGGGAATAACATTTATATATATTGTGTATTTGAGCAACAACCTCTCTTTTATACAGGTTTTATTAAAAATGACAGACAAGGTATTATTAAATTTTTTATATAATTTTTCATGTGTTTGTATAATCTTTTTCTTTTTTGAACTCAAATTATATAACAATTTTTCCAAAGGTTTTGTACTTCTGGGCACTTTCAGCTATACTTTTAGCCATTATCAAGAATTCATTTTGTTTTACATTTAAATAAGCATGTGTAAAGTTTATGCATATAGTCTTGTGCATGTTAAGTTCCAAACATGGTAAGCAAATTGTTTGGTCAAATCTTATCTAAAGAAAAAAATTATATGAACACATGAAAAATTAAGTAAAAAATGTTACTGATAATACCTATCATTTTTAATGTAAAATATATATATATATATATATATATATATATATACACACACACACACACACACATTCACTCTAAGACAACAAGAATTTATTTAAACAAACTTAGTTTAATTTTTCACTATATTTTTCCAATTTTAATATATTTTTCCAATTGTTAATATACTGTCCACATTTTCATGTTTTTCAATTATTTTTAGCTATCTTGGTCATTATCAGGAATTAAATCTTGCCAGTATCATTCTAACATTTTTTTTTAATTATTACATTACAAATTTATATCTATATATCACCACAAGAGACAGTAGTTTAAATTTTGTATAAAATGCATATAACAATAGTAGGTTTAAAATATTTATATGCTTGTTTTTGATGTTGTCAATTTCTGTAACAAATGTTCTGCACATGACATCACTTACACATTATATGTATACTTAAATTTGATGTTCCAAAAATGGTAGGTTGTAGCTAACTTGTCTGTCATACTAACAATATTAGTACACTTCAATTTCGAATACAGAGGCTAAGATGGTTTTTTGGGGGATAAAAATATTCCTCTAAGGCATCCTTATTGCAAGCACTTCTTTTGTTAAATGTTCATGAAATTTACTTCAATTTTTAATATAGGCTGCTAGCATTACGATATCATTTAAGATATTGAAGTAGCCTAACATTTATGGAATATATAATGTTTGAAGATTATGTATGTGTCTGTGTATTTAAATATATAAAAAATTTAAAGGTGACATTTTTACATATGTTTTCTTCATTGGCAGTTTGTATATTTATTTTTAGTATAAATTAATGTTCTTTAATGTATTTCAAAATACAAGATTATAATAATCACAATTGAGGAGAATTAGAGATTTAATACTTTCAAAATAGTTTTCAATCCACAAGACCAATAATTGATTTCTTTTAATTATTAATACTTTTTTGTAGAGCCTCCAAAAGCAGATGAAGGACATGTTGTAGTTGAAGAAGGACATAAAGCAATTTTAAGCTGTGTAACAAATAACAAATCAAACTTTTCCATCAAGTGGTTCCATAATGGTAAACACCTGACAAAGAGTAAAAACATTCGAATTCGAGGTAAAAGACTTTTGATCATTCCTCACAAATACAGTTTAATTGAAAGACATAAAATTTCATTGTATGTTCTTATTAGTTTACCAATAGTCAATAAAGTGGTATTAAGACAAATTAATTGTACAATTTCATTGGTTATATTTTCTTTTGCTTTATCTATGTAGTTAAATATTTTGTATGTAAGAATGAATTCTGCTTTTTAAAACATTAAAAATAAATATCCCCAAAAACCTAACACAAAAGAAATAAAAGGCAATGTATTAGCAGCCTGATGAAATATTCCGTTGTTATAATCAGGCTTATTGACTCAGAGTAATGTTTCTTGTTACCAAAGCAACATAATATCTCATAAATAGGTCTGCATGATTAATAAATATGCATAGTTGCATAGTGTTTTAGTACTTGATGCCAACTTAGATTTTATTTTTCAAAATTTTATTTTTTAATGGCTACCTATCATACCTAACATAATTACATTATGGTTGCATATAAATGTGCTTCTAATATTTTTTTATTCAGATACATCATTAGTGATTAAGTCAAGCCAGTATGAAGATGCTGGTTTATATCAGTGCATGATTCACAACCAAATGGGACATTCTTATGCAGTTATTCAACTTGAGATAAAATCAACTAACAAAGCAGAAGATAAAAATACTCAACTACAACCAAATGGCAAATTTGGTAAGTTTGAGTTCTTTTTAATTATTTTTATATTGGAAATAATTATAGTTTCTTTTTTTTTCTAACAAAAATTATCCTTGTAAAGGTACACTCCTGATCAAAATTTTAAGAACACTTAAAAATCTTTAAAAAGAAATATTTTTTTTACGGATAGATTTTAAACTCCTCCCACTTAACATTACCAATACTAAAAGGTTATGGAAACAAAAAGCTATATTCCAAACATTTTATTTAGAAATTTACATTCTTATAAAATGAGGCAATTTACACATGATCAAAATTATAAGACCAGAGACAAAAATTCTATGAAATTGCACAAAAAGTGTATGAAAACATTCAACAACCAAATTTAATAATGAGTTCTACCTCCACTGCTTTTGATGACTTCAAAAATTCTGTTGAGCATGCTAGAAATAAGCGTTTCCATTAAGGTGCGGGGGATATTGCTCCAGATTCTGAAGATGGCTTCACAAAGTTCATTTTTTGTTGAATATTGTTTGCCATTTTGATAAACATCTCTTGTCATCCATCCTCAAACATTTTCATTTGTGTTCAAGTCTGGTGAGCATGCAAGATGTCCCAAGAGATGGACCCCATTTTCTTGTAGAAAGGTCAAGGTCCGTCTTGCAGTGTGAATTGCAGCATTATTCTGTTGGAATAACCATTCATCCACGCACAAACAATGGCCCGTCATCATCAAAGATGCTTTTTGTAGCATGCTAACATAACCAGCCGCTGTTTGACAACCCTGCACCACTTGGAGCTCTATCGTCTCTCTGTAAGAAAAGGCACCCCATACCATTAGGGACCCTCTACCACTATGACATGTGGAGAAAATTTTAGGAGGCATGTTTTTGTTATGCCAATATTGTTGGAAGCCATCAGGACCATCTAGACTGAATTTTTTCTCATCAGAAAACAGGACTTTCTTCCACTTCTCAACGTCCCATGTTTGGTATTCACAACCAAACTTTAAGCGGTCCACCTTGTGATTTGGAAGCAGCCGAGGAATTTGTTTACACTTTTTATTTACCATGCCTTTTTGTCGTAAGTGGTTACGGGACTGTAATCAGCATCTGTGACTGCCTTAATTCGACTAGAAGAAAGTTCCCCTTTTTTCATAACAACCCATCTTATTCTCTTACTCAATGCAGAAGAAATTTTTGGGGGCCTACCAGAGGATTTGCTTTTTCATAATTCTCACTGTTCTTTAGAAAGTTGCAAATCACAGTTTTACTGCGATTTACCTTAGCTGCGATCGCCCGCTGTGACAAACCTTGCTTATGGAATTCTAGAATTCGAGAACACTCAACTTTGGTAAGTTTGCTTGCTTTAGGCATGGTAACACCTTTACACAGTGATTGCTAATCTCTAACTGAACTAAAAACATTGAAATTACCATAGATCTAACAATTTATACCCCTGGTCTTATAATTTTGATCATGCGTAAATCGCCTCATTTTATAAAAATGTAAATTTCTAAATAAAATGTTTGGAATGTAGCTTTTTGTTTCCATAACCTTTTAGATTGTAGTATTGGTAACCTTAAGTGGTAGGAGTTTAAAATCTATCTGTAAAAAACAATTTCTTTTTAAAGATTTTTAAGTGGTCTTAAATTTTTGATCAGGAGTGTGTGTGTGTGTGTGTGTGTGTGTGTGTGTGTGTGTGTGTGTGTGTGAATAAGCAGGTGTATGTGATTTTTTTTCATTGTGCAACTTCTGAAATCTAAATGAATCCTTGGTCTTTCTAAGAATTTGTAATTATTCTTCTGGTAAAAATCAAAACTGCCGAATTTTCTCCATATATATTTTCTTTTATATAAATGAAGTTAAGAAAAAGTAAAATTAAAAGCATATTTTAGGTTTTTCACAATGTGTTTAAATTTTGATACATCAAAACATTAAATGAATTTTGTTTTTTGTTTTTCATATTTATGTGGAATAGATTGGTTGTTTCTTCTTTTTGTATTTTTGTAATATAAGGTTTCTATTTCTTTCAAGATAAAAATATCAAAAGTGATTCTCAGGGAGGATCATCTGTCAGTAAAAGGCAAAATGGTAAAAGAAATAAGAAAGGACGAAAAATAAAAGTGAAATCCAACAAGAAGAAAAATAAACTAAAAAAGAAAAATTCTAAGGATAAAATTAAAAACAGTAAGTAAAAACAATTTCATTATTTCTTTTATCATTTTTTAAATTATTTTTTATTAAAATATGAGTTATTTCTTTTAGAATTATTGAAAGTATTTTTTATTAGATGTCATCAATTAGATGTCATTTGTTTCATAGAAAGACATACCTGATAATCTTTTTAATACCTTTAAAACATGATTTTACTTTCCTTTTTATATCAATTTTCTCTTTAGCAAATATGGTTCCACCTTCAAAACCTAAAGTAACTAAACATTCAGACACATCTGTACTAGTGGAATGGACAGTCCCTGCAAATGACGGAATGGCAATCACATTTTTTGTTGTGCAATACAAGGAAGTTTCTCCTAACAAAGGAGAATGGCAAACAGATGACGAACAGATTCCACCCAAAGTTCGGAAAGTCACTGTAGATAGACTTAGGCCTGGTTAGTATAAATTTTATTTGTTAATATGTCAATTTAACCGTCTGTTGCTTTTAATAATTTAAATGGATGTGTTGTGGTGTAATGGATATCAGCTCAAATTGAGAAATCAGGAAGCTGAGTTTGAATTTCTTACATTCACTTACATGCAAATACCCTTGGTAAAGGTATTAATCCATTTATTCTCCCTCCAGCTATGGGTTGAATAGCAGGACAGATTGGGTTCTGTACTCTTGG
The DNA here is from genome assembly GCA_037127315.1 of Ascarosepion bandense. Lineage (NCBI taxonomy): Eukaryota > Metazoa > Mollusca > Cephalopoda > Sepiida > Sepiidae > Ascarosepion > Ascarosepion bandense. Next base: position 3,157,333 of record JBBBDQ010001499.1, on the reverse strand, counting down.
TTGGCAACCAGTCTACTGCAGAAAGAAATAGCAACCTTCTGTGGGAAAATCTTCTGTCTAGTGAGTCATGGATCAAAAGAGACATGGTCGTCCAAGCATATGGCACTTAACTGACTGATTAAATTATTTAGAAAAGATAATTGAATAACTATTTTACATCTGTTTGCAAAACATTAAAGTTGAAATTTTGCTTTCTAAAGGTGGCACTTATAAGTTCCGGATAGCAGCTGTTTATTCCAATCAAGACAATGCAATGGGAATAAATTCTGAACGCTTCACTTTAGTGGCTGATGGTGACCATACATCTGACAAAAGACTGGTGCAAGGACCAACTATTGTGAAAGTAGACAAGCTTGTTGTCGATAAAAACTATGCATTGGTTGTTGAATGGAAAGTAAGTATTTTAGATTTTATTTTATTTATTTATTTTATTTTTTTTTTTTTGAAGAAATGCTTTCAAATAGTGGTAAACTATATAAATCAAAATTTTATTGAAATCTAAACTCAAATATGTTGAAGTTTCAAAAGAATAGTTAAAATTCTCTATGCACTTTTTAATACTACAAATATTTTGGAAATACTTTGTATGGCAAAATTAGAAAAGATCAAATTTTAAAAACATAACTTTCTTTTCAAAAGAAATTTGTGCATAATTTAGATTATTTAGTTATTTATTTTGTACTATTATTTTTCATGCAAACTTAAGTCTTTTTGATTTCACTTTCAAATAATTCTGAAATGTCATGAACAATCATTCAAATTTGAATTAGCTTTAAGTTTTTAGACTCTTAGCAGTTTATAAATATATATTTTTTATCAGTATTTTTCTACATTGTTTTGAGATTTTATTCATTTTACCTCTCAGTATATCCATGTGAAGTCAACACCTATTGATGGTTTTATCATCTTCTATAAGCGGTATGATGAGAATGTTGCCTATACAAAAATAACACTCCATGAACCAGAAGTGCGTATGCATATCATACGTAATTTGGAACCTGCGAAGGATTACAGCATCAAAATGCAATGCTTTAATAAAGTCAGTTACAGCATGGACAGTAATCGTGTAGTCAAAAAAACATCTTGTAAGTAAGAAATTTCAATCAATTTTTATTTTGATAGCTTTTTTACAGACTTTCCTTCACCCAATTTCATGAATATGTTTCTTTTAAAGCTTGTCTTAAATTTACTTTGATTATAAACCAAACTACATCCAATATTAGTTTTATTTTTTATTTTATTTATTTATTTTTTTTTTTTTGTTAGTTTGAAACATTTACTTTAACTTTCTGCTTTCTTTTGGTAATTAACCCTAAGATTAAATTATCACATATTATTTTGTCTCTCAGGAATTTAGCAAGTTTCAAACATATAGGCATAGGATTGTAATTATATAGATTTTCCATTTAAAACTTCTGGAAATTTTCCAGAATTTTATAAGTAATTAACAAAATATTAAGTGATAATCATTTTCTTAAAACTATTTGTCAATTTAAAATATTAAATTGAAAATCAATTTGTTTGAATAACAAAAGTTGATCAATTTTAGTTAACCAAATAACTTTTAACAATAAAATTGTACAAATATATTTTCTCATTTAAAACTTCAACTTTGGTTTATGAATACAAATTTCCAACTCAAAGTTTTAAAAAATTCTCCTGATTATAGAAATTCAGCGTTTTCCTTTCAGATTGCCTCCCTTAGTTCTTCTCTTAAATATGCTTCTTTTTATCCAGCACCAGAAAATTGGGAAGACACTAACTACATTCCTCGTGTTCATACTTCTTTACCTTCTGGATATCATCCAAGAACAACTTGGACATCTACTGTTAGCTCCAAAGATAACTATGAATCAACTAACAGTACTCAGTCTAGCAGTGAATTGCTTTATAAGATTTTGGGAGGCATTCTTGCTATCATGGTTCTTGTCTTACTGATGCTTATGGCAATGTGCTGCATAAAACAAAGACAGCAAAGAAATATGATGGGTAGGTAAAATAATTTTATTTGTATTCAGGATTTCTTTTGACCTTTTCTTATTCTTGCATCATGCGAGTTGAACAAAAATAATTACGAAAATTAAAAATTTGCACTATTTTCTTTGTAGCTGCTATGAATTCCTGTGAACATAAAAAATACATGAATGGAGGTCATTATCCTGTAAATGGTAATATTAGTAATGGCCATATTGGGCATCATACACATCATAGCAGAAATTACCGACACCAAATAAGTGGTCAATCAATATCTAAGCCATATGCCTTTAATGACATGATTGACAGCTATACATCAACTCCAGCCTGTTCAAAGTCGTTGCATATGGTATGTATTTATTTTCTGATAATTTTATGAACATTAAATGCCAGAATTTTAATTTTTTGCATTTCTATTTGATTTTTATTGTGGATAATAGAGAATTCCTCTTCTAGAAACTTATCAAAGATGTTTTGTTTTCAAAATTAAAATCTAATCAATTTTGTAATTTTATTTTATAGCTTAGAAAAAAAGATGAAGTTACTTTCTAGTTTAAATAAAACAAAAGAGATTTTTAAAAACTCTTGAAATTAAAAATCACATCTTAAAATTAACTTTTTTAAGCAAATCTGAAATTTGTTGATTTGATACACTTCATGAAAGGGAACTGTTTTAAGACAGATTTGTAAGTATGTATTAACTTAAATAACCTATGGGGGTTTATAAAATTTTATTACGGCTTGAAAAACACATTTTAAAATATGCAAATATATTTAAATGAAGACGCAAAGATAAAAACGCAAAGATAAAAAAATATATTAATCATCATAAAATGGTGAATATTCTTCACTTTTCAGAGCTTACTCTACGACAAAACATGTGCAGAACATCTAAAATCATGGAGGAAAAAAAATTATCAGAGAGTAGTATTTTTCTCCCCATGATTTTTCCATTAAAAAAATTTGCTGGTGGACGATATAAAATAAGCAGCTGAATTTAAGTTAGGCGCCACTAAAGACTTATTGTAACTGTCACATAAACAAGTTGAAAGAGAAAAAAATGTTATTGAATTGGGACATTTTATGAATCCAACTGCCATTAATTTGATTTAGGTTTTGTATTTATAACTACAACAGTTCCCTGAAGCAATAAACTGTAATTTATTACAACACACTTTGAAAAATAAAAATTTTCCTATTTTGTCTTAAAGCAGTTTCTCACTTGCAAAGAGTGTCAATAGATTTTCAGTAATCTGCATCTATGGATGCACATTAACAAATTATCAAGAAAACTAATACAATAATATATTGTTTTATAAGAAAATCTTCCTTTCTATTTATTTTCCATTTTCCGTATTATAACTACGCATTTGTTCATACTCTGGATATGGTTGTTATAAACAACAAAAATAAGTAAAATGTGAATACATTGTACCTATTTTTGTTGTTTATAACGACCAATATTTTAAGTTTAAGCTCGAACCAATATCAAATAAATGAAACTTTGGAAATTTTCAAAAATGACTTTGAAATCATCAATCTTTTTTTTTCTTTTTTTTTTATACAGAAGAATTGAAAATAATGATTTCCCTTTTCCCTGGTTATTTTTATACTGAACTTTGTTTAAATCATTTCTAATGTTCTGATTTTTTTCTTTATGCAGTATCATAGTGACATAGGCAGTGATGTGTATGATGATATGTACAATCATTTTTCTCAAGGAGACAGCAATTGTAATAGTATTGACCAGTCAAAAAGTCCTCAAATCATGCAAGTAAAGCATCTTGGTGAGTGAAAAATATTTCAAAAGTCACATTTTAAAATGATAATAAATTATGAAAATAATTGGTTATTAGCTGTAATTCAACAAGAAAATATTAAGCTATTTAATATTTTATCAATTCTATGTATGCACATGATGACTGGCATACATGCAGAATTGGAGGTGGTTTTTATTTTAGGTTTTTATTTTAAAAAATATATGATAAATGATGTACATTTGAAAGTAGTAATTTTGTCACCTCTTGTAATATATTGTAACACCCCAACGGAGTGTCCGAATAATTTTCTCCGGCGGCCGTTCTTCACGCTGTGATGTTTGCCGGGAGTTTGTTGAAAATGTCGGAGCCTCAAGCTGGGGGTACAAGATTAAACTATAAGGAACACACTTCCACAACTTGGATGAGTTGAAAGGATGCTTTATTTTGTTTAGAGTAAGCCTTTTTGGTTGGGGCAGGCGAATGTGACACACAGCTCTAACTCTAATTAATGGAGATCAACAAATCCGAACTGACCGAAACAAGACGAACGGAGATTCTACTCATTCAACTGACTGACTCACTTAACTGACTCTCTCACTCTACTCTACTCTACTCTGACTCGGAAAAATTACCTGAATTTATTTAAAATTGATCCGGAAATCCGGAAATGCTTTACCGGTGATAAACATTGGCGACTGTAAGTCTGAAATTTCAGTTATCTTTTTTTTTTTATCTTAATAAAGCTTCCGCCGGAAAATTCTTAATGTGTAGTCAAGATACAGCAAAAGACAGCCTTTGACCTGGTCATTCGAAAACCCACCTCCTGAACTTATCTCTTTATCACATTAAATCACTGAGTCAAATATTTACCAGAGGAGTGGTAAGATTTAAAACAGTAATCGGATACCCTTGTCTCTTCCACAATTTTCATCATAAAAGAAAAAGCGTTTATTTATTTATTTTTTCCTCTTCTTTTTTCACTTTTGTTAAATATTTTTTAAACTATTTTCTATTCTTAACCATTTTCTATTTTAATCTATTATAATAAAATACATATTTTACAAAGCACCTTAATATACGGCTAGTTATCGTGTCACAATATCAAGATTAGAACTTTATCCTCTGACCTAGCCAACATTATTTAAGATGGCATCCTAAAGAAAATATTTTTTCTTATTGAAAATGTTGTTTTTATTTGGTTTTGCATACATAAAAATTTGTAACTCTGAACAGTACTGATATAAAAAATAAAATTTTATATTTTCATACAGTAAAATTTGTTTAGCAAACATTGGAAAGGAGATTAATTGATGTTTTTCATTTTGTAATTTTCATAGTATTTTATTTTTTGTAAATTTGTTATTAACTATTTTGTGTGACATAAAGGACAGAATTGATGATGATATAAATTGATTTTGGTGAGAGAGGGAGATTGACCCAAGTCAAATCAATGAATTTTGTAGCAATGTTAAGTGTTAAAATTTTTGTGAACAATTTATTTTCTCATTTTTATAGATATACCTTAGTCCATACTATAAAGCAAGAGAGCTTAAGAATGACATTTGTGGATTGCAAACAGCTTGTGAGAGGGTTAAGTAATCTAGACTATCAACAGAGAGAGCCTCTTCTTCAACACTTCAATTTAAAAGAGCATAGTATCTACTCTATTCACTATGTTCCGCTTCATAAAACTTGATTATTCTGTTTTAAGATTTGAACAGATCTGAAACTTTTGAATAAAGCAAATATTTTTCCATACAGTCTGTTTACTCCATTCAAATTCACTTTGTTAAAATCAAAACCTTGTTTCTTCAGTTTCTATAAGTTTCCACATTGAAACTAAAATGATCACAACCATCATCTGCACAACCATCATAATACAATCGGATACCCTTGTCATATATGACATATATTGAATATTGTCCGTAATTGTAGTAATTTGAATTTGTAAAATCATGAATAGATTTGCTGTTTTTTGTTTTTTTGTTATATCAATATTCCTTATATATCCAGGATCAGACAACATCAGTCATCTTACAACCAGTTTATTAGATGTTGACACAGAAGAATCAGGGATGGAACATGTATCTTCTTCACACAAAAAGAAATCTGAGCACGTTTTACCTTCTCCAAATGGAGTTTCATCGATTTATGATTCTTATGAGAAAGTAAGCAATAATGCAAACAGCAATCACAATACTTGTGATTCTTTAGAAATGATTCCAAATACAAAGGAACATTCACAGCCATGTGACAATTTTTTGGTGATTAATAACTCTTCTCACTATGTGCACAGTTCTAAGCCTAAAAAGAAACGATGGCAACAATATCTGCATGAACATTCAACTCGAGACCAAGCAACTAATACAGATATTAGCAGCAATGGTAAGTTGGCTACTTATCCATTCAAATAACTTGTTTTTTGTACAAATATTAAAAATACTTTATGAAACTATCCTAGTTTGTGCTTTAATGTGACTATCAATATTGAATTTATAAAATGCTTTAATGTGACTATCAATATTGAATTTATAAAATGGTAAAAAATGTCTATAAAAGGGAATTATGATATTGATTCCACTTAAGTGTTTTTTTTTCTTTTTTGATGTTTTTAAAATTATGCCAAGGTTTGTTTATTAGATTGGTAATTAAGACTTAATTATACATTTTAAAGTCATGAATGAGAGTGTATAGTCCATTTAGCATTTAAAATGATTTTTACCTAAACATTGACTAACTTTCCTTTTATCACACTTTTTTTAAATCTTATTCAGAATCTTTTTTGAATAATGTTGAAAATGCAATTTATTTTAACTTGCATCAGTAAAGTTCATTTTTTCTCTCTTATTGAAAGAAATGACAATTTGAAGATCTACCAAAATACTGAGGTATGGCCATGGTTTAGGAAAACAAAATGAGATCTGATTGATTAGAATTTGTAGAATTTGGCAATGAAGCCACTTTGATCAATTTTGAGTGCAAATGTTGAATTACAGTTTCTACTTCGGGAAAATAGTTGGGATATATGTATATTGCATAGTATTTTGTTTTATTTTGAATGTATACAAATGAGTTCTCAGAATATCCAATGTAAAGGAGATAAATCAATATTTGTTACGTAATATTTGTTAAGCTTTAATGAATTGTTTAATCTCCAAGTTTACCTTTTAGATAATGAAATGTCATCTAATGGGACAATTAATGTTTGTGTATCACTTTTACACCTTTCTCATGTCCACATCTTGCTTTTAGGTAAAAAAAATGCTATGTAAATATGACGACAATATACAAATAATAAATGAGCAAAATGTTTTTAAAAAAATGGTTCATTTAATCTGTAACTTGGTGTAACATCATTTTTCTAGTTAATATAAGCACAGAAAATCTCAATTTATATGATATTGAAAATTGTATGAAAAATGACAGTTTTTTCTTCACAAGATATTTCTTTATATTTAAAGCTTGGAAAATAAAACTGATTGTTTTCCCTGCAAGAGGAATAATTTCTTTATGTTACTTCAAATTTTCAATTGTCTTTTTCATAATTTTTTCTTCAACTTTTAAAGAACATCTACAAAGTTCAATGTTAGAACTCTTGATGAAATTCTTTCCATAGTTTTGAAATTGATGTGGTCTACTTTTTACGAACTTATTAAAAGCCATTTTCTTTGTCATTTATAATTAACTCTGATTGACAATTTAAAAAAAAATATTTCTGTTTATTTCAGAAGGTACATTGGAACTTTCCCCAATCAAGAAGCACCTTTCGAATACTGACAAAAATGATATTCCACCTTCAAATTACAGTTTGCCATCAAACTCTAAACCAGCATGTAACATAGATCCTACAATATTGGAAGAAAATGTATGTTAAAAAAAATGCATCGTTTATCCGTGTGGTCATCAATCAAAGGGAAACAAGCCTTTTGCTGTTAGAAGTTTGAAGTTAAGACATGTATATTTTTATGACACATTTTGTGGCACATTCTCTGGCTCAGTGGATAAGAGATGTTGTCTTAACAGTTGCAAACTACATTGTAGCCACCCGGACTACAAATAACCTCAGAGTATCTTTGAGGAGTCGCTAAAATTGTTTCTGTGCATTGAAATAAACCATTGGACCTGATTTTGTTAAGAAGAAAGAAAAATAAAGCTCAGGAAAGATATTTGGACTAAAAATAGAATTACAAGGAATTCTTGTTGAAATAAGTACAAATGCATTTTCATTTCCTGTTCTAAACTTTTTTAAGACGAATGAAGCCAAGAAAATTATATAAAACCATTTTGACAGTAGCTTTTACTGTGATTTTGATGGAAATTGTACTTAATTGTACTAAATTTATATGCTTTTTAAGCAAATGGAGAGAATGAATGAATGAGAAGAAACTGAAAATTTGTGAAAAGTCACGGAATTATCTCCCTTTAGAAAACTGCTGATAACTGTTGTCTTATAGATGGCTGAATTCCTAAATGTCACTCATTTAAATTACTTTTGGCCCCAGGATGTCAGTAAAACGGGTCTAACTTGATTAGGTGGATGGGGGCCAAATAAACCTTTTCATTTTCTGCTGTGAAAAAGTTTCTGTTACTATGCATTTGCATTCCATTCTTTCCCTCCACACTTTACCCCTTTGCACATTTTCATACTAAACCCATCTTCATGTCATAAGACATTTACTTCATTGGACCAGTGTAAAATACTTATACTCTCTCTCATTATTGATAATTTTTAAATAGAATGAAAATCTTATTCTGACACTTATTTCTCTTAACATAAAAAACTATCAAATATCAAAACAGTTTTATCAAGTAAGTGGCATAAAAAATTTTAATACTCATTCGATAGGATTTCATAAAGTACTTTATAACTTTTTTTCTATAAATATAAGACAATTTGAGTAAAAGTTACATTAAGTCAAGGTACAGCATATTAAATTCTAGAAATAACTTTCAACATAGGTCTTCATCAAACATTTTGCAGTTGTTTTATGGCTGATCCCAATTTTTTTCTTCTGGCAAAGATATTTTAGAAAGCAAAGAATTTTTTTATGTCTGGGTTATGTTTGATATTTATGTCTTATATAGAAGATATTTTATTAAAACTTCACTAAGATTTTATAAGGCATCCTGTGTTCAAAAATCATTAAATTTTACAATAAACTTATTGCTTTGTACTAACACTCTAATTGTTTCAAGGTTTTCTCTGAATACATTTTAGAATAAAAAAAATATTTTTTTAAAATATGTATGCATTGATACAGGGATATTTTAATATTTTTTAAAATATTTATTTTGTCTGATATTTAACAGTTTTACATTTTTGCAATTGTAAATACTGTTTGTGATATTTTGGGAATCAATAGAATTTTATAAAAAGATTAGCAAAGTCATTCACAGGTAACATTAGATATTCAATACTAGTAAATAAATGGGCATTGCTTTAAAGTAAAACAAAAAACATTTACAGATTACTATTTTCATAATTCAGTTTGTACCATCCTTACTTTATTGCTATATGATTTTGCTTGAATGTTGAATTAATTTATTTTAGAAGAGTTTATATTTATGTCATACATTCTTTATACAAAAATGTTTTATAAAATTTAATTTCCCTTTTTTAAACTTTTTACTATTAGTTAAAATTAAAATTCACAAGAATAAATGTATAGTTTAAAAAACTTAATAAAAAAATACAAGTAAATTCACCATTTTTTTTTAAAATCTATTTTTAATTTTTTTCTTTAGAATATGAAAATAAGGTTCTAAAAAAATGTAGTTTTTATTCATTTTTGTTTAAAAGTGTTTGTTTTCTACAATTTATATTTCATTTTGCTCTTCATTGTTATTTATTACTGTTTAACGACTGAAATGAATGTTTTTGATTCCGATTCTCAAAACTTAAAGACTGCAAATAAATGACTACAAATAGAGCAGACGTTATATCTGTACTGAAATACAAAAAAGAAAGTTATTTGAGACGAGCTGTTACTATTATAGCATGATTCTTTTCTTTGTTACTTTTATTGTTTTGGCCATTGTACCATTTGACCTTTCTCAAAACTTATCCACGTACATGTTTTTTATATTCCTTGTCATGCCTGGTGTCCATCAAAAACATGAGAACCTGCAATTATAACCTCTCCACACCACCCTAATACCCATTTTACCCCTCCTTATGTAACTGTTCAGGGACAGTGCAAATTGAGAAGTTAACAAGTTCTAAAATTCTCTGTGACTAGAATAAAAATATCGATGTGGATCAGATAATGTTATTCTGTCTGAAATTCACAGCTGTTTATTGATTGTGATATGTGAAATGTGAGGAAGAAAAATTGCAGCAAAATTGGTTCTAAAGAAACACATCATTATCATCATCATCATCATCATCATCATCATCATCTTTTTTGTACAGTTTGTTTTTAACCAGAGATCTTATGAATGTTCTCTATCAAGTCATACAATCTCAAAAAGAGAACACCTTTCACAGAATATTTGCAGTGCCAACCAATTCATATTTCTGGAGACTTTATACTGATTTTCTTGATGTAGAACTAAGTTCAGTAGCCTAAGATCCTCACCCCATGTCTCATGGTAATTGGCCTGAACAGTCCACATTCTAGAAACTTCAGTCTGGTGGTTATTATTATTATTATTATTATTATTATTATTATTATGTAATAATAAAAATTATTCGTATACTTCTGAAAAGCAAAATGTACTTTGTAATGGAAAATTTCAAATTCAACTTTAAATTTTCTGTTTTCATATATTTATTTGGAAAAAAAAATCTATTCCACATTCTTAAATTCTGAGTTGAAATAACAGAAGATTTAAGAATAAGGAATAGATACTTTTTGTCTTTAAATAAACATGTAAACAAATCTCAATTTAGAGCACAATGTACAGTTTTATATTACAGTCTCTTTTCTTATTTTAAATGCATTTTATTTAAAATTACAACCTGAGAGATTTTATTTTTGCTTTTATTTCAACTACTCTAGTTTTATTTCTGGTGTTTTTTATAGCAAAATTAATTGTTACATGATTTAAAGGATTTTTAAAGACTTAAAATTGCTTTACCTCTACCTATTCAGTGTTGTTTGTTTGTACCGTGAAATCCAACCAGATTTTATCTAATTCTGAAAGTGATCCCAAACCCAAATCAGTGGTCAAAAAGGTTCTGTGAAATAGCATATTCTTTCAATCTCACTCTATCTTTTATGAAATTAAATATTTTTCAGTTATATCTGTACAAACAAATCACAAGAAAAGCAAATATATTGATTTTAATCCCAATAAAACAAAATATTTCCAAGACATCCCATGTTATTAAAAAGTAATTTTTTTTTAAATAACTCATAACATTTTATTTATTTGCAGTAGCTTTTCTTGTTAATATATAGTCATATCAGATATTAATGGTCATATAATTTGTAAGAAAATTTGTTTTTTGTTTGCTAATTATCAACAACTTCTAAATGTCTCATTTTGTACATTACCCTTTAGATTTTTTTTTAATTGAGAAAAATGCTACAGCAATTAATTAGTCATCAATTAAGAAGTAGAAAATAAAAAACCAAATTATTTTCCTGTTGTGCATAATTCTGGAATTATTTATGCAAATTGCAAGGGCTAAAAACAATTTATAAAATTTCAATATTTTTTTATCTCTCATTTCATTTGCCTTTCAAAAGTTTATCTTCCAAAATATTTTATTGTAGTAAATGGATGAAATTAAAGACAAGAAAATCTTTTACTTAATAGCAAAACAATCAAAAATTATTTTCTATTGTATTTTGTTGCTGCTTATTTGCAAATATTTTGTAAATAGTTTTAAATTAAGATCTAAAATGTCTTGAATATGAAACCGCCAAAACATCTGTAGATCCGTCCAGTTACCCAACAATTTGTTTAATCTGATGGGATTGTTTGATTTTGTTTGGTTTTTTTGCCACAATTTCACAAAGTCTTTCAGTCTTTTGTTTTATTTGTTTCTCTATTTGTCTTTTTTTTCTGAAGAACTTAATTTATTTTTCTTTATATTATTTGATGTTGTTCTTAACTTATTTTACTCTTTGTAAAATAGTTTAAAATTATACAGAATAGAATTTGCTGAACCAATTTGAAATGATCAACTCGCAACTGAAGCACTTATTTTCTTCACAAAGTATTTTTGGAGAAATATTTTTCAACTATTATATTTTCTCATGCAGTTGATCAACTTTCTACTTTTTTTTAAAACTTTGCTTTAACTTTATAAACTAAAGATATTGGAGAAAAAAAAACTTCTTCCATTTAGGGAATCAACTTGACATCAAAACTATATGTTTCTGCAAGTTAAGATTTTTAACATTTAAGACTTCTTTGGGTCAGAATTGTGGGTGATCATATGACACATCTTCCTTTCTTTTGTAGGTTTTAGTAATGTTTGTCTTTTTAGCATCACTCTAAGTTCAGATTGTCCAGCATTGGAGTACTGATATTACATAACAGTTTGGCACTTTTTTCTTTGTTTCTAATGAAGTTTTAATACTTTACTTAGCTTTTGGAAGACATTGTTCACTATTCCTATGCACCTTCTGATTTTGGTGCCACATTCTCCGTCCTCTTAAAACACTTCCTAGCTATTTAAAAATTCATACTTGCTTGATTTTGGCATCTCCAATTCATAGTTCACATCTTGGGCTGTTCCTCTTGACAACCAAACATTATTGTCTTCTTACAAGTTCTTTCTCACTTTACTTGACTATCTTCTCTGGGGGAATTTCTTTTCTGTGTTTGCTATCAATAGTTTGTCATCATATTGTAAAGATTGTTACCACTAATAATGAATCCTGCTCAATGTATTATTCTAATATCCTTCCCAAATAAGCAAAACTTTTCTAGCAGTTCAAATAGTTGTACCTTATCAAACACTTTTTTGATTTATTTAAATTCAGTAAGTCTCAATGAAAACAACATAAATATTTGTATTTTACCAAATTTTAAATGTTTTGAAGTTGCAATGATTAGACTAATTTGTCCATTGAGTTTAAATTTGTAGCTTGAGTTATTGTAAAATTTTATTTAAAAATTCTTTGGACAGTGGCAAACTTTAACATATCCTACATTATGGAAATTTTCAAAAAATCCTACAAAATCTAAGAATTAAACTAATTTCAAGTTCATGTGTTTTAAGCATTACTCAAAACTTCCTGTATTTCTTTGGATCTTCTTGGTACGGCTGCATGGTGGGGTATAGCCTGGGCAGTGTGCAGACTCTCTATTCCATTACTCAGGCCTGTCCCTTGAAGAGTCTCACCACCAAAGGACTACATTTAGACCAAACCAGGTGCTGCCATTATCTTGAGATAAATGCATGCCTACTATAAAAATTGGAGAAAAAGAAAAACTTGATGTGTTTTTAAATGTCAGAAAATACAGAAGTAACTACAAAAATACTCAAGACAAAAATAAAATTTTAAAATAATTTAACAGAATTATTTAATAGAAATAGTTGCAGTAGTGTTAATGGAGCAACTATTTGACACTGCCATTACCTAAAGATATTTGAATAGTTTAAAGTGGAAGAAAAAAGGTTCAGAAATCTTTGCCATAAATTCAAAACTTTCAGCTTTATGCCAGCTTTTCATTATGAACTGTCTCTACCTGTTACAAAAGATTATTCAAATGTTGAATTCAATTTTAATTTTGAAATTGTTTTTCATTACTAAATGTAAATCATTTTGTGCATTGCAAATCCCTTCGTAAAAACTTATGGAACGCAACACATTTTAGAGAAAATCATATGAATTTCTAACATTGTTTTTTATTTAAGAGGCGTTGACTTCAAATGGTAAAGTGCTGTTCAGCACTTGAAAATATTGTATTTTCCAATTGGTATTACAATGATTTACCTTTCAATCCAAACTCTTATTCCATGACTATCTTTACTATTAATTTTTATAATCAGAGATTTTTTTTTTCATCATTTGCTTGCTTGTGCACAAATTGGTATTAGTCAAATTATTATTCCCTCATGGCAACATCTCATTCTTTTTTACCAAACATATTGCAGTCCTCATCAGACCGAACAGAACAATTGAGAAACTCTAGCTTTCACATGAAGATTGTTTATTATAAAATTTAATAAGCAAAATCTAACATTCAGTCTGCCTTTAATTTTTGTTTATAACATTGAACATTTACCTTAAAATGACTCAGGTGGCAGACTTGATATCTGTTTCACAAATTGTCAAAATCTTAAGTAAGCCAACTCTTATGCTTCATCACTCTATGGTCCTGATTATTACTAAAACACTTATCTCTCATTTAAACACATTGAATTATCACAAGTGTTTTGTGAATACTTTTTCTTGGCTAAACATCTGACTTTTACAAAACAAAAATGGTAGCATTCCATCCTCTCTGGAAGTCAGTCCGTCCATTTTGATAGTTTAAAAAAAAAAAAAAAAAAAAAAATTTTTTTTAAAGAGCAGCATTCCATCAAGTCATTAAAAAATCTACACACATTATTGCAATGTTTTAAAAGGAACTGAACACCAAACCTATTTTACTGATATTCAGTAGTTGTAGGTTAAAAAACAATAGATTAATGAGAAAAGTTTTAATATTTTTACTACTGTTTTTAACAAGGTTTAGATTTTAAAAGCACATCTTTAGCTAAAATAAATTTTGTCTTCAATTTCTTCTCCCAGTTAAGTTAATAAATTCCAGTGGCATTTTATCTTGGCAAGTTTGCAAGTCTGAAATGCTTCCTACCACCATTCACAGAAGAAATGTCAGAGGTTAATATTTTCAGATTAGCATTTTTTTTTTTCAGCTATGTATTTTAAAACTTTTCTCTAATCAGTTTATCATTAAAGAATTTATGGGTTTTATGTCTCAATTTTTGGAAAATTAATAACAAAGTGGAAAAAAAATTAATATTAATTTTCCTAATATTGTCCTGGTATATAAAAATTTATATTATTTTCTCCCATATGTACCAATTATTAAAAAGTAATGGTACTTAAATATAGTTAAAGATTTCAGAATATCCATATCTTCTTAATAGATAATAGTGAAATATTATCATTGGGTACAAGTAATTAACTGATCTAAAAATTGTTTTCCACTATATTAATACAATATAAAACAATTCATTCCTTAGGACAATTGAAACTTTTCAACTATGGCAAATCCATAATTCAAAATATAAATTACAAAATTTTTAATGTCTTATTTTGATAATTTATTTTAATGATTATTTGTAACATTAAGGAAGTCAAAACTATTTCAGTATTCCAAAATAGTTTTGACTTTTGTAAAATGTGTGACATTTGGCCACCTGGCATGCTGCTATAAAACCTTGTTTTTTTGTTTTTTTTATCTGAATTTGTGCTATTGTATTAACCTGTACATACTTTGATGAAAACTGTATTATAGTAATAAGAACTATTACAAAATTACTTTGTGTTGTGTTGTACATATTTTATTCCAGACTAATGGTCTTGAGAAAATTTATGCATTGATTATCTAATGTCTAGATATATGTATGAAAATAAAGTGAATACTGAATTCTGTAAAATATATAAAAGTAACTATTTCTTGTGTTCAAAACGAAAATCATTTATAACTGTTGCAAAAGCACCTGAAGAAACCACATGTTGCAAGATATTCAATGATACTGAGTTTAAAAAAAAAAAAGAAAATCACAGAATGTAAACAATTAAATTATTTAGGCATAAAATTAAAATTGTTTCAAAAGAATTTTTTTTATAATCATCTCACCCCAAGCAAGGCAGAAGTGCTGCTGGTACACACGGGGTTACATAATAGGAAAATGAAGAGAGGGGTGAACAGGTTACAGTAGGTGTCAGAGAATGGGTAAGGGAAGGGCAGGTACATTGGTGTAGCGAGAGCAAAGTGTAACATAAGGAGGAGAGGAATCAAGAAGACATTGCATTTAAACAGTTGGAGAAACAAGAATACAGGCTTTCCAACAGGTGGGAAATGCGAGAAAAGAAGCTGATATAGAAGTTGTGGTTACACTTGATTGTTTTTACAATAACATTGTTGCTTGTCTAGTAACTCAAGTAAATTCATGTAGAAAGGGCATCAAGGAGCAGAATCCGTGGAAGTATTTTTAGAATAGATAGAGGGAAGCCACATCTTGTCAGTGAGAGAGAGAGAGAGACTTGAGTCAAGCTGCCAGGTCAGGACTGACTACATTGCAGATTCTTCTTTGGATCTTGTTAAGAGCCCTAAGGTGAACAGCAAGGGTGCCCGACCAGATATGACAGCTGTATTCAATGCACAAGTGGATAGTAGATTTGTAAATGTGCATGATGGATTCAGAAGAGAAGAATTTCCTGGCCTGACACAGTGACCCGACCTTAGCAGTAGATTTACCTATTAATTCAATATAGTCATTCCACTTAAGCTCAACTGAGAAGGCACAGTGTATTGCTCTCAGGGAGTCTAGCGTGATCCTTGCTGATGATCTATGATGGTTAAAGGATAGTGGCTTCGTTTTGGAAGCATTAAAGTTTATGAGCCATTTCCTACTCCAGTCTACCACTGACTGAAGGTCCTTTTTGAGAACAGCAGCAAGGTTTTTGTCTGCATTGGCAGATTTCTTAGCAAGGCAGTAGTAAATGGTGGTGTTGTCAGCATAGATGCCTACTTGGGATCTAATTACATTAGGGAGATCATTGATGAAAATCAGAAAAGGCACAGGACCTAGGATAGAGCCTTGAGGGACACCCGTGTTTGTATGATAGGATCTGGAAGCATATCTGTTCAATATGACCTTCATTACACAATTTGAGAAGAATGATTTAAGTCAAACAAGTGTCCAGATATACCATAGCCCTGTAGCTTGCGTATAAGGGCAAAATGCCAGACTGTCAAATGCTATGGAGATATCCAGGGCAACAGCTTGAGCTTCACCATTCTTACCAAGAGCCTGGTATATGTACTCAGTGATGGTTGTTAGCATGTCAGTAGAAGCCATACTGTCAGAGAACAGACAGTAGGCTATGAGATGTTGAGTCACTTCAGCATTGATGGTGGCCTTGAACACTTTGCCAAAAATAGGTAGTAGGCTGATAATTGGAGAGGTCTGACAGTTCTCCTGAGTTCTTGAAAATAGGAACCACAGATGATGACTTCCAACAGGCATGAAAGTAAGAAGCAGAGAGACAGTAGTTGTAGAGTTTGGAGAGGACAGAGGAGAGTTCAGGGGTACATTTCTTTAAGAGACGATGACTGGGATTGTCACCTCTGGGGAGTAAAGTTTTGAAATTATTTTAGAGACTGGTGGGGAGGGGTAATGTAAATGTTGCTCAGTTGAACCTCAGTTCTAGGTGGGAAGTAGGGTATGGATATTCCAAACAAATTAGGTGAGGAGTTTGAGGAGAATCTGTGAGCAAAGCACGCAGCCTTGACCGTTGTAGCTGTGAAGACCTCATATTAAAGGAGGAATAAAAGGTTTGCTGCAGTTTAGCACACTTTTGCAGATCCACCAGTAGTCTTTCGAGCTGAAATTGCACACTGCTATACGCTGCTTCATTCTGTTGGCAAACAACAGCTTAGTGTCATTGACGATCCTCTTACACTGATTGCGAGCAGAGGCTAATGGGTGCCTATTATGGTTAGATGCATAGCTTCAATAAAGCCAGAAGTAGTGATTTCTGTTTTGTCATGGACACTGGACAAAGGATGCAATATTTATGCTTAGGGTGCTATCAGAAAGGGCGATACAAATGAAGATGCTTACCTGAGTTGTGTAGACTATGCCAAGGTGTACAACACAAAGAATTGATAGAAATATTTAGGAAAAAACAGAGTAATCAACAACCCCTACTAGCAGCAAACTGCCTGCATACAGAGCAGAAACGAATTCAGCAGATATACAAAGATAGAAAGACAAGGATGTGTTTTTTCATCAAATCTATTTAACTTGTACAGCGAGACTATTCTGAGGGCCCTAGAAGTTATGCCAGGATTCATCATCAGTAGTCACAATCTGAACAACATAAGATACACAGATGATACAGTGCTGATTGCTGACATGGAAAGAAAACTACAAGACCTCCTAACAAGGTAGATGAAGAAAATCAAAAGAAATAAAATAAACTACAAGAAAACCGAATGCATGGTCATCAGCAAACGGAGGATACTAAAATCAAGCAAGTACAAAAGTTTAAGTACTTGGGAAGTGTTCTAACAGAAGATGAAAAGTGTGACACAGATCCTAAGATGAATTGGCATGGCAAAGGATGCATTCTAGAAGCTGAGCAGAGTATTACAAGACAGGAAAATTTTGCTAGAAACAAAGAAGAGCGTACTGGGTTACTATGTAATGTGTGTTCTTCAACATGGCAGCAAATGCTGGACAATATTATCAAAGATGAAGGAAAAACTTGAAGCAACTGATATGTGGTTCTACATAGGGATGCTGTGGATATCATGTAAGCAATGATCAGGTTTTGAAAAGGATGGAAATGAAAAAAAAATCAATACTGGGCATCAGAAAAAGATTACTTTTCATGAAACCTGACCTCAAAATGTAGTTATTGCTGTTTGACAAAAAAATGGATTAGCAAAAGCATGTTATGAAGAAATCATAAGTTTATTTACAAAAAGCACAAAATTAGCAAAAAGCAGCAGACAGAATTCCTGACAGAAAAAGAATCACTAAAGAAATACAAGAAATTGCAATAAAACAAATTTTTATTGCTTTTGATCTCTAAATGAGCTACTTTTGAAAATCAAAAGCATTAAATGCAACAAATAAGATTTTTAAGTTTAGATTCTGTTTTCTAGAAACTTTCTCAGCATTTTGGTTTTAAGTATAAATGAATTTTTTTTATCCATTTTCATTGGGTGGTGTGTATATAGAAAGTTGCAATATGAAATAACACTCAAAGAGTGTTTGGTAAGTCAACTCATAAAACAGTTGGAATGATGGGTGACTAAAACTATTCAGTTACCATAGTTGATGTAGATTAGAGAAATGTTTGTATAAGTGAACTTGATATTTAAAATTGGGATCCACAAAAAATAGATGAGTACCAAAGTATTAAAAATTTAAAATAAGTGATGATCTTATGAAAAAATAAAAATTAATTTCTTAACAGAATTGCTTATAATTTAGTTTATTAACTAAATGAATCAGAATGCTGTATTTGCTTGAAATTAACAAGCTACAACACCCAAAAAGTGTTAATAACTAAAAATATTGAATTCAAATATCCGTGCAATAGAATAGACTTAAGCCGATCTAAGAATCATTAATGCATAAAAGTAACAAGTTGTTTTTTTGTTTTTTTTTAACACTATCACTCTTAAATATTTCTCTTTAAATTGGTATTGAAGATAGTTCTAATATTTAAATGATTTTATTTGCACTAGGCTCAAACAATAAAAAGACATAACACTTAAATTGAAAGAGTGATATTAAACTTTTATGTCAAAAGCAAACTGAAAAATGTTTTATAACCACAAAAACACTAAGGGCATCAGGTTTCTTTAAACTACAAAGCTTGTTTTTTCTTGTTGCTTTTTGAAAGTATATTTTAAAACAATTGAACATTTAGCAATTACAAAGAAAATCAGATTATAAAATTGTTTTCATAATGATAAAGAAATGTCAAGTGCCAGATTTTAAGGTCTTCATTTCAAATAATGTAATCATTTTATAAGAACCTCTTTGGCATATTGATAAATTTGCCCATGATCCAACTATTTAGGTTATCTTATTTAAGAGATTATCATCTCTAATTATATAAAAAGGAGGGGAGTGCAATTTCTATATATTCCACTGTTTAGCAAGATTCCAGCTTCTAAAAAATTATTATAGGAAATTAAAAGAACTTTTTTTGCTGATATCATTGTCATCACACTGCTTTTCAGTTTTTAATATATTAAAAAGGAAATAACAGAAAATTATTGACTCTTGAACAAAGCAACATCAAAAAAAACAAAAACAAAAAAAAACAGTAAAAGTTTTAACTGCCAATAAATGTTTACAAATTGGCAGCTGCTTTTCAGTCTGATAGAATGAAAACTAAAATTGCATAGGAGAAAAGAGAAATAAAAAAAAACATTTCAAATTTCACTTTTTATTCAAACTTGCTTAAAAAAAATTAGACAAGTTAAAAATTTTTTATATTTGCGCTTTGCATTTAGATATTTTTGACAGTTTAAATGTATTTTACTTTTCAGTTTTTATCTAAAAGAACCAGGCATTCATGTTAAATACAGAAAACTCACTTCATCTGAAACTTATAACAACCATCATTAAAGTTACCAATGCATTTAAATGTAATTTTTTTTAAAAAAATCAAAAAATCAAATGGTGAATAAAATAAAAACTCAATTTCAGACTTGGTTCATCCTATCTAAACTAAAATCAATTATTTCATAATAGTTGAGACAGAACATTTATAATAAATTAACAGGAAGGAAAAATAAGCTATTTAAATATTTAATTGAAGACATTACAGATCCACAAAGATCTGCTAAAGATTCACTTGGTTCCCTTTTAATGTGGTCCTAATTTTGTCAATCATGAAATTCAGAAGGCACCATAGGATGCTGTTCTATAACCCTCAGACTAATAATGATATTAGAAATTTTTTTTTTACCCACACCATTGTTGGCATGCTTTTGAAAAAAAAATCCTTCTCACACTGAGAGTTACAACAAATCAGCAGCAATTCTCAATGTACTTTTCTTTTTCCAAATGAAAAACAGCATTTTAGAATGTCTTATGCAAATGCACTAAATTGTATCTGTATATACAAGATTTTATAAAAAAAAGCCACTATATTAAATACATACATTGAATTGTGCGCACGTATACATTAGATAATTTCAATTATGAAAAGTTCATATAATTAAAACATTAAGATACAATATGAACATATCTTTCCTATACTCATCAGATTTTGTTGAAAAGAATTTTATTTGTTGAAAAGAATTTTATTCTACACATACAAAAAGTTTTGAGAGAGAAAAGATGGTTGCAGATTCTAACCTTTTTTTAAGATTAATTGCTACAAATTTATTTTGTAATAAATTTGAGCACCAATCAAACATTGCAGACAACAAAAAAGGGAAATTTTAGTTAAAGCATTAAAAAATGAATTTCTGATGATAAACATTAATGACAATTTTTATGGGAACACCCAATATTGAAGTTTTAAGACAAAAATAAGAAAATGATGAGGATTTTCCGCTGCAACCATTCTTCAGACTCTGGCCAATACTGTATCATGTGATGTAAGCACTAAGAGCAGGCACTTTAAAGAATCTACTATTGTCTTTTACAGGAGTGTGTGGGGTGGGGGAAGCTGCACAAGTATTTCACAAATTGGGCATTTCTTTGTCATGCATTTGTCCAAGTGTTCGTGGAAGTGCATTGCCTTCAACACTACCAGTTCCTGTGGTCGTTGATGCATTTCCTCCTCCTCCTCCTCCTCCTCCACTAGTTGTGTAATTTGCATCTTGCTGCTTTTGTTGTAAAAGTCGAATTCGAACCTTTACATCCAAACAAATCATTCTTTCTTCATGTATTTTCTGACATAGTTCTGTATTCTTTTTCTGTAAACAGAAAGAATGTCCTTTAATGCTAAAAAGCGTGTAAATGTTTTATTAAAAATAGACAATGTAGAATAATGTTTACTATTTTTAACATTAATGATATTAAAAAAAAAAGCAAGTTACAATAGCATATTTAAATATTTATATACAAGTAAACATTTCTGTTAAAAAAGCCTTCATCAAATCACCTGAAGTCAAGCTTAGTTATTCAGCATCAATTGGAAAACAATGAATTTATATATAAACTTATAAATTCTTATAAATACTAAAATATTACATATTTTCAGTATTTCTTTAACTCGTGCATTGTTTCTTGTGGATGGTATATCAATAAACTGATTTAAACATGAATTGCTTATTTGTTATAATCACTATCTTGCAAACTAGTTTATTGTCAACTGAGAAAAATGTTCATATGGAGAATAAAACCTTGACTGATGATTTCCAACTTCCACTTTTCATAGGAATTGTTACCTTAGCTTACATTTTCAGATCCATAATTCACAACTGGATGTACTTTGTTACAGTAGATATTGGCTCGGAACAAGAAATCAGCTGAGTTTGAATTCAAGTTGAATTGTTGCATTCAATTACATGCAAATACCCTTGAGAAAGGTATTAATCCATTGCTTATACCTCCCAGTTAAATAGGAGGACATATTTGGGTCTATAGCCTTGGTTGGCAATCAGTCTACTGCAGAAAGCAACTGCAACCTACTACTTGAAAACCTTCTGCCCAGTCAGTTATATCTCTTTCAAGACATGATTGCCCAAGCATGTATCATGTATGGCACTTAAGTGACTGACTGATTTCAAAACTGATGTTGTTTATTAAGAAAATTTCAACCAAACTGTTTCTCATATCAATTTAACAAAATTATCGGTCCTTGAACTGAAGATGTGATATTTAGAAATGTTTTTACTTGCCTCAAGAAGTTCATTGTCTCTAATAAGTTGGTTTAAAATCTCTTGCAATTCATCTTCATCCTCACTTTCATAGCTGCTTTCAGAACTTGAACTCATATCATCCAAATCAGAATCCTGTCGTAAATATTGTAATTCTACAATTTCTTGGTGAAGACGCTCAATTTCACTTTGTTCGGTTTCAATTTTCTGGTGAAGTTCATCACCTAAAAAAACAAAAATAAGTGACTTTAAAAATGTCATTCCTATGGACATTTTAAGACTGCATTGCTTTCACAAATACAAAAAGACAAAATTCTAAAAATATTTTGGAATCAGTAAACCTTAAGTTTTAAAATTTAAATGATTATTTCTTAGCTGTTTATTGCTATATACAAATGAATATATAATTATAGAATTGTATTGGGTTGTCTGGAAAGTTCATGCCAATTAGAGCGCACTTCAAACTCTCTTGAGAAAGAAAGTTTAAGACTACTTAATTCATGTCAATTTTGCAATGAAAGATTATAAAGAGTACATCTTAGACATTTGCTGCTTATTTTATAACCATAAAGGTAAAAATGCCTTGCAAGCAACAAAAAAGGAGGATAATTCTTACATCTATAAAGTCAACAGTTGAATAAAAGGGACAAGACAAACATTTAATATAAATAAAGCAAAAAACAAATGAATAAATAAAACAAAAACAAATGAATGCATACCACTTTATTTTTGATTATCAATTCAGAATCATTAGAGAACATTATTAGATGATATCTTGGAAAAAAAACACTCACTAATCAGAGGGACGTTTTACATGTTGAGAACAAATATTAAAAAGTTTAGATGATACAAATATAATTTTACCTTAATCGTGCATGTGTTGAAATACTAGAGATATAAATATAGTTACTAAATAGAAGTTGAAAATAAAAAATGCACACAATAATAAGATAGAACAGTTAAAATAATGAGAATAAATGATTTGGGGCCATAAACATCTTATCAATATTCAATTAAATTAGTTTCTCCTCTCTAAAAAACTGCTTACTGTAAATAAACTTAAGTTTGACATATTAGCGACACCGGGTAGCCTATAGACTTTTTTGTCTTTGGACCTTTTTGATTTTGGGCATTTTGACTTGTAACCATTATGTACAGTGAAGGCACTTTAGGTGACAAAACTGTATTTAAATGATTTGCTAAATTTAGAGTTGGTCATTGTAGCCTTATTGATGAATAACATTCAGAAAACTCTCCACTACAAATGACAACCAAATCAAGACATTAAGAATAACCCACATTACACAAGACAGGAATTGGCAGAAACAGTAAACTTGTCAAAATCCACTATCCATTAGCACTTGGCTCAAATTCTTACAATGTTTTGGTATCACATGAGTGATAAGAATCTTTTAGATCGCATTTCTATCTCATTTAATTTATAAACGTAATAAAAATGCACCTTTTAGTAAAAAATTTAACTCTTTGGATGACATGAAAAACATCTTAATGAGTTCTTTGCTGAAAACCACTGAAATTCTGGGAAGACATAATATTTAAGTTGAAGGAAAATTGTTTCATATTAAGTTGAATAAATATTTAATGGCAAAATTTGGTTTTATATTTTGATTTCCCTTAAAAATTGGCATGAACCTTCCGAACCACCCAGTACTTTAAAATTTATTAAAAAAATATTGTCAATTTTATCCATTTTCAATCTATATTCTCTGAAATAATATTTATTGGCATTCTTCAGTGTTTTATTTTTATTCAAATACTTTTCAATTGTTTCAGGAAACATAACAAAAGTTCACAGGAAATTCCACATGCACACCAAATTGAAATATTGCAGTAATCCTGAGAGAAAATTCTGCAGGTTTACTTTTGATATTACAATGACATAGGATTGTATTTTCTATCAATTTTTTTTTAAACTAAAAACTTACTTATTGCTAACAACTCTTCTTCTTCAAGTTTAAGTGCTTCTTCTTCCTCCAGTAATTGAAGAAGTTCCTCATCAAACATGAAATCAGTTTCTGTAAAGAAAAATTCATCTCAAGTTATTTTTTAAACATAACAAAGAGTAATTTATAATGAAAACGAATTACATGTTTCTAGATTTTGAATTCTCAGTTTGACAAAATATATGATGCCTAAGGAGAGAGAGAGAACAATAAAAAAACAGGAATTAAGAAGACAGAAGATATCAATTGACATTGCATTTACATTTTTGAAAATCAAAATTGACTGGAAAGCAAGTAGCCAGTTCCACAAATGATAAGTGCAAGAGAACTTAATTACATCTAGCCATTTTGATTTTAAAATGAAGAGACCTACCAGCAATCTAGTAGTATGTTTAAATTCGTGAAGTTTATGCACCAAATCTATCAGAACAATTAAAATGAAAATATTTATAGAAAAGGCACAGGGAAACAATATGCTGGTAGGAAAGTAACTGAAGCTGAGATATTAGGTTAGAACCTATAAGATTGCAGATTCTTTTTGTATTTTATCAAGAATCTCTAAATGCATAGCAGAAGCATCAGAACAGATGCGGCAGCAATATTCAATGTATAGGTGAATCTATCTTACACTTATAAACGTGTAAGATAGATTCTGGTTAGAAAAATTGTCTAATATAACACTGAATCAAATTCATGAGCAGCAGACCTAACAATTGATTCAATATAATATTTTCACTTCATGTCAGAAGAAAACATTAGCCCAAAAAGACACAATGAGTTACTCAACTAGAGGTTTATAAGCATGAGCCATGTGGATGGAAGGCAAAAAAATGTTCTCTTTCATGATTAAAAGAAAGCAGTTTTATTTTGGGGGTGTTAAAATTAAAAGACATTTCTCCTCAGTTAATAACAGATTGTTGTTCATTTTTTAGATCAGCTGCCAATTTGATCAGACTTGCCATTAAGACAAGAGTAAATAGTTGTGTCAACAGTAGATACAGAGTTGAGAACAGATGACATCAGGAAGGTACAAGGATACAGCCCTAGGAACACCTGCATTAATGCTAAAAGGTGCTCATTCAAGACAACATTCATTTCACAGTTTGATAAGAAAGACTGAACCAGATCAAAAATTTGTCCTGAAATACTTTTCAACTTGTGAAGACCAGCAAGCCAAACCCTGTGAAATGCCTTTGAGATATCCAAAGCAACAGCTTAATCATTCTTATTTAAAACTTGATAGACTCCTTTTTTGTTTTGTTTTTTTGTTATAATTATTTCACCCCAAGTAAGGCAATACTGCCACTAGTGTGCAGGGTGGTTACAATGAGAGAAGACAGATGACAGAAAAGAAAACAGTATAAGTGATGTTGTAGAAAGGATAAGAGTGAGGTGGGAGTCACAAAGATAGAAGATGGCAATTGACATTGCATTGTAGTTATCGAGAAAACAAGCATGAGGAAAGGAGTTCCACAGGCAGGAAGTGCAAGGAAATAAATTGCTGGAGTAGAATTGGCAATTATATTTACCTGTTTGATGGTAAAAGGGTGGGACCTAGTTGCTAATCTAGTTGCACAGTTAAACTGATAAGGGCAGGGCACCAAGGAATAAAGTGTGTCAGAGCAGAAACCATGAAAATACTTGTAGAAAAGACAGAGAGAAGCCACATTCCATCAATAAGAAAGTGGTTGACGGCAAGCAGCCAAACTGGAACCAATTACATTGCAGATCCACCTTTGGATTTTGTCGAGAACTGAGATGAACAGCAAAAGCATCTGACTAGATATGGCGACAGTATTCAATGTACGGACAAATAGTATATTTATAAATGTGCAAGATGGATTCTGACAAGAAAAACTTCCTGGCTTGGCATGGCGAGCCAACCTTCTTAGCAGTAGATTTAACTATTGATTCAATGTATTCATTCCATCTGAGATTGGCCGAGAGAGTAAGACCTAGGAGGTGCAGTGTATTACTTTCAGAGGGACTAGCATGATCCATATTAATGGATGATAGAAAAGCTATCCTATGGTGGTTAAAGAAGAGCAACATTGTTTTGGAAGCATTAAAATTTACAAGCTATTTCTTACCCCAATTTATCATAGATTGGAGTTCCTTTCCAAGAGCAGAGGCTAGATCTACTTTGTCTTAATATTTCCTATTAAGATGGGAGTAGATGGTGGAATCATCAGTGTAGATGCCAACTTTGGAACTGACTACTTCAGGAAGATCATTGATGAATATCAGGAAGAGTGTAGAACCTAGGATAGAGCCTTGAGGAACACCAACGTTCACATGAAAGGGTTTGAAAGTATACTCATTCAGAACAAACCATCATTTTATGATTTGACAAGAATGGATTTAATCAAAAAATTATCCAGTTATACCATAGCCCTGTAACTTGTGCAGGAGGCCAGCATGCCAAACTCTATCAAACACTTTTGAGATATCCAGGGAAACAACCTGGGCTTCACCATTCTTATCAAGGGCCAGATATATGTACATGGTGATGGTTGTTAGCATATCAGCAGAAGCTTGTCAGAAAATAATCTGTTGGGTGTGAGATGCTGAATCATTTTAACAATGATGATAGCGTCAAACACTTTACCAAAAAGTGGTAAGAGGCTAATAGATCAATAGAAGAGCTCTCCATAGTTTTTAAAGAAAGGAACTACAGAGGGGAATTTTCAACAAATAGGGAAGCAAGATGCAGCAAGGCAATAGTTATGGAGTTTGGAGAGGACAGGAGAGAGTTCAGGGGCACATTTCTTAAGGATGATGACTGGAATACCATCACATCCACTTGCTTTATGGAAATCAAGCTTAGAAATAATCTTAGAGACCAGAGAGGGGTTATGTATATATCACTCAGCTGGGCTTCAGTTCTTGGAGGGAAGGTAGGTGTGGGTACACCAGATAACATGTTCAACAATAACTTAATACATCAGCAGTTGACCTAGAGAAGTGAAAATTATAATGCTTATTTGAAAGAAGACATCGACAAGTGAGATGCTTAACCAATTCAGAGTTTATTAGTGCCTCTGATACTATGCCAAAAAGTGGTAGATTAATCAGACAATTTGCTGGAGTTCTTAAAGACTAGAACCACACAATTTGCAAAAAGTAAAGCAGCAAGGCATTCATTGTAGAGTTTAGAGAGCGAGTTCAGGAGCACAGTTCTTAAGGACTATTGCCGGAATAACATCAAGTCTACATGCTTTGTGGGGATCCAGTTTAAAGATGATAGCAGAAACTATATATGGCATTATACACATCTCACAGATTTAGAGATTCAGTTCTAAGTAAATTTAAATAAAATAGACATGAAGAGATGATTTTCTTATTAATGATTATGATATGTACTGAAGATGAAATAGACAAGTTCTGTGACAGGTCAAATTGGAGAGTAAGTTGGAAGAAATCATTATTTGGCCCTAAATACAAGGAAATGAAATAATGAAATGATTGATAAATGTAAGTTTCAATTGTGCAATGAGTGTAGAGAAAAAATCCGTACAATAGTGCACAGCAAATGATGACTAGCTCAGTGAAATTCCAAGACACTTGGCAAAAACTGCAAGAACTAGATAAACTACAACAAATGACTGTGGGAGTGACCAATTCCAAGTCAAATGCAAACTAAGAATATGACTGTAAAAATTAAAGAAACTTAAAGTAATACCAAAACTAAAATATGACCTAGTAGTTTGCAAAAAAAAACAAAAACAAATTCAATTGCAGTGAAGAAAATACAAAGTTTCAGAGTGATTCAGGATGAAGAGTAACAAGAACAAAAGCAGTCATAAGTTATCCTGAGGAAGGAAAAACAAAAAGAAAAAAGTGGATGACAAACAAAATTTGAAATGTTGACAAAAAAAATGAAAATAAAAATAATGGATACAGATGCAGCAGACTCTTAATAGCAGGAGAGCAAACATACTCTTTGCAAGGAAGAAAAAAAAAACAATAATCATGAAAAATGAAAACATACTGCAACAGAAGAAGAAATACACAGAACTCTTCTGTGAGAACTGAAGAGAAAATCTATAATACACAGCAAAAAAACAGGGATGACAAAAACCAAAAATGAAGAACAAAGCAGCAGCAACAAATGAGATGCTAGAAGATTTTAAGTTTAATAAGAAGCGATAAATGAAATAATGACAAAATGCTGGTAGACCTCAGACCAATTTTCATAAGATTATCAAATAAATCAAGTATGAATGAATATAAGCTTCACCAATCAGCTTAATGAGCCATGCTGATTCTAGATAAAAATGATGTACAAATAATTCAAAATTGATATTGGGAACAAATGATTAATATACACATAGAAGAATTAGAAGATTTATTATCAACAGATTTAACCCTAACAGCATAAAGCTATGCAAATGACACTGTGCTGATGTTAGATCCAGGAAAACTGGAAGAACTATGAGACAAAGTAGACAAGAAAAGATTGAAAAATTAATTGCAAGACAACTGAATGTGTATGACGGTGAACAAAAAGATAGCCAATACACAAGGAACATGAAAATCAAAGTTCAGAAATGTAATAATTTAAAGTAGTGTTATCACACAAAATAGAAAGTGTGACAGAAATCTGAAGGTGCATAAGAACAACAAATTAAGCATTTCAGAAAGTGAGAAAGTTAAAAAATCTCAAAAAATTTATTGACTCAAAACTGGAATTTTCTTTGATAGAAGACAAAATTGAAGCTGAAAAGTAATTTTAAGGTCATACAAAAGATTGTCTAGATGGGAGATGAGCTAAACCTGTGCAAATTTTTAACATTCCCATTTTGCTTTCAAAATTAATAATAGCTATTTTCTATCTGATGTAGGAAATGAAAAAGGTGTCACTATCCTCAACCACAACAACTCTTCAGTGAGCTTCTTGAAGGTTGCCAGATGAGCATAAGGAATGAGAGGTGGCTCTCTTAACATGGTGATATACACCATGTTCACATTATCTGTAAAGTCCTGAGAGTCTTGAGCAATAAAGGCAACTCAACTTCTTGCTGAAGGGCCTTTACATGAAGATTGCTTGACATGATGGCCAAGCCTGTAGGACTGTTTTTGTCCACATGGTTGAGAATTTTAATAATCACATAGCTTTCTACCTTTCCTGATGTCCTTGTCTACTATATCTGGAATATTGTTAGAAGACCAACAATACATGATGGCCAACATGAATAAGAATCACCTGATTAAAACATGCAGACACTTAAAAGGCCATATAGAGGCTGAGGATGGTTTTATTGGATCACCATTTTTTAAACTGGTATAGAATGTTTTGAAAATATTCTCATTTTTTTGTATTGTTTTTTATTTTTGAAAACTGGTAGTGAGCAGATATTTTTTTTATGTTCCAAGACAGTAATGTATTTTTAAAAAATAAGAGAAGTGATATTTATTTATGTATGCATTTATTCTTTCTTTATATCTTTTATATTCTATTTATTAAAATACACATTTTATTTATTAAGTATCATATTTTATATATTATTACAAACATTTAGTATATTTACTAATTTATTCATACATTTGTATGAATAAAAATGTCTATTTCATTTTGTGTATTTACTATTTGTTTTCTATTACTTAACATTTAAACTCTTAACAGCAATATTTGGTGATTATTTTCTATTATTTATCATTTAAACATATCTTATTATTATCACAGTAATTGGTAGATTTTATTAGGCTTCATTTGCACTGACATCCAGTTTAAAAAAAAAAAAATATTTGGGGTGTCAATGAGGGATATCACCTTTGACAGATGAACATTGTACTCCTTTAGGAATAGTTTGTCTGTGTTGGTTCCCACCCAAATCTCAGCTGTGGCTCCAAATAGCTCTTTATATGCAAATGTCTGCATGCAGGTAAACCACTTTGACTGGTGAGCAAACCAGATGTGGGTAATCAACAAGTCCATACCCTTGATAATTTCAGATCTCTCAGCTCTATTGGATGTAAAGTCTGATTTCCGGAAGTGTGGGCAGATGACATCTCCTACAATTCAAATGGCCATGAAAGTGGTGTTACTAATTACTGTGGAGTGCATCAGAGCATGGACATGTAGAAATCTTGGTCATCTAGTGCAGACTGGAAGTCTCCAGTTGTAATGGTTCCTTGTACTACCAAATGATGTCTCCCCCAGACCAAGAGAATGGGATTACTGCAGTGCAACAATTTTTCTCACCATAAATTCTTTCTGCACAGCAATCGTTCTGCAGGTACAAGTTCAATGGACCACATCATTTGGATGGAGCAACATTGCATTCCTAGACACATGTTGCATGGAGAACTGCTATGTGGCAGAAAATTTGATTGAAGGCTAACTAAAGAAATGGTACAAAGACACAATCAAAACTAACCTTCACTGGTACAAGATCAGAATAAAGTAGCTAGAGGAGTGTGCTGCTGTGTTTGAAGCCTGGTGTGAAAAAAAAAAAAAATCAATATTTACATCACTCAGACTGTTGTGCTCACCTTTGTTGCCATATTCACAATGTTTTGACCATTTTATGCTCTGGCCTTGTCCAAATATTTGGAATTTTGAACTGAACACTTTATTTCAGTCACTGGGGTAGATTGTTCTAGTTCCACATGACATGCTTCTTCAAGATATCAGTATCAGTTATCTCACTTTTTACTCAACTCTCCAAGTTTTTGTTCACCTCTGCTGTAGCCCAGTATTGAAAACAACATTGAGTCAAGTCACTGGATTTTTCTATTTCCCCTTATGTTAGAGCTTTATGGTGTTCCTGCAGTCTTATCTTAAAGAGGCAGCCTGTTTCCCCTTTATATTTCGTACCACAGCTGCATGAAATTGTGTACACACTGTCCTTAATCAGGTTCTCCTCTATGGGAGGTCTTACTCAGAAGATTTGTTTGCAAACCACTTTTGAAGGTTGTCTTGAAGATTGTTATATGGACCACAATCCTTTTGTATTTTTTCTGATAATCCCTTCACATAGGGTAGGCAAACTGATGCTGTTTTCTGAATATTGTTATCATCTTGTACCTTTCTATTCCAGGGTAGTTGTTATGTTGTAGGGTACTGCTTATACTGACCATTTTTTGTTCATATGTCTTTGGGTCACTACTTATGATTTTTTGTTCAATGTTGTAGGCACTGGACGATCCCTTTCTTTACACAGTATGGGTGGTGGGTGTTGAAGTTGAGGTATTGTCCGGTGAATGTTGGCTTACAGTATAAGTTGTCTTGAACCCATGCCCTGTTCAAGATATTAGTACATCTAGGAATGCTAGTTTGTTGTTTTCGCTCTCCATTGTGAACTGTGTAGATGATCTTATTGAGTTCATATAGTCCAGTAGTAGCTGGACCTCTTTCTGGTACAGCCAGAGTATGAAGATGTCATCTACATATCTCAGCTATAGTGTTGGCTTTAGTAATGTAGATTCTGATGCCATTTCCTCAAACTATTCCATGTATATGTTAGCTATTCCTGGTGATAATGGTTAGTCTATTGCTAAATGATCTTCCTGCTGATGTATGATCCAATTCCAAATTGTATTGCTTATGTACAGAAAGTCATATATCCATCAAATTATCATCAATATCATCCATCCAATTATCATCAGTATACTGGTACGTTCTCCTAGAGAAGAGTCCGAGGCCAGTCTGTCTCTGACTACTCATTTTGCCTCCTCCAGGGGTACCTTAGCAAACAATTCCACCATGTCCAGGCTAGTCAGATTGGATGGGAGCACCTTTGATTATCTATACAAAGAGGGTAGATTTTCAGACATATGATAGTGACTTTCCTATTAATTTGTTAATTATATCCACAGATACAAACCTCATTAGAAATGGTAGATATCGTAAAGAAAGATCCAAAAATGAAAACAGAATGAAAATTGTCGCAGATGCTAATCATGAACAAGGATCACTGCCCATCTAGGACATACAGGCAGTTACCACATTGCAGCAAGCTACCTCACAAATATGGTCAGCCCAAAATTCACAAAGATGGTATTCTACTCAGACCAATTGTTAGCTGCCAAGGCTCTGTGTGCCACCCTCCGAGTTGCTTCTATTGTTTTACTTTATAATTTGTTCTCAATTATCTGGTGTACACAAACACTATATAGGTACACAATAATATATCAATAAACATTTTTGTTAAAATAATACTGGAAACTTTTGCATCAATATAATACATACATCATCAACTATCTTGAAGTCAAACAGAAGTTATATTCTAAAATACAAAACCTACCATTAATAATATCATTGATGTTTGCTGGTAATACTACAGAAGTTTCTGTAGGCACATACACTTCAACATCAGCTTGAAAATCAGGCCTGCCTTTCTCTGCTGAAGAAGCTAAAGGTTCTAATACTGTGTTTGCATTGGGGGGTATATTGTTATGTACATGCACTTGAACAGATGTAAGAGTTTGTGCATTGTCGTTTCCATCAGTTCCCACTTCTGGTTTGTATTTATTACTGCTGATATTATCACCAGCACTAGATTCAACTTCCACATTTCCTTGAGCAGGTTGCTCTAATGTAACACAGGGGACTGCAAAGAAAAAAATATCAGACATAAAAGCAGACAATCATATCAAAATCACAAAATTAATCTAGAGTAACAACTCATATATTAAAATATATAAATATATTTCATTTGTATTAAATGCAGTACAGCCAATGCTGTCACTTTAAGAATTAAGGATAATCAATTGTTTGTAATTTTGCACAAAGTTTGTAATAACAAAATCAAATTTAATCTTTCAGTTCCCCCAAAATTATAATCAATGAAACTTTTCTGACACTAAAATCAAAAACAAATTATAAAATGATTTTTAGTAACTTTCTTTTCTTCTCTCTAAGAGAAAATTAAAACAAAAAGCACACTGGCAATACTAAATCCCTAAATGACTAATTCCACCTGTTAATAGTCACGACTTTAATAATTAACAATACATTTTAATAATGAAAAGGATAATAGAGATTTTCAGTTTTTGTACAGATTGTAATGCTATCTATAATGTACATTGATATTCCAAAAGTTATGTAATAGGTGACTAGTATCATGTAGGACCTCACTAAAGTGCAGGGACTTGATATGGCATCAGTTGTGCAATTGGTCAAATGACTTCTGGAAAAATGTTGAAACATGCTGCCTCAATAGCTGTCTATAACTCCCTGACATTTGTAGATGTGCAGATCTTGCATATGAATAGACCTTTTCACCATGCTTAACTGGCCTTATGTTGGGTGAATGTGGTAGTCATATCATTTGTCAGAAGTCTCCGTAATTTTAGGAAACTTGGATCCAATGACAGTCATTTCTTTTTCTTCAATTTCAAAGCTGGAAATTTCATAGTTAAGTGCCATATGTGATACATGCTTGAGCAATCATGTCCCAAAAGAGACATGATTGACTGGGTAGAAGATTCTCCCACAGCAGGTTGCCATTACTTTCTGCAGTAGACTGGTTGCCAAACTAGACTATACAACACAATTTATTTTGATATTTAACCCATAGCTGGAGGGAGAAGCAATGGATTTCCCAAGGGTATTTGTGCGTATGTGAATGCAACAAATTCAACTAGAATTCAAACTTGGCTCTCCGATTTCTTGTTCTGAGCTGATATCCATTCCACCACAATGCACATCCCTTTTTATAGTAGTGTTTTTAAAATTTGTTGTGTTCAGAGTTGTGTCTCCCAACACATATCAAAATTATCCTATCTTAAAGAGAAAAAAAAAAATGACAAGTATCAATAAGGTTTGAAACTGCCTTTTACCCAAAATTTCTAATTTGAAAACTTTAATGGATTGAATACCAGAGAAATTCAACTACAAAAAATTAAAATTAGTTTCATATCTCTGTACTCATTTAGTCTGATATTGTCGGTATCACAACAAAATTTGTATTGTCATTGTCAGCTGAACCCCATTTTTAATCAGACTTGTTTTACTGATGGATTATGCATTTTAAATCTTTTTCTTATATTTTAAAACTGTATAAAGTACTTATTGGGTTTTGTCAAAACTTATGCTCAAATCACTTAACTCAGCTGTTGTTTTTATTAATTTTCTTAAAAACATTAAACAGAACTTATAAAATAGAAAAATAAATACATCAACTGGATATATTTTCAATGGTCATTCATTTTATTTACATTTGTGGCTGGCAATATTTTCAGTTAATTCTGAGGATTTGGAAATTAAATTGAAAATTTATATACATTTTTTTTAAAATGAAACTGAATACATTTTATAAAAAATGAACTGGATATATGTCTTACCTTAACCTTGGCACATGGGTCTATAAAAAATTTAAAAACAGGTTTTTTTTTTTAATGATTGTTTAGAAGTTAAAATGAAATTTATATATTTTATAGTTCTTCAACTTTTGCAAACATGTTTTTTCATATTTTTTTTCTTTAAGTTGTTATGGAAGATAATAAGCATAACTTCTTTTTTTTTGTGGGTATTTTTTTATTTTTATTTTTTTTTACGTATTACTGCTTTCCATCCAGAGACCCCTACCTGGGTGCTTAATAAAATTTACATTTAATCTTTTGTTCAGGGGATAATGAACTCCACACCTTGAGAAGTAGTTTTCTTTTAAGTGGGAGAAGAAGGCTGAAGAAAACCCCAAATTCCTTGCAGTGTACACAATAAATGAAAGGAATAGACATTTCACGGATATAACTTTTGATGTAACTTCATCTATGTCCCTAAAGAAACAATGGAAGGAAGAAAAGGCACTTGGTGAATCTGAGTATTCTAACAATTCTAGCATTTGTGATGAAGAACAACTACTTCAAGGATCTTCAATTATGAGCATCAAAGCCAATGGGTTGCAATATACTAACTACTTCAACTTTTACACTGACCAATTACATCTCCATTCAGTGCTTTAATCAAAAGTCTAGTTCCAATCAAAAGCAGAAATGATTATTTTTTTATAGCCTTAGTTGGATGATATTTCACAAGTGACATAAAAATGTTTGTCTTTAGATAGAACTTTGATATATTTTTGAGCTATCAATATAAATTTGATACCATTTTTTATATTTTATCATGCTAAGTTATCAGTGTTTTAAAAGATTTTAGATATATTGAAAAAAGTTTAGTTTTGGACACCTATTAATATTGTTCGTAAACATATTTCAAGGTCATTTCACATACCAGTTACAGCAGGCACAATAACTTGCTTCATTGTCTGCTGCTGAGAATCTGTCACAGAAGCTGAAGTAATCATAGCAACATCTTCATTTGTTGCTTTATCCAAGTAATTTGTTGCAGGATTTGCCACAGTTGGTTGGATTACATTATCTGTTTCCTGGGTCTCTGGTATCTCTGTAGCTCCACTAGACTGACTGGGGATTTCTTGCAAATCTAACTTTAATTCTTCATCTTCTTCATGAACAGAAGCAACACGCTTTTGTTGTTCAATTTCTTTTTTCCTTTTCTCAGCAGCTTCCATTGCTTTCCGAGCAAATTTAATCTAAAAAAAAAAAAAAAAATTAAAATTGTACAAAATATACATCCAGCCACTAACAAAGTTTTGTTATTTTTAAAAAAAATTAAAAAATTAAATAAGTAAGAAAATGGCTTTATAAATATTATACAAATGAAATCCAAGCTGCTGGAACATAAATAAAACTATTACTTTTGCTTTTTATTTTGGCGTTAAATGCTTTAAATGGATGATTTTTTCTGCTTTATGCAAGAATCTGTATTTTGTATTTTAGCAGTTGAAAATCAAAATCAATTGAATAATTTTATCTATTTTCCTGACCAAATATCAGTAATTTAATAATTTTTATAGCTGACAATGGAAAACATTTGCAAGCGGCAACAACAAATAGTGTTTATCTTTGAAAATATCAATTTCTTTTTTTCTTTAGCAGCAATTTATTTTTATTTCAAAATGAATAATTACAATGTCTGTGTCTTTTAACAATTTAAAAAGTTTTTTTAGTAAATCTCATGTTGAATTTTCGATGGACATGAAGGAGACTACCACCACCTTTAAATTTGTTTTTTTCATTTTTTTTTTTTACTTTTTTCAGCGCAATCTTATCAATTACACCCTAAACTTTCTGACTGACAAAAAAATTTGGAAAAATTTCAATATTTCAACAATTTTAAGGTGAGGGCTCAGTTTTTCATACAACATTATAGTAAATCGATCCTCCATTTTGGAACCACTGACCATTACCACCACCTGTAAATTGGTTTATTATCAATTTCTTTTTAATTTTTTCAGTGCAATCTTATCGATTAAACCCTAAACTTTCCAATTGACAAAAAAATTTGTACAATTTTCAACATTTAAACAGTTTTAGGGGTGGGGCTCAGTTTTTCATACAACTTTATATTAAATTGATCCTGTGCAATTAACTTTTTTGCTTGCAAATATTCAACTACTGAATACTTTGCAAAATTTTTTAATAAAGTCATTCTTGGAGTTACCGAGGAAGATGCCATCATAAGAACTAAAGAAAACTTTAAAAAGATAACAAGAGCAACAACTCATCCAAAAAAACCCAAAACAAAGTGACCACAACGCGAGTGATTCCAAAATGGAGGATCGATTTACTATAACGTTGTATGAGAAAGTGACCCCCCACCCAAATTGTTTAAATATTGAAATTTTTTCAAGATTATTTTTGATAATCAGAAACTTTATATAATAACTGATAAGACTGCGCTGAAAAAAGTAAAAAAGAACGAAAAACAACAAATTTAAAAGGTGGTGGTAGTCTCCCTCAGGTCCGCCGAATTTTCTAATCCCCAAAATGATAACAATTATAAAATGTACAATCTAATATTTCAAAAAATCTATTATCTTTTAAGATCTTTTTTTTAAAACAGCAAGTAGAAAACTTTAGTACATTACATTCATTCATCAATATATTTTAATAATTTATTGAATAACTTAGGTAAAACATTTAATCCAAGATTTTGCAGAAGAATGAATGACTGAATATAATTAAAGATTCTTTCCAATTATCCATCAGACCACCTGTACACCCAAGCTTATAGCACCTGGAATTCACAAGCGGTTACCCATCTAGGTACTGACCAGCCTCAACATTGCTTAATTTTGGTACTCATACAAGAACTGGTATTTCAACATGATATATCTGGAAGCCTTGTAAATTTTAAAATCACATGTAATATAAAAGAATATTTTTTACAAACTTTGTATTTTAGTGTGCTATTATGTACAATTTTTTTTATAAAAAACTGAAAAAAAAAAAAAAATATATATATATATATAGTCTGATTTTGTACATGCATATATGTTGTATCTCATCCAATTCATAGATTTATTGTGTATTAGATAGAAACAAAACTGGGAATAAGAAATCAGTTTTAAAGCTTAACAAAGTTTTATTTCAGTTGGTATTTTGGGACAAAAAGGTGACTGTCATTAGTGTGAGCCAAGAAAATGACTATTGTTGAATTAAAATCAGACTTTTACTGATTAGAGATTAGTAGTAAAAATAAAGCTAACTTTAAATTTTAAATGGAATTAGACTTAACTACTGAGTAATTTCATTTTATTTGCAAACAATTATAATAAATTCAATAAATAGAAGTGAGTTAATATCAAGCTTAATGGCCACTTTTGGCAACCTTTAAGTATCTTAAAAGGCAGCTTTAATATTTCCTTTTCTGGTTTAACTTCCTTAAACTGCGGATATAATTTTCATTCAATTTTGTAGAAATTATAATTTATTTTCCCAAAACTTAAAGAATAACTATAACAGCAGATACTGTAATTAAAGGAAGAGTTTTGTATAATTTCTTAATGAAAAATTCCATATTAAAAGAGATACAAAATAAATTCATTTTCATACCTACAATACAAATTTTAAATAAAGCTTATCTTTCAAAATATATATATTTCTTTTATTAAAATTTAAATTTTTGCAATGAAGTGAATCAATAAAATAAAAAAAACTTTCATCTTATATAAAACTTAACTGACCTTTCTTTTGAGTTGAGTAACAACACGCTGTACTTCCCAGAGTTGCTCATTTTTGGACGTATCTTCCACCCCAGCATTAAGTTCCTCATGTAATTGGTCAAGCAGAGATTCTTGCTTAGCTAATTCTTCTTCAAGAGCACAAAGATTATCAGGAAGTTCTAAAGACCAACGAGATGTTGCCGGCTTCAAAGGTGGTATATATCTAAAACAAAAATAATTTTCAGGGTGGCTTGCAGAGAAAATAAAACAGTCTTTTTAATTTCTTTGGTGAAACAGTATCATTATTCATTTTTGTTTTTTATCACAACTCATAATAGCTTTTATTGTTGAAGAGATTTAACAATAACAATTTTACATTTAGTTCCATCTGATGACTTAAATGTTATAAGTTACAAAGTAGGCAAAATTTGAAAAAATACACTAAATCAAATACACTAAATCAAATACAACTCATGAATAAAGGAGTTTTAAATCCCTGGAAAGATGAAACCAATAGATTATAACTTTACATAAATTCTAAAATATATTTTCTCAAACAAAAAGAAATATTTTTCACTCTTGCCAAAGTCTGAAAGGCAAATAGAACAATTGACATATATTTCAGTAAATAAGTGTTATCTTTTCATTGCAAAAACTAATTTATTTATTACTTACTTCTTAATGCAGGTGTCATTAAAAAGTGCCTTCACATGGGAGAAGAGAACATTCAGCACACGGTGACTGATTTGCATTGTGGGACTTAATACAATAGATACATTTTGCAAACTCATTTTATTTTCTTTTTGCTACAAGATGAAAAAACAAGAATGTGTCATATTAATCTCATTTTTATTATTCCATCAGAGATTTTAAAAATTAGGTGAAATTAAAAAATAGGCAAAATTATTTTACTGCAATATGCATGTTTCAAAGAAAATTGAAATGGTAAATCCATTAATAAACAAAATACAATCACTCCATGAAAAAAGGAGAAAAAAGAAGCTAAATAAAATGAATGCTCAGGTTATTTTGAATAAAATATAACATTAACCATGTATAGGTTACTAATTCAAGGCTAAGATTTCTGAGTTAAATCACATTAAAATAAATTATACACTTACCAACACTTTTTATCCAATAATCAATATAACACAGAGATTTGATTATTGTAATGTGTGACTGCATTTATGTTAATGTTTAATAAAACTGAATTAGTAGTTATATGCCACCATTATATTACAATTATCATACGTTATTATAAATAGAAGCTAATATTAGCATTAACAATGCCATATTGGATGTGCGTTGTGGTGAAATGGATATTGACTCATTGTGGTGAAGTGGATATGACTTGAAACAACAAATCAGGGAGCCAAATTCGAATTCCAGTTGAATTCCTCACATTCACTTATGCACAAATACCCTTGGGAAAGATATTAATCAATCTCTTCCCTCCAGTTATGGGTTAAATAATAGGACAGATTGGGTTCTATAGCCTTGGGTGGCAACCAGTCTACCGCAGAAAGCAATGGCAACCTACTGCGGGATAATCTTCTGCCTAGTCAGTCATGTCTCTTTCAAGACATGATTGCAGAAAACGTGTATCACGTATGGCACTTAACTGACTGACTGAATGCCATATTTTATAAATAAAAAGGCCAATAAAATTAACAAAGCCTCAGATAAAAAATTAATTATTTTAAAACATATTTGAAAAGTTATTTCACCAAATTAAGTGATGCTAATATTTATTTTTTGTGCAGTTATAGTATACTAGATAAACTTTAATAGCTTATGAACACATGAAACAATACTTTTACAGTAAATTCAAGTTTAGTGTTTTATTTTAGCATTTTGTTGGACACATCTAATAATTAAAAAAAACCTTATTTACACCTGATGCAAATAAAAACTCTCAAATCTCAGAAATTCAGACAGAAAAATAAATTTGAAGAAACAGAAATGTTAAAAATGTGCAATTATACAGGTTTATTTATTATTTTCAGTTGAAATTAATATTTTAAAAAAATTATCAAATTTTATTATGAATTTACATTCAATTAGAGACCAGCAGACTAAGACACTAGCAGAACAAACTGATTTGTCAGTTGTATTTGTAATTCTTTTCTAAGTTCATGTGGAGTTCATCATCCCCTGAACAAAAGATTTTCTAAATTAGTGATAAGGCAGAGGGATGATTTGTTTTTCAGTAACATGCAAAAAAAAATAAAAAATAAAATAAAAAATAAGATAGCAGAGCAATACACTGAAGTCTGACTCATCAATAGATCTACTTGTGGAATGGTTTTAGTTAACTCTTTTCAAGAATGTTGTGCAATTGTGATATTGGACTGAAAGGGATTGGCAAAAAGCCCACAAAATACCAACTCAGAAGGACAGTTTACAAGAAGTGCTTGCAAATATATTTCTCCAGTTATATCCAGAAAATGTATGAAGCCGTGGAATTGTCATCCTCTGAACTCCAAGGTGGCTGTTTAACAGAATATTATATCCAAAAGATTCTTCTCTATTGTATGAGGTCAGTGACAAGCCAGGATCAACAAGAACTAGGCACTGGCTTTGTGAATGACAGTACATTCTATCAAAATTTAGACAGGTTAAAAAAAATCCAAACCTCAAAAAAGAAAAATTGCTGAGATGTAATTGGTAGCCCAAGCATTAGATAGATAGAGAGAGAGAGAGAGAGAGAGAGAAAGAAAGAAAATTTGTGTGTGTGAGTGTTAGTAACTTCATTAAGAAGACTATATTTGTTGTTTTCTAGGAAAATCAATATTGAGGATAAAAAGCAGTTATCAGTTCATTCTTTGATTCCTTAGTTCCTAGATTGAAAAAAGAAAAAAAAAACTCCAGATGCCCTAAGGTATTGAAAAATTATTAATTATTTCAATTTTCAATACTTTCAAATTTACATAGTTCCTTTGGAACTGGTTCCTTTGGATGAAGTTCCTGAACTTCTCCTGGTCAGCAATGCCTTTTCAATTAACAACTTTTAAAATCCTTAACAGAACTTCAGAATTAACAGATAGTAAAATCCAATGCTAGCAACAGTAATTAACAATTTCTAAAATACTACATTATATAAAGCACAATAGCACCCACTGGTGTGGCACATATTAACCTATCCACCTACACTCCAACAAGAGTAGCCATGAGCTAGTCAATTATCTTCCAAAATGAAAAGATGAGAACATAGATGGGAAAGAAACTGTACAAAACTTTCAAAACACCTTACCCTTTTGATAATGTGGGTCATATGAACTATCATCCAAGAAAGCAACAAGCGATTACATGTTGGTAACATATCAATCAGGGCTCGAAACTGTTCAATGCATTTTGCATCATTCTTAATAGCTGAAATAAAGAAATCAAAATATCAACTATTAACATGGAAATGTTTTTAGAAAAAAAAATTTAAATATAAAATAAGTTAATATTTTATAATGTTTTTATATTCTTAAATGCTTTTTATAAACTGAATAATTTTCTTGATAGATTAAATGATCTTTTTTCAAATAATATTTAATTAATAGTAATATGCAAATAGTCATCAAATCAAAAATGCAGAATATAAAAAATTAAAAAACATTTTATATCATTAATCATCCTACAAAAATACAAAATCAAATTATTATACAAGATTTATATACATTTGGTTTGGGTATCCTCATTTTTGTTGTTTCAATCACTATTTTTTAGCGGGAATGTTCCTCAACATTCTTCAAGCTTATGTTACATTTGGTAATCTTCAAGAAACTTTGAACAGAATCCATTATCATGTTTATATTTGTCCTTTAACATTTACTTCCCCATTTCAATCAGAATAATTCAAAACAAAAGGGATCTCTGTACTAAGCTTGTCAGTAGAAAAAGAAAAAAAGGATTGTGAACGAGAAATTCCGTTTCAAGTTCTGTAGAGGTTTGGGGATACTAGAATCAAGCAGGTACAAAAATTTAAATACCTGGAGAGTGTTATAACAGAAGACAGAAAGTGCAACACAGAGATCTGAAAGTGAATTGGCATGGCAAAGGAAGCAAGCCAGAAGTTGAGTAAGGTATTAAGAAACAGGACAATTTTGCTAGAAACAAGGAAGAGAGTACTGGATTGCTACGTACTGTCCGTCCTTCAATATGGTAGTGAATGCTGGACAATATCATCAAAGATGAGGGAAAAACTTGAAGCAACTGAAATGTGGTTCTACAGAAGGATGCTGCGAATATCATGGATCGAGCATGTGAGCAATGATAAGGTCTTAGAAATGATGGAAACAAAAAGGAAATTAATACTGAGCATCAGGAAGAGACAGCTGAAGTTCCTGGGACATGCAATGAGGAAGGAGGGCTTGGAGAACCTGATACTAACAGGCCAGATAGAGGGAAAAAGAGACGGGGAAAGCAACGGATAACATATTTAAAGGATCTAATCAGGTGGATGATGGAACAGGAGAAAGCATGCTCAGAGCCACCAGGGATAGGGAAGTGTGGAAAGCCATGATCACCTACATCCTGAAGGGACAGGGCACATAGAAGAAAAAGAGGTTATCAGTACAATGAAGAAAGCCAGAGAACACAAACTCTAGTCATCAAAACAACAAAGATGAGAATACTAATGTGAATAAAACAAGTGATAGACATAAAACTCTGTAGAAATGTAACTAACTTGAAGCTTCTTCAAATTTGGGCATAAGAGCTGTAGTTAAAACCGGTTCTGGTAATTCTCGAAGAAACTGTTTCAATAAACTGGCAACTACATTTGGTTCATGTTCATATAAATAAGCAGGAACTCCATCATTGTAGGCTTCCTTCAACATCTGTACTTTTGATTTCACTCCAGATATTCGATAGATGCCTTCACACTGCAAACCTGCACAGTTGATTTTAAATCATTTCATAAAGGATCTTAAAATTTGACAAAAGTTTAAATGCAAAGAAAAAAAACAAAAAAAAAAAAAAAGGTAGTTAATAGAATATAAAAATTTTAGGAAATCACTAGGCTTAACTTTATTTTTAAAATGTATTTTCTCTGATATTAAAAATGTCAGTTATTCCTTCTGAGTATAACTTTTGAAAACAAATATTATAAATTTTAACATAAAAATGTATACACTCAGAGATAATTACATTCATAATTAAAAAATTATCCTCTACTACTCAGCAGAATTCTTTGACTGACAAAAAAAAAAAAATACCTCTATTGGGATTCTGCCTAATTTTTATTGCTATTAACTAATTTTCCCAAATTTTCATAAAATAATTTTCTGTTCATCAAATTAACTTTTATATAAAGTGTATATTTTATTTTATTAATGGTTAAGAGGAAATTCGCCTAACAAATCCATTATGAAAATTATATTAACACATGACTCAATAAACCCAGGGCCTAACTAATAAAACAACTTTTAGGCAAAATTCAACTTTATTCATCAATATAGTCTCCTTCTAGGGTGTTACACCGATTCCAATGCTTCTGTAACAATACAATGCCATTTTTGTAAAACGATTTGTCTTTGGCCTCAAAATATGCCTCAGTTTCAGATACCACTTCTTCATCGGAGCCAAATCTCTTTCCCTGGAGCATTCTTTTAAGGTCTGCAAACAGCTAGTAGTCACTGGGGGCCAGATCTGGAGAATAGGATGGATGCAAAAGCAATTTGAAGTGCAATTCATGTAGTTTCGCTATTGTTGCAATTGACTTGTGACACGGTGTATTGTCCTGGTGAAAGATCCCTTTCTTCATTTGTAGCTGTTTTCTGGATATTTTTTCCTTCAAACGCACCAATAATGCTATATAATATTTGCTATTGATGGTTCTTCCTTTCTCATTGTAATCAATGAACAAAACACCATACGCAGGCCAAAATCTTGCCTGCTGATGTTTGCGTCTTTGGTTGCTTTGGATGGCTTTCACCTGTTGCTGTCTACTCAGCTGACTGCCAATTTAGCTTTGGAGTAAAGTGATGTATCTATGTTTCATCCATTGTCACATATTTATGCAAAAAATCTTTCTTGTTGCATTGAAACAGTTGCAAACAATGCTCTGAATTGTTGAAACATTATTGTTTTTGATTGACTTTGAGCAAACGCAACCCACTTTGAACACAGCTTTCTTATTGAAAAATGTTCATGCAAAATGGTAAATACACCACCTTCTGATATGTTCAACTTCTCTGCTATTTCACACAACTTCAATTTACTATCAGCCAAAACGAGTTTGTGTATTTTTTAAGTGTTTTCAGGACAACTGCCAATTTTGGGCGATCTAAGCATTCAGTACCATTTGTGTCTGTACAAAGTCAGCATACCACCTTTTAACCGCTATTTCCAATGGAGCAGAGTCTGAATAACACTTATCAAGCCATTGCTTTACTTGAACAGTATTTTTCTCATCAGAAAGCAATGCTTTAGCAACACACGAAATTCAGATTTTTCCATGGTTTTGAAAATTTGCAACAGTAGCTTTACTGTAATTTGTAAACTAATAATCTGATTGGCCCAAATTTTATCATGTGCCATTTGAAAGTTAGTACTTTATAAAAATCATCCAGATTTTTTATTAGTGGGGCCAGCTATATGTCAGGCCCAGGACTTATTCAGTGATGTGTTAATAAAAATGGAAATACTGAAAAAAAAAAAAAAAATCACTAATTCTTTTTAGTAACAATTAAAAAAAAAATCAAATGTGTTTCTCAGAATATTGGGTTGTCCAAAAAGCTCATGTTGATTTTTAAGGGAAATTTAAACACAAAACAAAATTATACCATTAAATATTTATTCAAG
Source organism: Ascarosepion bandense (assembly GCA_037127315.1). Taxonomy (NCBI): domain Eukaryota; kingdom Metazoa; phylum Mollusca; class Cephalopoda; order Sepiida; family Sepiidae; genus Ascarosepion; species Ascarosepion bandense. The sequence continues at coordinate 3,112,369 of JBBBDQ010001499.1, read as the reverse complement.
TAAATATGAACCATTTTGTTGCACAAACTTTCTCCATATTTTCTTCAACTTAAAGATTCCGTCTTCCCAGAATTTCATTGTTTTTTCGGCAAAGGTGGTTAAGGTGTGTTTTTTTTATGTCATCCAAAGAATCAAAATTTTTATCATTGAGGATTTGCAAGGATCTTGAATAAATGAAAATCTGAAGGAGCAATGTATAGAGAATATGGCAGGTAGGATAATATATACCAGCCAAGTTGCAACAAATTTTGCTGGGTTGCCAAAGAAAAGCAAGGTCTGGCATTATCCTGATGAAAAACAACACCTTTCCTGTTTGCCAATTCTGGGCTTTTTCAAAATCAATTGACTGAAGCTCATAGTAAAGGATTTTGTTCAAATCCCACCAAATGCACAGCATGACTTTCTTGAGATAAAGACCTACTATTGGGGTGGATAAAGTGGCTCATTGTTGTAAATAATCCATTTATCATCATCTATCACATTTATACAGCAAATCAAATAGAAATGCAATCCAAAAGATTCTTCTCACTCAAATGATGTGGTACCCAAACATTGTAGTGATTTGAGTACCCAAGCTAAACCAAGGGTTTACGGATGGTGGATTTTGATAAATTTAGTGTTTCTGCCAATTCCTGTATTGTGGTTTATTCTCAATCAACGTCTTGATTTAGTTGTCATCTGTAATGGAGAGTCTGCCAAGTTTTATTCATTTTAGATACTTGATGCTTTTTTATTACTGTAAAGGAAAAAATGCCTCACAAGCAATAAAAAAGATATATGCTATTTACAGTGAAGATGGTTTTACACAACAGTACTGAAAGATTTCACTAAGTTTAGAGTTGATCATTGTAGATCAACTCTAAACTCAGTGAAACCTTTCAGTACTGTTCTGTTAGTTAAACCATCTTCACTGTAAATAGCATATATCTTTTTTATTGCTTGTGAGGCATTTTTTCCTTTACAATATTAAAAAAGTAGGTACCAACAAAAAATCACTGCTCATTTTCGATACCTCAATTTAAATTTAATTTTTGAAAATAAAAATGTTTTCTTGAAGCTTTAATTTTAGCTTTAATTGAAAGCCAAGAGATTAAATTTACTAATTACAGTAAGCAAAATACTCTGGTTTAGTTCAAACCGAAATTATATTGCTCGGAATCACAAATTTAACTGCTGAAAAATTTTTTTTTAAATTTACCGCCATTATTGAATAATCAACACATTATGTAAACAGTAGCTAAATTCCTGTTTTAAAAACCTTGCACAAAAAAAATATACCTCCTTGACACGTTATTTAAGTTTTTTTATAATTGAAACTTACCTTTATCTGATTTCAAACAAGTATTAACTGCTTACTGTCGGGAAATTTACAAAATAAATCACTCTTTACTGACGGTAGACCTCTTGTCAGCGCTTATCTAAGCGATAAATTATGTGTTGACAAGTAGCAGGTGTGAATGATGTTTGGATGGCAACCGAAAGTGACAAAAAATTCATGTAGCTTAAAACGTAACATTTGGAAATTAAAATTTTTTTTTGTTGTTTTTTAACTAAATAGTAAAATTAAAAATTTAACATAATATTTTCAGCAAGTATAATATTTTATAGAATTTTAGTTTAGATTTATAACCAGACTATGCTTTCTGAATAAATGAAAATAAAACATGCTTTCTGTATAAATAAAAATAAAATATGCTTTCTGAATAAATAAAAATTTAAATTTCTTTTAAAAGAAAAAATTAAATTAAAATAACCGAACTAAGTTATATTATGTTATTTATTAATATTTTTCTGAAATATTAAATATTTTTATGTTTAGATATTACATATTTATCTTAAATTATTAATATGCTTTCTGAAAAATTAAATTTCTTTTAGAATAATTTTAATTTAATAAAAAAAGAATGAAATTAGAATCAAAGTGTAGTTTGTGTAGTTTTCAATGTAAGGGGAATTCATCCAAACACTTGTTAACTTCTAAAAACAATACGACCTCTACGGAAACTTGTTATGACCCCTATGGAACACTGTACTTAATAAAAATTTCCAAAACTTAATTTTTTTAAATTATTTTAAAAGTAAAATTGGTGAATGATTTTTATTAAACTTTTCAATTTTCGATCGGCAATGTGATAATCAATTCTTAAGTAAAAAAGAAATTCAACAACGTTTTTATAACAGGTTTTTAAAATATTTTTAACACTTTTATGAATTATTATAATAAAAAAATAAAAAATATAAACAATTATTTCAAAATTTTATTAGTAAATGAAAAAATTTTTTTTCTTCAGACTATAATGTCCTTAATAATTATTATTTATTCCAGCAATTAAAAGTTTATCAAATTAAATTATATCAGAGTTTTATTGCATTTTTATCTTACTCTTCGGAGCAGATTTTTGGCCAGGTTGTCCACTTTAGAATAAAAAACATAGATGATTTATATGCCCCAATGAATCCTGCATTTAACTAATAAAAAAAATTTTTACAGCTAATTAAAATTTATTAAAATTTCATGGATTTATGTAGTGAGGGGGTAACAGAGTTAAAAAAAAATATTTTCACCAAGAAATTTCAAAAATAATTTCATTCATTTGTGAATGAGTACTGAAAGTTTCATTCAAATCTGACTATTATTTGATTTTTGCGAGAATTTTCAAATTAATGTGTTTGTTACTGGGGAAAAAAGTGGGTTGTGTCATCATTACATAACCCATTGTAATAAAGGTGTAATTTTTTTTTTTAACCGCTAACTCAAATAAAACAACATTTTCTATCAAAATTTCGAAAATGTTAGCAGGGATTCAAAAATTTTTAAAAATAATTAAAAATTGCTTTGATCTTTCCTCTTAATAAAAATATAAATATTTTGATGAAAAAGTTTGTTTTATTAAGTTTATGAACTTTTTTATTCATACTATACTGTTTCATGCTGTTTTTTTAGCGATTTTTTTGGAGGTACCTATAAAAAAGCATCAAGTATCTAAAATGCACCTTATAATCTTTTATTTTCATAGGAATGCAAAATTATTAATGAATTAAGTCATTTTAAACTTTCTTTCTCAAAAGATACTTTAAAGTGTGCTCTAATTGGAAATGTAAGCATATGATATCTGTTGATAAACTGGATGTGTTCTAACATGTTGGACCATAAACAACTAAAAATCAGCATGAACTTTCCGGACAACCCAATAATATTAATGGTAAATAACCTGAACTGAAAATATAATTCCAGTCTCTAATATGCTTTCATACATCACTTTCAAATAATATCAACCATTATAGTTTGAGCAAAAACAGATTTTAGTTAGACAATTTAAATAAATATTGTGTTATGTGCACAATCTAGTTTGATTAACCCCCTTGTACCTTGGGTTATTTGAACTCCCACAAAATGTTTTTTCTTAATATCAAGCAAGTGGCAAGTCAAACTTTTCATGATTAGACAAGTAGCTTTCTATCAATGATTACAAAGATTTTTTGATTTTAGTCATAATGTAGCAGGACAGTGGCCTTGACGTAGTCATAATAATGTATGTCATTTAATTAAGGTACTTTTCAACATAGACACGTGATTTCTTAACAGCAAGGTCTTTGTGGGAAGATAACATTTATCAATGTCATTCTCCCTGAAAAATATTTATATCACTTAGACCTTGCAGTTGTTTAGTTAGTAAATAATGTAGCCCAAGAAATGTTCATTGCATCCAGAGAGAATGATGTCTTTTCAAGACCTCAAGATCTTAGTAGAAAATCAACCGGTGGGCAACTCTGATGCCACATTATGCTTTAGATTTAGTCACTTTCCAGCCAATTTGTATCATCTTAGATGATGAATAGTAGCAATTATTTTGACCTTTTCACTTTAAATTCTTCTCATAACAATTAACATAAAAGGTAATAAAAGTAAACAAGTAAGCAAAAAGTTACTTAAGCTCCTCAACCTTTTTTTCTCTAATATCCATGGTATTTGTAGCAATTTATGTAGTGTAGAATCTTTTCTTTTGAAACATTCTCCAGATATCTTAGCACTCTGCAAAATGAATTTAAACTGTTCTGTTTCTACTAGTTAATTTCTGTGCTCCTTCCTCTTTGCTGAAAAGAATATAGGATACACATGTGGGGAGCCAAGTCAAATTCCAAGTTGAACTTCTTTCATTCACTTATGCACAAATACCCTTGGGAAAGTTATTAATCTGTCTCTTCCATCCAGTTATGGGTTAAATAATAGGACAGACTGGGTTCTATAGCCTTGGCTGACAACCAGTCTACCGCAGAAAGCAATGGCAACATACTGTGGGATAATCTTCTGCCCAGTCAGTCATGTCTCTTTCGAGACATGATCGCCCAAAGGATGTATCATGTATGCCACTTAACTGATGCATGGCTTTGGTGTTTATATCTGTGAAACTCTTCCAATGGCAAAGAAATAGTCTCAAATTTTCAGATGAGTTTTTCATATACTTTCATTATTAAAATCTATTAGCTATCTCTTTTTTGTTTGTTGCTCCTTTTCTCAAGAGTGCAGTATATTAGACAAAATATCTGACATTAGTGAAATGGTTTCTCCTCTACATTCATCTGCAAACATCTTTGGTTATTTCAATGTTCTTCATGTTAAGTTCCTTAATCATTCTAATATTACTGATATTCAGATTTTAATTTTTCAGCTGTTCAATTCCTTAGCCAAGGTCAGTAGATTTCCCTGTTCAAGTCATTTGATCTGTTCTTTGCATCCCTTCCTAGATCTTGTTGAGCATCTCAACTCTGTCCTTTTGGCTATTCAGATCACATTGTAGTGTCTGCTGATATTTCTTTTGACTCTTTTATTAAACATGAACCCCCAATTCACAAGACTTATTGATTGTGATTCATTTTGGGATTTTCTTGCGATTTTCTTTATTCCCTTGGAATAAAATCTTTAATCTTCCTATTGAAAATTGTGCCAGTGAGGTTTCTTTTTAGGGAAAAACCAGCATCAATACTTTTGTGTTATCTCGAAAATACTAGGCAAAACCACAATCTTCTCCTTGGTTCACAGTTCAGACACAAAAACCCACAGAAATCACAGGGCCATATCAAATGTGATAGCTCTGACTACAACAGAAGCCTCTTTGTAGCTGCATGTAATAATTGCAAATGTGTCTTTAATGAGGATAAGTCTTTGTTTGCTGACAGAAAGAAGCACTGTACAGCCTCTCACAAGTTTTGTTCTCATGACTATTAGCAGCTCTGTAATAGTGTATTAAATATGAGTAAGTCATCAATCTTTTCTCCTCTTTTCACTCAATATGAAATATTATTTGTCATCTGCTTGCAAAGCAGAATGCGTTGCTTGTAAATTCTCTTCCAGTTCTACTCTTGATTTATTTGGAGTATCTTTGTTTAACTTTCCACTTAGAACTGACTTTTTACCATGTGATATGCACATTACTCAGTCCATGGTTTCTACTCTTATCTCTAAAATTGATCCCTACTCATGGTATTCCTGTAATTGTCTTAAAGAAATGTATTCCTGAACTGGACCCTGCTCACTTTAAGCTGTACAATAAATACCTTGTTTTTTTTGTTTTTTTTTTTACTTTCCAGCTTGTTGGAAATCTTTTACTGTAGTTCCTGGTTTTAAAAAAAAAATCAAACCATCTGATTCTTCGAACTATAAACCTATTAGTCTTCTACCTCTGTTTGGCAAAGTATTAGAAGCTTTAATCAATTCCAAAATGGTTAAGCATATCATGTTCCAAGGTCTTTTGTCAGACAAACAATAAGGTTTTTGTTTCTCAAATGCCAACCATCATCATCAATGTTGCTTAATGTCTGTTTCCATGTTAGCATGGGTTTCCTTGATATCTTCGTGATTGAACCATCATGAAATATTGGAGCAAATTTTACAGTTGTATACCCTTACTAACACCAACCAGTTTAGGAGACTGAAAACTCAGACACCATCTTTAGGAAGATTACCTACCAAAGTTAAAGAGTTCCACCTACCCTATTCTACACAAAGTAGATGTAGAGGTTTTTATAACTGAGATTTCTTTCTCAAAGACAACTTGCTATCCAAAGCTAAAGACTCTTACACAGCCTAACTTTTTCTTTTTCTCTTAAATGACCCCAGTTTGGAGATTAACTATTTATCCATAGCTGGGACCCTAACAGATGCTACTACCCCAGGTCAGAGTAGACCTAGAAACAACAGCAATTAAGAGATGGTTCCATGCTCATCTAAATTTCCCAATCAGAGGCCTTGCTGCCAGATGTAGTTTATCTTTATACCCAGAACAAATGTATTAACGAATATGATGGAAAAAGTTTCTCAAGCTTGAGATAAGAATGATGAAGCTTTAGCTGTTGCTTTAGATATCTCAAAAGCATTTGATAGGGTTGGGTATATGTATCTTCTGAAACTGAAAGGTTACAATATTTCTAGTTGAATGTTTTGCTTGATTCAATCTTTCTTATCAAATTGCAAAATTAAAGTTATCTTGAATGCCCACCATTCTAGATCTTTTTACAATGATGCAGGCTTCATTCAGCATTCTATCCTCAGACCTACTTTGTTACAAATTTTCATCAATGACCTTCTTGATGTCATCAGTTCTCAACTTGATATCTATGCTGATAATACAATTATTTATACCTGTCTTAATGGTAATTCTGGTTGGTTTGATGAAGTCAAATTGGCAGATGATCTAGAAAATGACCTTCAATCTATTTTAATTGAAGTAAGAAATGGCTTGTTAATTTAATACCTTCAAAACTACACTGCTCACTTAATTGAATTAGAAAACCTTTTTTGCCTTCTGGCTGATGGTAAACCCCAGGAGAGTAACTCACTGCCTCTTCTCAGTCAAATGTTTTCTGTGATATGAAATGGAATGATCTGCTAAGAAAGTTGGTACACTATATCATGCTAGACAATTTTTCTCAAGTCTTGCACTTTTATAAGTTTACTATTTATCTATGCATTAAATATTGTTGTTACATCTGGTTTGGTGTTTCTGCTATGTATCTTGGGATTTTGAACAAAATCCAAAAGAAGAATCTGCAATATTATCAGTTCCAATTTGACATCTCAGTTTCAATCACTTCCCCATCACCTCTGAGATGTAGCTTCCCTGTGCCTTTTCTATAAATATTTTCATGATAATTGTTGATGAACTTTCTTCTTTGGTACCTGCATTGAAGCATAGTATTAGATTATCAGTTACGTCTCATTTAGATTAGATCTACTGTTGAAATTGCTAAATGTAACTATAGGCTCTATTTTAAAAAGTTCTTTTCTTGCACTTCTTGCCTATGGAACTCTTTTCCAACTTCTTTCTTCTATAAAAAATGCAAATTCAAGATTATTATTTTGTTTCTTCAAAACTTGTTCTTTTATTATTATTAGCCTTTCTTTTCAGTAATGTTTTCTCAGTTTCCTTCACTCTATAATCTTTCATATAACCCCTTGCATCTTAGTGGCTTTATCATGTTGCTGAAGGTAAAATGAGAACTATTTTTGCATCTTACAAATTTATTTTTTAATAATGGTCTTTTAATTTTTCAAAAATATTCTATAAAACCAAAAGATCACTCAATATATATATATATATATATATATATATATATATATAAAGGAAAACTGAACACGTCATTTTAAGTGGTTATAAATTATAATTAATTTCTATGAGCTTAATTAGCTCATTTCATCAGACCTTACAATATTCCTTCCATTTGGTACAAAAAATTTTGCTGGAATAAGCATTTATATATATATATATATATATATATATATATATATATATTATGAGGGATATTATGCTCTTATTACGAGTGAGCACTCTAGAGAGGAAAATTTGAAAAAACAGTTACCACTTTGGTGATATATGTATAACTCTTCAGTAATGAATTGAATTTTTTTGGTGACTGGCGTGTGTATATGCCACTTATATATAATACACTAAAATTTGCCTTCTCTGATTCCATGTGCCTATGGCTTAACGACTCCAACAGACACCAAATCAGTCAACTTTCAATCATGGCCAGAAGCATGTGGATGTCTAGCCACACTGATGAGCTGTGATACAGTGAAACAGGCTTGTATGTGGATGACTATATATATATATATATATATATAGATAAAAACAGTTATATATAAATAAAATTGAGATCTATATTTGAAATAGAGAGTTTGAAAACCTCATGGTATTAATGATATGACAATAATCAACAATACTAGTGCAGAAAATTATGTTAGAGTGGTAAACTATATAGAACACTTACAATGCTTAATATTTTTTTAAACAAATTCAAATATTTGGATATATATTAAGTAAAGCAAATAGTACAAAACTACTGAATCATCTTAGAAGGTAATAAAAATCATTTACACAATGATAAAACATTATTGCATATATTAGATAAGAACACTCTCTGGTTCTATATCAAATACATCGTATTTCTTCTATTTTTGATTCCGCTATCATCTATGAATTAATATCAATCCATATAAAAACTAATAATCATGAGAAAATACAATGAGTAATGGATTTACCATGCTCTTCAATATGATCAATACATTCACGAAATATAGCAGGCAGTTCTATTCCATCATGGCACTTGCTTCGTTCCACAGCAACTGCTAAAGGAACGCCAAAAACTGGCTTTTCACACATCATTACTGAAGATTGTACAGTGCCAGGCTCTACAAAGATAAAAAGCATGTTTTAGGATTTCAAAATAAAAAGAATGTTCAATATATCTTTTAAGAAGGAGATAAAACTATAATTTTATCAATATTGTTGGAATATCTTTAAATTGCCTTTTCATAATGCTAAAAAATATACAATAAACTTTAATAATAATACTTACAATAGTGTTATGAAAAATTCACCCAATAAATTTCATATAGATAATTCCACCCAAACATGTTTTAAATGGTCTATTTACTATCAAGTCTAGATTAAACAAATATTTAATATACATTATAAAATGCTCAAGACTAATATATAATAAAGAATTTATATCATTTATTAAGTTTAGTTACAATGTGTTAATTTTACCATATGATTTAAACTAAATATCTCAATTATGAAAAATAAATCTGTAGTTAATTTAGGTCACCAGTCGTTTGCAATGCCTGAAATTAACCGAAGTACTTGGTTTCAATAAATACTTTCCATTCATTCACATGATGTCACACCAACCAAAGATTTTTGCTTGTCACTCCATCTACCGCACAGACTCACATCTTATGCCTGCGTCGGGGGGAACTACTATTTGCATATGAGACTCAATTCTCGCTCACACGGGACTTATTTCATAAATTCAACTTGGTTTGAATTCTTATTTTTTTCATTGTAAGTTAGAATAATCCATTTCACTTTCAATGGTGGTCACGATCTTTCAATAAGACCTGACATTATTTTAATTATTTTAAAAACTGTTTGCATGAAATTTATAACTTAAATATATTTTTTTAGTTTAACTTTACAATTTACAAAATAGAGTTTTTATTTTTTCTGGCATTATCAATTTGTATAATGTAAGCACAGATTCATATCTGTGCCTACATTGACAAATGTATTTGTTTACAATATGTTATTTCCAGTGCCAGATTATATTTGATAACATAGCCTATAATTGCAGAAGTTGCATACCACTTTTCTTTTCTAGACTATTATTTTATCAAATTAATAATATGTTCAGTACTTGTAGAAAATTGTAAATATTTTCAGCTTATGAAAATTAGTCCCGATTTAGCAAAAAACTTATAAAGGAACACAAATATTTTGTACAGTACTTTATAGTAATCAGCTATAAAAAAGAATTGCTGCATGATAAAATTACAATATAAGTCCATTTAATATTTATTAGCTATTTTAAAGAAAAATTTCTCACTCACTTTGTCATAACCAATGTTATGGTAGGAAAGCTATTAGTAGAAATTAGTTTTTCAAAGTAGATGTCAAATGAACTGCCTTACATCAGGAAGCAGAAATTATTGAACTGACTGTAATTCCACTAAAAGTGAAAGCACAGCAATATTTTAAATGCAAAACATTTAGTAAGCTTATCTTTTCATTTCATCAATTTCAATGTATTCTGTAAATAATAAAAAATGTTTTAGATAGCCAAAAAATAAAATAAAAATTAAATATTTTCTATGAAATTATTTTTAAATTAAAATACTTGAACCTACCAGAAGAATTCATGTGAAAATCTTGGTGTTTAGATTTCTTCTTGTCCTTAAGTTTGTGTTTCACTCGTTTAGCTTCTTTTTCATCCTTCTTCTTTTCTTCTTTCTTTCCTTCCTTTTCTTTTTTTTCTTCCTGTAAATAAATATACAGGTGGGATGGATAAATTGGCATCTAAATTACACAAAAATGAAAATAACACTGACATCTCATTTTAACAGATATATTTACCAAAATTACACAAAAATATCTTGAAATATGAAAGAGTAAAATAAAATCACCATTAGCTTCAACCATGGTCCCAGGTGACATCAGAATTCCTTTAACTCTTCTGGACAGTCTCCTTGTTTAATTTTGTGACTACTGCCAATATATTTGCCTTCAGTTCATCTTTGGTATTACAAGGAGTTTTGTTGGTCTCTTGCTCCCCACATAATAATCAAGGAGGTTGCAGTCTGAGGAGTTAGGTGGCCAGATGTAAGGGAAGATGCAGAAATTCTCTAACAGCCATGATTGGGTTCTGCTTGTGTGCCATGGTGCAGAATCATTTTACAAGACTTCCAACAGCCACCCTTTTGACACAGGACAGTACTAACTCCTCAAAGCACTTTATAGGCATCAGTGTTGAAACTGTAGTTATCGCCAACAAATTTGGGAGCTATTTTCTTATCAAAACAATCAGATTGAGTTTTCTGAGCTGCCATACCTTTATAATCACCATTAGACTCATCCAACTCTTTCCAAATCCTCTGCACTTTCCTCAGATTGACATCCAATTACCCTGAAATGTTTGTATTGGAGTTTCTGACATGAATGCCAAGCAGTACAGCATGCCTTTTTCAACTTTCTGGTGAGGTAAATTTTGTATGATGCACTCTTTGTCTCACAGAAGGTGCCCAACTGACTACTATATTGTGCAGTAGGCAAAATAAACAATGCGTGTGCACAAAATTAAAAATATAAATGGTGACAATTTCCCATTATACCCTATATTTATTAAATAATCAGCAGAGAAAGAAATTTAAAAACCAACCTAACTGATCTACAGACTTCACTACAACTTCGATCTACTCATTTTATAACACACCTGGAAAACGGTTGACAAGGTGGGTGATATAGTTGTATATTGCCTATTAACAAGCAACTGAAAATTAAACAGAGGTAAAAGCCAAGTATTTCAATATTTATTTTAAAGATAGGCTCTCTACACTTGGAAATTTACTACAAAGTAATCTCTCCACTCTTTTTCACCTGGATACACACAATTTTACTTAACTGAAAACATAAGTTTATTATATAACAAGAAAATCTAATTATCAAATTCATGTAACAACAGAATTTGAAAATAATATGAAGAGAAAATAATACAAATCAATAAAAAGTCTTGAGCAACAACAAAAGCTGACAAAAGGAACTAAACTGGAATTTTTTTTCCAGATTTTTAAAAATTTAAGTTGTTTGATAAGAAAGTCATCACAAATGAGGATCATTGTAAAACATGTCTTCATTCCTTTTTAATCATACACATATGTAGATAAACAAAATTATTCTTCTATTTATAGATAATTTAATAGTATTGTAGAATTGCTAAAAATAACAAAAAACAATATTATTATGCCAGCCACACTAATACATTTTTTTTTTAATCATATCACCCCAAGCAAGGCGATAACGCCACTGATGCGCAGGGGGGCTACGTAAGGGTAAAAAGAATGGAAAAGAGAAAGCCGAAAACCACAACCTAAACAGGGAACAAGGGATGAGCCTCTTCACTTGTTCAATAGACTTGGGTGGAGTGTGAACCAGGTGATAGTTTAGGCTATCTACTCAAAGAATATTTAAAATATGATCACCTTAAACAATGATAAAACTTTTGCCAAGTGATGATTAGTTTTTATACCACATTTCTTTAAATTATGTCACTATTTCAATGACAGAGAGCACTTTCATTGCCTTTTCAAAGTTAACAATTTCATAGTGGTGTTTTCAAATTTGTTGTGCTTCAAATTGTCTCACTATACCAGCAGTCAGCAGTCCCCTGGCCCGCTGGCCACACCTGAGCCTCCAGTGAATCTTGTTTGGCCTGCTACCTTACTCTGGACACGATAGGTAAACCAAACCACAGTGACAGTTGATAGTCTGAATATATTGCGTCAAAATTAGAAAAATTATTTCTTTTTACCTAGAGAATGTGTGTTTTTTTTTTTTTTTTATTTGTAAGGATCACCAAAATTAGTGGACAGTCTCACTTTCACTTTTTCTATGAAATTGCTTTTGTGAGCGGGCACTTTAAAATGAATATAAAATCTAGTATTTTTAACCAAATATAATGGAATTTTTTTCAATGCTGATTTATGAAACATTTATAAGATATATTTTTTTTAACAAAATTCCCGTCAGATATTTCCTTTTTTTCATGCTTTAAACTTTAGAAACCATTTTTTTTTTTTATCGGATTGAAAAAGATGTGAAATACTTTCTGCAACTCCGGAAATTTTTCACTTCCTGGTAGAGTTTATTTTTTTATAAATAAAAACAAGAAAAAAATCAGAATACAGTTTCCAAGGCAAAAGTTATCGAAAATAATTTCCAAATCATTTCAAAATTGTATATAAAATCAATTTTTATACATTTTATATTTTTTTCTAGTTAGTTAATGTACCCTTATATTTGGGGGGGGGGGTGACATTCACACGATTTAAATGTAATTATTTTTTTTATTATGAAAATTTTCGACATACGAAAATGCTTCTGCAACTTGTTTAAACAAACATTATCATAAAAAATTTATGAAATAAGAAAATGTTTTGGTAGTTAAAAAAACAACACAAAAACACAGCAAGGCTATTTTTAAGTTTTTTTTATTTCTAGTAAATGTGCAAATGTTTAACAATTTACGTCTATTTCTGCTATAGTGTGACTAATGCAGACTGCAGAGCAATAAAGCAACACGCATGCGTGAATTGCCTCCATCACTCATACTGAAACAGTTTTAGCCACACCAGTGACTGACGGACACACAATAAATTGAAAGTCTACTGTACTCATAAAGAAAAAAATTATTTTTTTCTTTTAAAACAAAATTTAAAAAAAAAAAAACAAGTGAAAAATAAAACAGGAAAGGAATGGAAGCTAAAAGAAAAAATGTGGATTTGGAGTGCTGAACTTTTAACAATCAATCAGTCAGTTAAGTGCCATATGTGATACACTCTTTGGGCGATCATGTCTCAAAGGGACATGACTGACTGGGCAGAAGATTATCCCACAGTAGGTTGCCAGTGCTTTCTGTGCTAGACTGGTTGCCAGCCAAGGCTATAGAACCCAATCTGTCCTATTATTTAATCCATAACTGAAGAGAAGAGACAGATTAATACCTTTCCCAAGGGTATTTATGTGTAAGTGAATGCAAGGAGATCAACTGAAGTTCAAACTCAGCTCCCCGATTTCTCATTCCGAGTCGATATCCACTGCATCACAACGCACATCTAATACCTGGACTATAAACTATTTCTTTTTTATTGAGAATTTCTCAAGATGTGTTTGCTTAATTTGTCAAGAAACAGTTGCTGTAAAGAAAGTTTCAAATATTAAACGACACTATGAAACTCATCATAATCATTACAACAGTTTATCTGGAAAAGCACGAGAGGATGAAGTTGCATGGTTGAGAAATAATTTAATAAAGCAATTATCTTTTTTTTAAAAGAAAAGTTGAAGAAAGTGACCAAAACACTCATGCAAGCTACGAGGTGTCAAAAGTAATTGCAAAAAGGATGAAGCCTTTTACTGATGGAGAGTTTTTCAAAGAATTGAAAATTGTTAAAGGTAGCAGAGGTTATTTGTCCAGAAAAAAAGGGAATTATTTTCTGCAATTAACTTGTCAGCAAGAACAGTAACAAAGCAAAATTTAAGAGCTAGCTGCAAATGTCAGAAGTGGTTTAGAGGTTGTTTTGAACAATCTGGAGTATTATTCTACTGTTATCGATGAAACGACAGATATGAAGGATATTTGTCAACTAGCAGTTTTTGTGAGGAGTGTAACATTTGATATTGTGGAAGAATTTGTGCAATTGATTCCAATGAAAGACACTAGCACTGGAGCAGATATTTTGCAAAACATAATAAAATAGATTATGGACATGAACCTGGATTTATCAAAGCTTTCTGGAGTAATTACAGATGGAGCACCTGCAATGGTTGGAGAGAAAAGGGGATTTTGTTGCATTGCTTCATAACCATATTGGAATTTATAAAAAAGTAATCAAACTTCATTGTATTATTCACCAAGAAGCTTTGTGTGCAAAATCACTGAATTTTAAGAACATCATAGCAGTGGTTGTGAAAACAGTGAATTTTATGTTGTCATGAGGGCTAAATCACTGCCAGTTTCAATAATTTTTTTTAGACAAATCGAAGCAGAGTATGACAACCTTACATATTTTTCAAATGTAAGATGGCTTACAACCAGAAAAATGCTGAACAAGTATATGCATTGAGAGAAGAGATTTCCATGTTTTTAGAGAGCAAAGAACAAGATAATTCTCACTTTCAAGATCCACAAAGGGTTGTCAGGTTAGCTTTTTTATTGGACATCACAAACCACTTGAACACTTTGAATCATGAGCTTCAATTTGAGATGTTTGGTCAAATTACTGCTTTTGAGCAAAAACTTCAACTGTGGGAATCACGGCTTCAAAAAGGAAACTATTTTCATTTCCTAGGTCTCCAAAATCACAAGAGAGATATAAAACCAGATCGTTGTAAGCTCTATTACGGACTTGAGAAGCAAGTTTTCCTCTTGTTTTGTTGACTTCTGGAAATATAGAATTCTATTTGAGTTATTTGGTAATCCTTATGAAAGAGATGTGGAGCAAGAGGCAGAAGAATATCAGTTGGAGTTAATTGACTTACAATGTGACGAATCTTTAAAATCAAAATTTCATTTCGAATCCACTGCTGACTTCTACAAGAAATATATATTTGCCAAGTGGAAAATATAAAAACATCATGGCTAATGCGAAACTGATGATGTCATTATTTGGAAGTACATATGCTTGTGAACAACTTTTTTCTAAAACAAAATATACTAAAAATCATTTGAGAACAAGATTGTGTGGCAAACACCTGGATGTTCTGCTCCTGTCATCAACAAATATTTCACCTGATGTAGAGAAGTTATCACACAATAAGCAGAAACAAGTGTCTCATTAAATCCCTTACTGTTTCTAATTGTATTTTGTCTGTAGCAAGGAATTTACTTTTTTGTAGATTGTGATAGTAGTTTGTTTTATTCCTACAGTAAAATAAAAAATGTTTTGTTAAATGTGTTTGTATTTTTTCTTTTGTTATTCCTGTAGTAAAATAAGTGATATTGTTTAAATACAATTAAATTATATTGAATCCATACTTTCTTCAAACATAAAAAAAAAAAAATTCCCCCTCTTTGTAAAGCAATGTCTCATCTTTATTAATTATCAGTTGGTTTCATATCACTGCACCAATACAACTCAAGGCACATACCAATCAAAAAGAGGTTATACTGCATTTATTTTGGGCAAAACAGTTTGTTTTGATGACTGAGTGAATGAACATCACCAGCTAAAACATTTTTAATAAGACTTGTTTCAGTAATGCATATTAGAAAAAGAAATATATAAACTGGATATATTCTTAGTTCTTTAAATTTCGCTCTATATTTGTCTATAAAATATCTTTAGAAAAGTGTCCACTTTTCCTTTTAATGGTCATTCATTTCATTTACATTGATTGCTAGCAATATTTTCCCTAATTATTGAAATTTGAAGATAAAATTAAAATTTTTTTTACATTTCTTTTGAAAAAAAAAAAAAACTGGATAAGCATAACTTTGGAGCATGTGGGTTCACAAAAATTGAAATCTAATTATTAGGTAATTTTCAAAATGTAATCAATTTCCTTTTTCTTTTTAATGATTATTTGTTTACCAATTCTAGGGATTAGGTCCTATTTGAGGTTAAAATGAAATTAATACATTAAAAAGAAAATTAAAAAAATTGTATACATTATATTTCTTTAACTTTTCCAAACGTCATACCATAATTTTTTTCCCTTAAGCAGTTATATAAGACAATAAGCATAACACCTTTTTTAAGCAAGTATATGTTCTGTATTAATGCTGCCCCTACCCAAGTGATTAATGAAATTTATATTTCATCTTTCATTCATTAGATGATGAACTCCATGTGCTGAGAAATAGTTTTCTTCTAAGTTGGAGAAGCAGGCTGAAGGCGGCCCCAAATACTTGCAATGTACGCTGATAAAGTTAAAAACTGTGTGATGAAGAGAATAGACATTTCACTGATATAACTTTTAGTAGAACTTTATCTTCACCTCTAAAGGAACTAAGGAAGGAAGAAAAGGTACTCAGTGAATCTGAGTATTCTAACAATTCAGTAATTTGAGATGAAGAACCCCTTCAAATAACTTTCAGTTATGGAGGTCAATGGGTTGTAATATACTATTAATCCAACTTTTACATTGACCAAGCCATTGATATCACATCTCCATCCAGTGTTGTAATCAAAATTTCAGTTCCAACCAACGGTACAAACAATTATTTTTATGGCCTTTGTCAGGTTATATTGCACAAGTAGTATCACCATTTATCTTCAGATGGAACTTTGATATAATGCTATTTTCAAGAGATGATAGGATATTCCAGGAATATTGGTTATAGCAGAAGCCTATAAAACAAATTCAGATTACAAATCTGTAACAAATTGTCTCACACTTGGAATAAAATAAACGAAAAAAAAAAAATAATAATCCACATTTTATATAACTTCTCACAGATATCCAAACACAGAAAATAGTTCAAGTCTTCTAAAATGTCTCACAAATATCCAAAAATAAGAAAATAATACACATCTTAATCTCTCAACGGTCCAGACACTAATGTAATCAGAAAAAAAAGTGCTCAACGGAAAGGAGATAACTCCAACCATCTTCAGACGCTTTTTTTTTTTTTAACTGACAGCAGGCCATTTGGACCCTATTATGGAGCAAACTGACATGGGTGTTAGTTTTTTTTTGTTGTATGATTTCAAAATTTTATTGTTATGTAATTTAATTATTTTTTCTAAGTTTTTGTGAGGTCCACGTTTAATTATTTTTTCTAACTTGTTTTATTGTAAACTATTGAAAATTTTGCTTAAAGAGTTATTTTGGGGGAAATGTTTATCTGTTAGCTTAAGAAATTTATGTCCCAATTTAAAATTAATTGATTAAATGGAGGGTTATAACATATGATTTTCCTGCTTCTATTTTTCCACAAAATTGATCTCAGAAGATCAATAACTGCTGTCTCTAAGAATTTTATCGTAAGTGTGCTTATTGAATATTTCTTTATTTAAGAAGTGTATGCTTATGCGGCATTCAACTGATGATGGAATATGTTTGATAACAGATGGTGGGTGATTAGAGCTAGGGTTTATAGATTGGGTTAGCATTATTTTTCATGTAATATTGAAAAGTGTTAGAAACTAAGTTTAATGTCATGTCTAAGAAGTGAACTTGTTTTATATTAGGGTTAATTACTACGCTGAAACCAAAAGATTTAAAAACTCTATGAATTAATTTTCTAAGTCTATCAACCTTACCTCCAGTGGATTTATTAACTATCATGAGTCCATCATCTCTATAAATCCTATATCGATTTCTTTATACGCTGTGAGGTTGTACAGGAGAAATAATCTGACTAAATCCGAAGACTCTGCAAAATCCAGAGCACCCATAGATAAATCAAAATTATCGGTTGAGTTTTTAGTCCATTGTTCGTTGTCATGGATAAGAACCAATTTCCTGCAGTTCAAGATTATTTTGATTTCCTCTTTTGAAATGTCTTTTGATTATTTTTGCTTTCCTCTTTTGAAATTCATAGTTCTATTTCTATATTGAGCACTGATTTAAATTAATGTTTTGAACGTTGTTAATATTTTCTTCATTTTATATTCACTTGGAGATATATATATATATATATATATACACAGCCTCTATGATGGGGCAGCATTTTCTAGCGACAATCTATTTTATGCATCGAAGTCGCAAACGGACCCCCATCCTTTCAAGAATTCTTGAAAAACTCTGCTGCAGAAGCCAATATCATTATCCACCAATATTTCTTCAGGCAGGCCCCATTCATAGAAAATTGCTTCTAGATGGCGGGTGACACTGGTGGAATCCTGTCACTGTAGCAATCACCAAATTGCATATCAAGTGGGTCCACAATCTATAGGTGTCAGATGGTGTTGACCCCCATAGTGCATTATGTTCATAGCGACTCTGCCCTAGATAGGGCCAACCCCCCCAACTTCCCTGTCTTCCAGTGTGATGGTGCAGGGTCAGTCGACTGGCATATCTGGTAGGTTTTCAACACTATTCTCACATAGCTCTTGGAAGTAGACAGGTGTACTAATTGCACAAAATAACAGGTTATTTTAACATGACCATTGTTCTGGATATTGCCATGATTTGGCTTGCATCTGAGTCATCTTTGGATGCAGCACAAGTCATCGAGAGTGGTTCAACGTCTTCTTTCATGGCGTTGTGCTATCCCTGTAGTATTTGGGTCAATTGCTCTGGGACATTACACTTCAACGTCACTAACAACACGTCCATTGCCAAACCATATCCGGTCACCAGCTTTTTGATTATATTTAGCCTTCTTCAGATTAACTTCTCACTCACTGCCTTTGTTCAAACCCTAGCTTTGCCACTCAGAGAATCTGATACCCAATGGTACACACACATGGAGTCTATTTTCAAATAAACATTCTTTACCTTCCACTGAAGTGCCAGGCTGACACCTTTTACTACTGTGTCCAGCTCTGCCAGGTTGATGTGTGATGCGTCATTGGTGGGGCACAGCCAACATGCATCTTCTAGCATACTGCTGTCTTTTTCCAGAACTACACCAATTATTAAAGAACTGGTGTCAACCCATGCATTCATCTCCTCCTCATTTACACACCAGTCTCCTCTCACAGAATCATTGTGATGCATGTGCACTATCGTATCCTGCATCATGCGCTTAAGGGGGATATCTGTGGTCTCATCATCCCACCCTTTCGTTACTATACTAGCTCTGTGATTCATAACCCCAACTGCAGAACACTAGCATATGCCCTACAAGTTTTATTGTGCATAGAGAAAATGGTTCATGTGATGATGTCAGGAACGTCTGGAATCACTTTTCCTCGCCTCCATGTCAGTTTGTCTTGCTCTTTTTTAACATCCAGGCTCAGCACTCGAGCGCCATTCTCAAAATATCCTGGGTTCTTGCAAACCAGGCCAAATTTGGCCAGTTTTACCCGCACATGTAATGATGACGCAACATTTTCATTTACATAGATGTTGTCAATGTATGTTGATGTGGCTTCATCAGTCACCTTCTCCCAAGTCAGCACTGCATTGACAATGGTCTTCATTATTAATGGCACAACATTCAGCCCAAATCCCAGCTTTATCAAGCAGTATCTTCTGCCGTGGAATATTACGGTCTGAAATGGCTATAATGATTCATCAACCCCGATCTACAGATAGACCTTTTGTAGGTCCAATAGAGACACATTTGACCCTTGTTGAAGCTACTCTCACAACTTGGCAGTGCAATTATTGACATCAATGGCAAATACTTCTACATGCTGGTTAAGTTTGAGGTAGTCCAGCACTGGCCATACTTTATCCTTGAACAACCGCCATCAAAGGGATCAATCCTTTTGGGCGCCCGAGTTTCTTCTCTGAGTATGGAATTAACCACTTGTCATTGATCTAAGCTTTGAACTCCTGCTCGTACGTGAGCTTGATGTTTTCTGGCACACAATATTCAGCAATGTGATTTTTCAACTTCAGCAGTTCTCTGTCGTACACCCACTTCCATGAAGTGATCCAGTGCTTCTGTTGTTCATCAAACCTAACACTGAAGTCAGGCTGGTCTATCTTCAGTGCAGCATACATGGGCTGTCTCCTGAAACTGTACACCTCAGTTTCATGTTATAAGGACACTGCCTAGAGCCTTGATAGCATCGTACCCAAGCAGCATGTCGAAGTCCAATGGCCTCTCCTTCACCACTAGTGTATTCACTTTGGGTGAATTGCCCATTTCAGTATGAATAGCAATTGCTCCAATGCTACAAGCTAGAGTTTCACTATTTAGCATGGTTACTGTAACGCTCCTCCATCTCCAAGTCCAACACAATGTCTCCCTTACTATTGGATAGGAACATGCCAAAGAGTACCAACAACATATATTCATATGATGGGCAGTGCATATTATTGTGCAATTTCCATGTTTTATCTTTCATTGTTGATTGATGTCCTTGCAGAAAATCTTTAGCAATGTGGTTGATACTAGACAACATTGTTCCTGTGTCTATCAGGTTGGGTAAGGGGGAAGGTTTGTGGGTATTGATGTGTGGCCACTGGGCTGCCACAGCAATTTGTTGCCTTTGCCCCATTGTCAGTCATTGTAGCCAGCCCGAGCCCTGGTTACAATCTCTTCCAGTGTTAATTCGTCCATTCTAGCAGATGCATGGAGAAGCTCCTGTATGCAACTTGCCAATCCTGTTATGAATACACAAACTATCCATTCCTCTGGAGGTGCTCTACCAATCAACCAGGCAAGTCGTCGTAGGTCTGACAGAAACTCTTCCGGTGTTTCCCCTGGAAGGAATGTTCAGTTGGTGAACTGGCTATATGCTCCGAACAAGTTGGTCCCAAATACCTTTATGAGAGCGTGTTTTATGCACTCAGCATCCTTCTAGTTTTCATCATTCCACTGTTAGTAAACTTTGAAACCTCTGCCTTTAAGTTGCAATGCCAGGACACATTCCCATTCTTCATGTCCATCATATGACAATATTGATTAATGAACACCTGTAAATTTTCCCATGTCTTTCTAAGAGAGTCACTTGTGGCTGTGGTTTGATTTGAGATTAAAAAAGAGGAAATTATTAAATAGGGAAAAAGTAGGAAAAAATAATGAATAGTTATGTTTCAAGAAAGATAACTACACATTATTTCAATTGCAAAAATTTCTGATGAAATTAAATAGTAAAACATTAAATTTATAAAGATTTTCCTATTTGTTACTTATTTAATCATTCTGCTGGATTTAATCCATTTTTTCAAATGAAACAGACATATAACAAGATTGGACAGAAGTTGCACATGCATGTTTTTGCAATAAGAAACAACATGATCTGGAGATATTGTGATCTATCGCTGGAGTATCATGGGTTAGTGGCTATCATGTTTAAGATCATGCGAGATCTTAGATTTTTCAGTATATAGGGAAGATATTGTGACACATGTCAAAAATGATTTGTAGAGTTTCACATTGGCAACTTTTTGCTGAAGAATGCTTTACAGGTGAGTAGACAAATTGAGACTGATAGTAATCTCAAGAATAATAAATATTATGTTACGCTAGAGATAAGTTACATACTGAAACTATTTAAACCATGGGCTGAAAATCATTTATACAAGTTTAGTTAAGTTAGTTATTTTGATATGTAGACTCTTCATTAAACTACAAACATCCCTATTGGACCAGATTATGACAATAAAAAGCAGAATGCAAGAGATTGAGAGAATTCCCACTAATCATACCAAAGGCTACTCTTTATCCAAATAAGGTAAGTATATGTGTATGATGGCACTTAGAAAGAAGTCTCTGTTAAAATCTAAGTACTGCTTCTAATTAAAGACAGGAATTGATGAAAAGTATCTGGAATTGCCTAAGAGAAAAGGTGTAATATTCCATCATGATAAAATTACATGCATTTATTCAATGACCAGGTAAGAATTGTTACAGCTTGGCTAGGAAATTTTCACTTATCTATTGTATTGCATTTTAATTTTAGTTTCCACAGAATTCTTTTAAAAAAATATTCATTTTTTTTTTTTATGAAGATTGTAAGAGGAACTTAGAGCTCAAGAAAATAAACAATTTGGGAAGATGGGATTATGAAATTGACAGAAGATAGAACAAAATGGTAAAGGTATTCTTCAATAAAGTTAATGTTGAAAAAGTATTGTCTTTTATGTTTTACTTGCTAAAACAATTGAACATTTTGCAGACCATACACACATTTATGATGCATACTTAGATTGTGTTCATTAGAAACTTTTTCACAGTCAACAAAAATTATTTCTCAAGAAACAAAATTATCCTTTATAACTGTTCTATTTCATTTTCTATCAATGTGTGGACTCTTCATTAAACTACAATAGCTTCTTTTATAGTAAAAGGAACTCAGTTCTAATTGAAAAATCTGAATACTATTGTTTTACTTTTTGGAAGCCTCAATCATTACAGTGAATTCTATATGGAGTAATCAGAGCATGTCATGTTGAATAAAAATAGATACAGAACTAAAATTTCAACATTTTTTTTTTTTGCCAGCATTGTCATTGTTCTGCAGTCTTAATTGTTTTTAAATTACATCAGATGCAATCAATAGTGGTAGCATTCTGGTTTGTCCAATTTCATTTGTGAATTGCATTAATACATTAACATTACTTATAAGATGATCATTCAAAGATGAAAAGTAATAGCAACAACATCTTGACAGAAATGAATGAGTTGGCTGCTTCAATCACTTATCTACCTAAAATTAGCAGGTTGGAGGTGAAAATTGTTATGAAAATATAATTTTAAATTTCTGAGTTCAATCAAGAACCTGGCACTGACAGACATTGTACCAAATAATTTCTATAACCAAATTTATCCAGTAGCATATATCAAGATCTAGTTCAGTGCTTTTTCAAAAGCATTGGTAATAGATATCTGAAAATAACCTTGGTCAATATTTACTAATGCAGGCAACTTTACACCTCAAGCCAAAGATGGAATTCATTTTCAGACCCAAATGATCACTTCCACATGTGATATGTTCAACAAATTATTAAGAACTAAAGTGGATAAAAAATTTAGTCATCTGTCAGTTATTTTGCTTAAATGGCACCAATCATCATAGTAAAGTAAGATGATGTTTTTATTAATATTTATAGCAACTACTAAACTGACCATAATGAGAGAATCAGTTTGATAATTCTTTAAAAAAAACTTATCTCTTACTTTAGCTTAAAAACATTTAAAAACTGATGTTAAGTTTTGTAACTAATTCCTAGTTAAAATGATAATCACTGAAACAATGAAATCAAATTAACTTAGTTTGGTTTGGTTTACAATATAACAATCTCAGTGGGCTATTTAATGCTGACAAAATTTTTTGGACATGTTTGTATGAATAGAATATGTTATCTTTGTCAGAAATCAGTTTGTAGATCAGGTTTCATTGATGTATTTTTGTAAAGAAGGTTTTGTCGAGAGTCAACTGTATTGCTGGTAATATCTTTTTTTTTAAATACTGCTGGTATTTTTCTATAAAAATCTATTTTTATGCTTATATAGTGTGCTGACCCAAGTTTGGAGGTTAACTATTTGTTTATAGCTGGGACCCTAACAGGTGGTACTACCCCAGGTCAAGGCAAACCTGGGAAAAACAGCAATTAACAGGTGGTTCCATGCATTACATTGACTTAGTTCTTTTTTTGGCTGCCTTCGATTGTGAGAACAGAGAGTATTTTATAAATACATTACTATGGCTGTAAACATTAGTAATATGATAAAAAGACTTACAAGCACATTTTTGTATATCAACTTTATTCTTAAAAAAAACGTATAATTACATTTTATTCAATTATACATTCACCATTATTTACAGTAACTAATTGCCACTTAAGAGGTAACTGGTAACTCTTCAATATCTTTTCAGTAAAATTCTTCAGAAAAGGTAAATAATCAGTTGGGTGAATATGGCGAGTAGAGAGGAAACAGACCAACCAAGTTCCAAAATTTGTTCTTTTATTATTCTTACTGTGTGTAGCCTTGTGTTGTCATGAAGAACAGCATTTTCCTTTAATCCACTGTGTACACTTATTGCCATGCAAAAACTGAGATATGTTAGAGCAATCCAAATTTAGTTTTAAATGTTACATATGATTAGTAGTTACAATTGGTTCTTGAAAACAGAAATTACTTATAATTCAATCTAATATATGCATATAAAGTGAGACACTAAGGTATAAAAGGATGAGAATATAGCATTATGACAAATGTGGATTTTACAAGAGAAGTCTATGACTTATGGTCAGTCAGGGTTAAATTTTTAATGTGAAAAGTCTAGAAAACAAATTTAAGTAACTTGGATTTGGCAATTTAGAACTACTGAGGGTGAAAAGTCAAAATATATTTTTATTAGAAAATAGTCTTTTATTTACAACTAAGATTATATAAAATCTGAGTTGTTTTGATAAAACCCAAGTTTTTGGTTAGCAGCTATTCTATAGCTTCTATAAAAAAAAAACAGTAAGAGATACGATCCACCCCACTTTGTTGGGTGATGAGAAGAAAGAAATGAGCCAATAAAATTATGAAGCAGCAACATAAAGGTTGGACTGAGA
Organism: Ascarosepion bandense; assembly: GCA_037127315.1. Taxonomy (NCBI): domain Eukaryota; kingdom Metazoa; phylum Mollusca; class Cephalopoda; order Sepiida; family Sepiidae; genus Ascarosepion; species Ascarosepion bandense. The sequence continues at coordinate 3,087,683 of JBBBDQ010001499.1, read as the reverse complement.
GTAATCAGTCAAGTCTGGGTTAGCATGGAAGATTATCGATCATAAAAAAATAAGTCTTGGGACCCTAGACTCTAGCCACCATCCTAAAGCTTCTCAATATAAATCCTTCATTTTGGTCATTAGGCAGTCAGACATGGAGAGAGTAGCAAACTCTGTTGGCCTCTAAGCCCCATGAGAAATGAAGTGACTAGTTAAAGAATTGTGAAAAATGAGAAAATTTAAGAATTTCCAAGAAAAAAAAAACTTGAATATTACTTTTCATTAAAAGTCTGACACTACTTTTCCCTGTCTTTACCAATTGCTTTTCTTTTGCTGCTACAAGTTCTTTGTGAACAATAACCTCTTAGAATATTAAGCAACCAGAGCTTAATACCTAGAATTTCAAGTGAAGAAAGGTTAATTTAACATTTGTAACCCTGACTGAATGAACAATATTTTTATACTATTAGACATGGTATATGTTACACAACCTCCTCAGTAGATCTACTGTTGAGATGAATAACATATGGGAGTCTCTGATTAAAAAATGATGCCACTTGCATACACACATTAGGTTTAAAGCTCCAAAGTTATAACGGGATTGTTTAAGAGACACAATGTGTTGGTTAAAGCTTATCTAGTTTTCTGGCAGTTGAAAGTTCAATCTCTGGGTTGGGTAGTGCAGAAAAGACACATAATTCTAGTTCAGTAGGAGTGAAACAAAAGCTAAAAAATGAGAAAGAAGGGATACGAGATGAAAGCTGAGAATGCTCTTGAATAAGGGTCAGGGTTCGGAAGAAGACGAGAAGGTACAGTGGCCACAATGTTATATATTAACTTTCCACAAAAAGAAATGAACACACATTTGCATTTACTATTTAGTAACTTTTCATTTCAATTCTAGTAAATGTTATTTTATTGCCTCATAAGTTTATATAATTTTTTAAAAAGTTAATTACTATTGAATATTAGGCAACTAAAACAGCAACTAGTTTACAACTACAGTATTATTTTATTTATATACTACTTGAAATGTGTGTATATATGTGAACATATGCATATATATATGTAGGTACTTCACTGAATATAAACTAACAATGAAAAAAAAAAAAGAAAATCACAGCTCCTGTAAGTGAATGAATGCAAATAATTATGGACCAAAAGGTAGTGTTTTGCAGTGCCATTTTACTTACAGAAATTAGAGGAAGAAACATGATCTGTGAACACAAAGAGCAATACAGACTGACATTTTTGATGCAGTACAATTAATGTTAGAGGATATTGTTTCTGTGAATAAAATCCTTTTAAATAAAGAAAGTGATGCAACAGATGACCAAAGAAACATCAACATTTAAAAAAGAGCATGCATTACATATAAGAAACCATGCATCATTATACAGGTATATTTTGATTGATATAGATGTACTAAATTTTATTTTTTTTTTTATACAATATGGTTCACTCTGCACAAGAATCAGGAGCCACTTGAGATTAGAGGTTATGTTAAGGGGTAGTTTATATGGTTAGGAAGGAAAGATAACAACCCTAGACTGGAACAGGTCAAGATTGTAGTCATCAGGGAAACATCCTTTTGGGAATCTGATTCATGGGGTTGTGGTTTGAGGGAAGAAGCAGTTTGAGTGGAAATTTCTTCTCACTGATGAAATATGGAGAGAGTGTGGGTGGTTTGCAACTATGTAAGTTGCATGGCAGGTCCTAGCCAAGTCCTTTCCATAGTAGTAAAAATAGAGCAGTTCGAAACTTGCTACATCCCATTTGTGAGAGAGAGAGGTTAGTGTGTGGAGAATAATTCTTTTCCAATGAGACCTCAGAGATACTTTTGAACTCTCTAGAGACTGGAAAGTGAGGTTTGGCCAGATATAGCAACTGTACTTTATTTTTGGCCTGATCTGAATTTTATAAAAGGTAGAGGATAGTATGAGGAATCATGAATTTATGATACAGAGAGCTGATAATTTTTCTTACATCTTTAACGATCATATATAGGAATTCCACTTCAGGTTGAGTGTGAGTTTGAGGCTCAATATCCTCATATAATAAGAGGACATGCGTTCATTGTGGCTGGTGGTAGTTAGGGGTCTGATCAGCAGTGATGGAATGTAACCAGTTCAGTTTTGTAGGCATTGAATGTAACCAACCAGTTTTTCACCCCACTGGGAAGTTAATGTCAGATCAGAAGAGAGTGCAGACTTTTATCATCATATCATCGGCATTGATGTTTATAAATGATCAGAGTATATTTTTAGGTAGATCATTTATATAAATCAGAAAGAGGGTTGGTCTGAGAAATGACCCCTGGGCAACACCTGCATTGGCTGCCAGAAGAATTGGCCGTTAATAACTACCTTCAGGGATCTACCTGTTAGGAAAGATTTTCAAATAGAGAAAACTCTTCAGAATGTAAACCCCTTATATTGGTGTAGGAGATGGTTTATGTGAGGACTACTTTGTTTTTTTTAAGGTTGGTTTTGATAGTTTTGTTTGTTTTCAATTTGATTGCTTTCATGTTTGTTTAGGTTGGTTTGGTGGATGACGAGTAGGCAAACAAGCACCCATTGAAGATGCACACATAACTAACCTGGGTTGACTCACCCAGAGATATTGCTGTAACAGAACTCCTTATCATAAGAGACATCACCAGAGAAACCAGAAACCATTCACAGAATGGCAGCATAATAGACCTGATTTAATACACCTGCTGATAGGATAGCCTCTTTTGAAGTTACTTAAAGGTTCAGATCCAGAACCAAATCCAGAAATATTGACCTCCAATACTCTTTTATGCCAGTCAGTCAGTTAAGTGCCATACGTGATACATGCTTGTGCGATCCATGACTTATTAGGCAGAAAATATTACCACAGTAGGTTGCCCTTTCTTTCTGTGGTAGACTGGTTACAAACCAAGACTATAGAACCCAATCTGTCCTGCTCTTTAACCCATAGAGGAAGAGAGAAGAGATGGATGTGCAGAAGTGAATGCAATGAATTCAACTAAAATTTGAATTCAGCTCTACAGATTTCCTATTCTGAGTGGATATCCATTACACTACAATGAACATCTCCTTTTATGAACGGACAAATAACCCATTTATTCAGGTGCAATACTCTGAGTGCATGTGCCTCATTCACTTAGAGGTCAGCCAAAACAACTACACCTTGGGTCTGAAACCTCACACTTGTCAGAAACCAACAGTCCCAAGACAAGCTCGCTCATATACATGAAGACTAAAAACTCATTTGGAGAAGAGGGGGTGATAAAGGTTTCTTGGGGTGCTTATGTATTCCCTACCTCCATTAATGACAATATAACATTAATTTTAATTTTCCTATTTGCAAGTTGATATTTCAACAGAAACATGTAATTATAACAATCTTGATTTATTCAATGAAATCTTATACATATTGTGATATAAAGACTGGATTGATAAAAATTAACTGAATTTAATAAAAACAAATCAATGGAACCAATTTAGAAAGAAATCAGACGACAAAGAAAAAAAAATATTATTTTTGTAAGCTGGAATGTTAAAAGTTAAAGAAAACACATAAAAATATTCACCTTTTCTTTTGATTTAGGAAATATATCTTTTTTAGGAAATCTGAATGTTGGCTTTGGCTTTTTAATTTTTGATGGACTCCTGAAAAACAGAAAAAACAAAATCAAAAAGTTGTTTATGTTGATGCTCAGAACACTCACATTTCATGCACTAAGCCTAAATTATGCATTGTATGAACATTACATTTTAATTAAAAAATGCTGTTGGTATAATAGTAATAGATAAGTAAAAGTTGAGGTATTTTAGGAAGATTGAACATGAGTGTATTTCATGAATACTTCTGATGTAATATATTATTCCAAATGCATAAAACAATATAAATTTATGTAAACTAGAGTATGCTCACTGCTATACAAGAATAAAAAACAGTAAAATATTTTGTAAATGTTAACATAACTAATTACAAAAATAACATTCTTGAACAATTTGATTTTTATTCAACTCATTAAAACAATTTAAAAGGTAGATCTAATGTAAAAAAGTTTAAATATCTATAAACAATGATTTAAAATATATTCACTAATTCTTTCTATTAACTATTCAGATCATGTTTCCTCTTTAAATTTTTTATCCTTCATGATAACTGGAAACATTAAAATATTTTATTTATGATTTATCAAATAAATAGAAACTAAAGGTTAGCTTACTTGACATCATCCATATTGACTAACTGTTCTTCTTCACTGTCTTCTTCTTCAAACATCATATAACCTTTGTCTTTTTTTTCTTTACGACTTTCCTTTTTCTTCTTCTCTGAATCTTTTTTCTTTACTTGCTTTTCATGTTCTTCTTCACCAACTAAAATAAGGTTTAATATCAGATTAACATAAATACTTACTGAAGTAATTTCTGGTTAAGATAAAACAAAAATTGGATTTACATACAGCATTACATGACAAAAACAGATATATAATCAGGGAATTAATAATTCCCTGGTATAGAAATTTTGGAAAATCTGTAAATTTTAAATATATAAACTTACACCACTACTACATTAATTTTACCTTAGAAAAAGAAGGGATTATTAAATTAATATAATAGTTTTACAAATGAAAAGATTTACTTTTTAAAATTCCAATACAAATGTAAATTTGTAGAACAGGGACAGTAATCACCATTTTCAGATAGTGATTAATTTGACTTGTTTTTTTTTAATGTACAAGTGATACAAAAAATATAACTAATCAGAATTCTATGATAATAATAACTTACTTGTAGACAAAAAAATTCAGCCATTTCATAAATTAAATTTATGAAACAACTGCACCCACAAATCAAGAAAAATTAAGAAACTGAATTCATTTAAAAGTATCATAATAGTTTTAATAAATCAACTCTAGTTAAAACTGCAAACATTTTCATGCAAATAACTCAGAAATAATTCTTTGAAAAACTAACCCACACTAATAATGCTGTTCTGGACTTATTTGTCCAGAACAGCTTCATTAGCGTGGGTCGCTGACAATTTTCTTTTTTATGCACAATTTTACTATCGTTAAAACAAGATATTAATATGCACTTACTAGAACTGGCATCAGCTCCAACAGCCGGTCGATACAGGCCAGGAAAATCTCTGTCATGACTTTCAGAACTTTCGTAACTCATTTTGGAAAGTTTTTTTTTTCCCCCAAGAAAAATAGATTTCACCTTAAAAAATACATAAAAAAAATAAAGAGACAAAAATAACAACAACAAATGTGATGTAAAAATATTTAATTGCAAGAATATCTAGAACTTATATCTTGAATAACTTGCTATTCAACTAGAAAATATTTTGTTTTTCAAAAAAAGATTTTTTTGAAAAATGAAATTAACAACAACTAAAAGCTTGTATAGAAGTTTACAACCATAATTTCTTATTTTTCTTTTATTTACTTGTGAGAATCTTAAGTTTATGGAATTCATGCTGTAAATAATGGTTAAATAAAATTTTGTTCAAAGAGTATCTTCAACTATTATATATTTCAGTCTTTTAAATCTTTCAAAATCAAAGGTGAAAACTGATGGGTTCTATAAACAGGGCTCCAGATTAACTTTTTTTGTCATCATCCTGGAAAAATTTAAAACTGTTTTTTAACTTTATCATTAATAATTGTTAGTAGCGTGATAAAGACACTATTAAAATGTTCAGGAGATAAACTTAAACAGCTAAAATATTGAAATTTTAAAAATGAGTAAATACCAAAGCAAATTAATTTTATTCAAATTTTTATAAAAATCAAATTTTATTTTATTTAACCATTTCAGTTAAAACATCTTGAATAGTTTTACATGAAATATTCTTATTAATTAATTTTCATGCATAGAGCAACTTTTATCATCTTTTAGGCTAAGAATTGTTCTCTATGCATTCATTTTATATATTAAAAAAATATTACTATATTTGAACTATTCACAACCAAAAAAAGTTTTTAAAGTCTTTATCACAAAAATTAATTTACAATTTGTATTGTGACTAACACCACTACTACATTAATTAAATTAATTATTTTTGAAAATTTCTTTTGGATTCTTATTTTAGTTCATGATAAACAGAAAACATAACACAAAAATGTTATGTATTAATGGTTTATTCAAGTTTTAAAAAAATAAATAAATATATAATTTTCTTTCTTTGTTTATTAAAGCAAACTCAGCTCTTACAATTACATTCCTGATGAAGTCAATCTCAATTTGACTAACAGCTCACTTTCACTTTCTGTTGAATCATTTCTATGTTCAGAGAGAGTATACAATCCCCGAAAGGGAGACAAGTCTTTCAGATAATGGGGAATTCCATCAATCTGTACTGACTGAGGACTGTTTATGTGGCCAGTCTTAAACTTGATCATACACCACCCTTGTGGTGTCTAAACCCAGAAAATTCTTTCCATTTCATATGCTCCTTGAGTATTCCATGATTTGGATGAAAGCAATGTATCAATATGCCATACGCAGACATGATACTTATGTAGCACATCTGCCAGTGCTGCAAATGGTGAAGGGTTGTCCTTAGGTGTGATGTTATGCCAGGAGAGAGACTCTGGTATGGAGCACTACTTTCTAGTAGAAATGATTTTAATGCTTCTGTGACTCTTTTCTACTATACCATTCCCAGTCAGTGCACTGGAATCAGCAATGCACACCCCAATCACTGAGGAATTTTCTGAAGTGCCCACACATGAAAGCTGTGTCATTGTCAGCTAAGATTTTGGCCGAGGGACCCCAATCTAAAAAGATTGATGTTAACTGGTGGAGTCTTGTTGACAAAACAGTCGCCATATAGCAAGTCAAGATGGATCGCAATTAATATGGGTTAGGAAGTGTTTACTGCCATAGTGTATGATATCCATTGTTAACCTGTTCCAGCTTTTCTTTCTGCCAGTGTACTGGCACCAGATCAATAGATTGGCAAGCTTCACAATTCTTGACAATTGACTTTGTGACTTGTTGATAATGAAGGGTCAACAGACCTGGCAAAACATAGTGTCCACTTCACACGTGGGTGCCCACTTTGTTAGTGAATGTTAGCTACCTGAATCTCACTCAACTTTCTTACACACCTTAATTCTACAGGTCTTGCTCATTCCTTGTGCAGCTCCAACCACCTCTGTTCTGAAGCACTCTGGAGAGGTAGTCTGCTCAGTTTAGCACAGATTTAACCAACTTTACATCCATTGTTAACACATACTTATCAACCAGCATGTGAAATGTTTCCAATTGCCATCTTATCAACATCTCGCTGGCTGTTCTCATTTTTACACATCTTCCCAGTCAGGCTGTCTGATATCCAGCTATGAATGCATGCAGAGTTTATAACCAGATGCAAGATCATCATCTACTATTGGAGGGCCAGATTGATGTCTTTTATCATTGCATCAAGTTCTGCTAAATTACTATGCTTAGCATCTCCTGCTTGACGCAACCAACAAGCATCTTTTCATTTCCAATGCCACTCCCATGACCAAAGAACTGGTCATGGGAGCCTATAACTTCATTTCATGGCTACTCACACACCAATCCCCACCAACAAGATCCATTTCATGTACTCTGGTTACTGTCTCAGCATGTGATAAATGAAGGCATTTTCAACTGTGTTATCCCATACCTTGGATACTGCACATGTTTGTTGCTTGATATAAGTGGTTGCTATTCTTAGCCAGCCACACATGGAAAAGTGTCCCACAAGTTGTCCACACAGAGAAAATATGTTTCAGTGAGTAATGATTTCAGGAAGTAATGACTTCTCATTTCCATCAGAAACTCCACCCAGACATGCAGGCCCAATACTTTGGTCCCATCTTTCAGTCTCTCTGGGTCTTTACAACTAAGTTGATAACTGGATAAATGGTCCTCCCCTGTGTCATAAAAACCAACACTTCATTGACAAAGATGTTATTTACGTAACGAGATATGGCATTTTTGATTGACACATCTTGGGACATGACCAAGTCGATGATAGTGCTTATAATGGGAGGTGCAAAATTTAAGCCAAATCCTGTGTAAGGCAATACTTCTTGCGTGTGATCTGCATGGTTTGAAAGGGCCACAATGCCTTGTCAACATGTATCAGTAAGTAAGCTTTTCTTAATCTAACAGGGACATATTAACTAGCTGTTACCACCATTCCCTCAATTTATGGGCATACAGATTCACATTGGCAGTGAATGCTTCCACAAAATCATTCAATTCTCTGTAACCAAACACTGGCCAAATCTTCTGTGTGTTCTCTTGAATCACCGCCATCAATGGAATCAGACCCTTGGGTAGACCAAGCTCACTTTCTGATAGCAGACATTAATTGTTTAGCCACAGCTGCAGTTCTTTTTTTGCATTCACTGTTTTGCAGCCTCTCAGGTGTTTGACCACTGGCCCATTTCCAGCAGGCAATTCAAACCTTCTTCTGGTGGTAGAATTTTACACTAAAATTCTATTCTTTACACATTTGGGGAGAAGGTTGGCATTGACATCTCCTCCTCTGAACTGTTTACTGGCACTCAGACAAGATGTGCCCAACCTTGTTGCAAGAAAGCAATGCACATCATAGCATGATTTTTGTACCTGGTTATCTGTCCCCTCCAGGCATCCATGTTTATAGACTGTAGCAAAGTGTTTGGGACCAGAGCATTTGAAACAAATTATGCCATCCTTGCACATGACAGAAAAAATGGTCTCAGCAGGTGTTTGTTGAATAACGCTATATGATGTAATAACATTGCCAACATACTCAAAATATCCAAAATCAAACACTGAAAATCATTTGTACCAGTTTAGTTAGTTTTTAGTTGCTTTAATGTGCAGTTTCCACTAAGTGAAAAAATATTGGATTGTATTTCCATGTGTGATTCACTACTTAAATTTAATGAATGTTCAGTTTTTGAAACATTGATTACAGCAATATGGAATAAAAAGATCATGAAGCAAGTAAAATAACCATCACTAATTACATTAAAAGGTCGTTCTTCATTCTGATGTCATATTGTGTATAGTGAATTGGAAAGAAAATATACTCTTTAAGAGTTACCCTCCTTCCAGAGAACTAGAGACTTTTTTACATTTGAGTTCTGCTCTAAATTGCAGCTAAAAAAAGCATCCATAATCAGTACAAAGAAAGATCATCAAGATAATGATGAACCACATGTTTCTATATTGCATCTACGGTACTTTTTTGTACTTTATTTACAGAATTCTCTTCATGTAAAAAAAAAATTTTCCTGGAAGAGTGTAAAGGAATTTTTTAATGAGGAAAAGAACAATAACATCTTCAATATAATTCAAGTTGTAACATTTTTCATAAAAATATCTTAATTGGCATATCTGTAAAGAAAAATGCATATTGTTTTTTTAGTTTGTTTTTTTTTTTGCAAAAAAAAAAAAAAAAAAAAAAATCAATCAGAGAAGAGACGTATTATTTATTTGCCACAAGAGATCCTTTCAATGAAGAATGAAGGACTTCATCTAAACTGTTACTAGGTTAATTTTTTTTAATGCCTATAACAAAAACACAAAAAATGATGGGACATGTTTTAAAGAAAAAAACTAAAAGAGTATAACAATTTTTCCATATAAGTTAACATTATTGGTTAAAATTAAAAAATAAAAATATATTTTTCTGTTAGTATGTTATTGTTAAGTTAACATTAACTTATCACATTTTTAAGTAACTAAAATCAAGAGGTTTTCAGAGAATAGAGCCACAGTTCGTTCACATAGGCATACAAACTGAAAATATCCGAATTTGTATAGTGATTTCACTGATTTACATATCATCATTCTGATTTGAAATTTTACTTCACCTATGAAAACGGGACGATAGTTTGAATTATGTTGAATTGAATATTATTTTTCTACTTACAAAAAGAGAAGTCATTTTTTATTTTTCATTTTTTAAATCTGTATGTTTCCGGAGTTGTTATTGAAGAAGAAAAAAGAGTTTTAAATGTAACATAAGGAAGACAGATTAACAAAAAACGTCTCTTTGAAAGCAAATTCTCTCGAGCCGAACGATGAGAAACGAACTGAAAACTGAAGAGGCAGATTTATTGATCACGGTAAAATTTCCAGGCTTAAAATCTCAAATCAATGCAATCAATAACAAACAACATTATTAGTACGACATAAAAGTTTAACACAGTTCTGAGTTATTTTAATTTAATCAACTTATCCGATAAATGACAAGAAATAATACACAAATAAATTACGTTTCATCACTGGAAGAAACAATCACGAGTAGTAATCAGAAGAATTGCTAAAAAAAAGGAGAAATATTCTTGTCCCAACTACAGTTTCTGAGTTTTAGCTTCTCGTAAAATTTACAAGAAGCTAAAATTATTTTATTTTATGTAACATTGTAAATAAAATTTTAGAATTACTTTTTTCTCTTTGAGAAGTTTTCAATAATTAAAAATAAAATTACAAGAAAACAGACAGAATGATAGTTTCGTAAAATGGCATTTTTTAAAATTGCAATTTATTCCCCCAATACACACAAATATTTGAGAAAATCACTTAACAAATAAATATTGTTTTAAACAGCATTCGATAAGTTCTGCTGATAGAATATAAAAACATAGAGGGAGTAACTAAAATTTGTCATCAGCAGTAGAGAATTTGTTTTGTTTAGTTGGTTTTTTGGGGGGTTTTTTTTAAACATTAACTGGGAATAAAAGCCAATTTAAAACTTATTTATTGTAAAAGAGAATTGAATTTAAACAGCCAGTTTTACTACATATTTGAATTGCGATCATCGCTATAAAGAAAAGAACAATATGGAATACAGACAGACAGCAAAACCCCAGCTAAGAAGATTAAGGCTCTCTAATTAAAAACGTGAAAAATAAAAGTAAAACCTTTTAATTTTTGAAATAAAAGATTCGAAAAATAAAAAAAATGAAAGGACGAAAACAAATGAAAACGCCAAAGGATGAAAAATATTAAAGAAATGATAAATGACAAGCAGAAAAATGAAAGAAAAAAATCCCGTGTTGCCCTATTTTGACTCATTCCTTGTGGAATGTGAATTGAATGTGGAGTTTGAAATCGCTAGCAAAAATAAATAAATAATTGAAAAACAATGCTCTTTTTTCTTTTCTGTTTTTTTGAGAATGAAGATTAAAATTAATCTAAAAATGAGAGTGGTGGAGCTACAAATTAAATTTTTGGACATTAAAGTGAGTACAATTGATCATAAAATTATCTTTAAAAAGACCATAAAAAATATAAATAAATTAAAAATTTATTCAATTTTGGGGTAATGTTATTTTTTTGTTAAAAATAAAAGTTGACAAAAACATACGCACATGCACAAAAATTGTTTAACTTAAATATATAAATTTTTTCCCTTAGTAAATGCAGTTACTTCAACCTGGAATCATAGTCAAACTGTACAGTTTAAAACAAACCTTCAGTGAAAACATCGATTCTCAAAGAAAGAGAAAGGAACCATTCATTTCATGGTTTCTCTCTTCGCATTCTTACAAAAATAGCTTTGCATTATACTTAAATTTTTCCATGCAGAACATTTATGTCTTACCTAATGTGAAAAAAAATTCAAATAATCTGCATTGCACTTCTTCCAAAATGCTTAAAAATCCTCATCGCTTACATAATAATCCATTTTGTTGCTAATTCCACCTCACAACTTTTCTTCCTCCATTATATGACTTCTGAAAAATGATTATCGCACCGGCACTCAAGCACAACTACGGATGCTTCTACAGGATATAATCGAGCAAAGCCTAGTTGCAAAAGTAATTTTACGGTTAACTTGATAATGTGCTGTTGCAAAATTCTTCCATTATGTTATCTTTGACAATCATAAATTATATATTATAATTTTTTTACATTGAAAAAATATGAGACTGTTTAATAATCTTTTATTAGTAAAAAAATATAACAAAAAAAACGAGAAAAAAAAACATTTTGTTTTGTTTTTGCCACTTGTGACAATGTGTTATTTTAATGATTTTGTTTTTTAAATAATAACTCTGGAATTTTTTTATCAATCGAAATTATTTCAAACAAAATATAATTATAAATAATCTTTCACTTGACCATAAATATATTGTAAATTCACTGAGTGGTTAGAAAACTGGAACTGTTAAATTTTAATAGAAAACACTAGGTTTTAATTTTAAAATGCACTTACATTCTTTTAAAATGAAACTTGAACTGTAAAAAATGTACAAAATGCTAAAATTTTCACAAATGATCAAAATTTTATTTTGATATGTTTAAATAAATTTAAAATGTCATAGAATTTTAGTTTGAGAAGAGATTATGATAAATGATGTGTACACTATCTTTTTTACTGGCACTTTCAAATAATTTAATCAATAAAATTTTACAAAAACATGAATATGCTTGAAAGTAAACATTTTCAAGCATAGCAAGATAGTAAAATATGGTTTAGAAAGCTTCAACAATTTTATAGCTACTCAAATCATGTAAACCTGAAAATGGTTGAATTTCTTATAAATTTAGATAAGGTATATCAACCTGAGCAAGATGACAAAAGTCACTAAAATGCAAGGATTTACTGAAAATGAAAGAAACAGTGAAAACAATAAAAGAACAGGATTCAAGGACACAGATGTTGATAATTGCATTTATATTTTTGAAGATTGTAGCTGACAGAAAAGCAGGAAGTGGAAGAGCAAGAAGTGTGAAAAAAGAAGCTATTAACCTAGAACTTATGGTTACAACTAGCAATTTCAAAAAGTGAAACTATGAAACCTAGCTTCCAATCTAGTACTGCACTTAAAATCATGAAATCAGGGCACTCATCAGCACAATTAATGTAAAAATACATTAAAAGATTAATAGAAAGCAGTTGCTTTTTGTAGGTGTTGAAATTAGCAAGTCATTTCTTACCCCAGTTAATAACAGATTGAAGGTCATTTTCAAGATCAGCTGCAAAATTGATTTTATTGAACATCAACTCATAATCATATTGTGAATAATGAATGCATTCAGACAAAGAAACAATGTATTCCATAAAAAGAATGTTATGATCAGTAAATATATGATCAAATACAAGCAATAGTTCACAGTACATGTTAAACTGAAAAAATTCAAAATGATTTGACCCCATAATTTACAAGCAAATAATTTATGATGCACAAAACAAATTTCTTCAGGTATATTTATAATATGAAACATTTTTGTTTACTACAAAAATCATTCATGTTGAACATTTTTTTCAAAATAGTTTATCAAGCTCATGAAAAAAATTATGATGATTTTCAAAACTATACATCATTGGCTATTATATATTCTTATTTGTTGAATAAAATCATAAATTCTCATTATAACAAGTAGAAATTATTAAATAAGAGTCAGTGTCTTGGACTTTGTGGAAATGGGGTGAGCAATAATTGAGCAGTATTAAATAAGAACTGGGTGAGATAGAACTACACATAGACAAGAACAATCTATCCCGATAGATTAAATAAAGAGTTCAGTTAGAAATTATCTGACAGTTACCCAGCTCATGAAGGCCAAAAGGTACAATGATTGAAACATTGTAATAACAATAACAAAGATGGGGGCAATAGTTCACATGTAAATAATGATAATTCCTCATCTCAAAAACTCAGCCAAAATTTTTTTCAAGAAAATTATAAACTGATAATACTTAAGAATTGTAAATTGCTATAGTCAAGTGCTACTGAAATCCATTAATTCTCAAAGTTATGCTTAAGATAAATAATACACATTTGACAAATTATGAGACAGTTCAATCTGTATTTTGGCAAATCTATGAAGCAGTTATTTCTATGTATTTCAAGCAGTTTGTTCTTTGTAACATCTGTAGATAATCTGCATAGATTTAAGTTCTTGCAAATACTTATTATTCTGCACAAATATAAAAAAAATTGTTTTTGTTGTTATATTCTTAATTTGATTAGATAAATCAAGTTTTCAGTTATAAAATATTTTTTTTTTTTTAATCATAACACCCCGAGCAAGGCGGTAACGCCACTGATGTGCAGGGGGCTACATAGGAGTGAAAAGATTGGAAAAGAGAAAACTGGAAACCGCATCCTAAACAGGAAACAAGGGATGAGCCTCTTCACCTGTTCAATAGACGTGGGTGGAGTGTGAACCGAGCGATAGTTTAGTCTATCTACTCCAATTGAAAAAAAAAAAAAAAAAAAGTGAGAAGATTGGAAAAGAGAAAACCGGAAACTGCATCCTAAACAGGAAACAAGGGATGAGCCTCTTCACCTGTTCAATAGATGTGGGTGGAGTGTGAACCGGGCAATAGCTTAGTCTATCTACTCCAATTGAAAAAAGAAAAGTGAGAACATTGGAAAAGAGAAAACCAGAAGCCGCATCCTAAACAGGAAACAAGGGATGAGCCTCTTCACCTGTTCAATATTCTTTATACGCTTGTACTAGCAATAAACACATTCCATGTCACATTCGTAAAAACCTGCACCAGCTCTATGGACGGTCATTTTGATTTTGATTCCAGCTTGTACTAATACAATGTTTTGTCACCAGTGATACTTTGGTCTTAGAAACTATAAGCTTCAGCTTTGTAGTGATTCAGGAAAGTAGAACAGACTTGAATTTGGTGATCTTCCCATTCTTGTATGAGTATACTTGGTACTTACCTGGCACAGATTTTGTAATATTGTAATGTTACCAAATTTACTCCAAATACATTGAAGCCAAGATTCAATACCATAGTTTCCTGTTTGTAATCTGCTAGTTTGTGCAGAGAATCTGATCAAAGCACTCCTTTTTTTCTGTTGGCTGTTGTACAGGTTTATACAGAACATGGTTTTCATCTCTTGTCACTGTGGAAATATATTATCTACTATTCTTCTGTGCTCGCATCCACTGTTTGGTCTCTGTAAATGTTCAGAAAGCATCACTGAGTGCTAATGGGTGTAAACTGGGGTGGAAGTTGGCTGGAGTAAAAAAACAATTTAGACACTGGTTTAGAGAAATAACCAACGGTTTATTTTTATTTACATATGAACATGACTGTTGAGTCATATAGTGTAGCGTTTGAATGTACTGCATATGAGAAGAAAAATGACTGTGAAAGAGAGTATACTTAATATGTTTAACTGCTTGATAGCTATCTGTTTGGGCATGTTGCATTGATAGTGGCGACAGTTCTCTTTCAGTGCTTACAGAAGGTTGTTTTCACAGCCTAATGGTTGAACTAGCAGTCAGCCATGCTCTTTTGTAGCCTCTGTGGTTAGTTTATGTGTATCAAGTGTCTCTCACTCTCTCTGTCCGGTTTCTCTTATAGCCCACATAAGAGAAATGTACAGCCATAATTGTAGACACCAGTGACAAGTGAGAGTTGTGTTGATAATATTGGCCAGCACTCTGGTATGTTTGTGTTTGATTTAAAATTTGTTTTAAAGGAGTGCAATGTGTATGTGACTTAGCTAAATGAAAATTAGTGTGTAGTTAGATATATGTTTTCATATAAATGTATAAATTTGGCTTTAATTTATTAACTCTATGTGTATATTTTGTTTCAGTGCATTTTCTTTTCCATGATGAAACGTGTTTTCTGCTACAGGTACAATTATTTTCATATAGAAGAATTCAGTACACTCTTTGTCAAAGGCCATTTTTCTAAACTGCTACCTTTAATAAGGCAAAAAAGTGTAGGTAGAAACATTCAACAATAACTGCTATATGCCCCATCTGTTCAAAATGAGTTACTACTTTTGAAGTGATCTGTCATATTTCATATAGTTTTGAATAACTATTTCATTGAACTATTTATACAATTCATACAACTTCACTATTTCAATATGTACAAGATGCCATTCTTTATGGCTAAATGGCTAAATTACCGGAATTGCTGGTTTTATCTTATTTTATTTTAACTTTGATAGATGACGTAATATATTCTGTCAATTGCAGGAATTGACAGAATATATTAAGTCATCTATGTAGTGAGCTCTATCATATACCAAAATTTTGTCTTTATCTAAGTTGATGGTACTTAAAGTAACAAATATATTTGTCCCTAATCATCTGTGAAAAAGTCAGTTATCATATTTTACATATCTGTAAAGCATCATACTTTTCCTATAAAAATTTAGTGATTTTTATTGTATAGCACAAGTTATTTTAGTTTTCTGGGAAACTTTTTAAAATTTCTCTGAAGTACACTATTTACATTATTTGGACTATTGTCCTTTGTTGCCATGTTTACAACATTGTATGCTCCAGCCTTCTTCAGGTGCTAGGAATTTTGAACTGAACCGTTTACTTTGATCACTGGGGTACATTCTCATTCTCATACCATGTGCGAAGCCACTTTTGGTAGCCATGAGTTATCTCCCTTTAACTTGACTTTCTAAGTTATTTGTTCACCACCACTGTAGCCTGGTATTAAACTCACAACTCTTTGGGTCAGTCACTGGAACTAACCAACATCTGTATCCACTAGGCCATGTGTCCTTGAGGACAACAACAGCATGTGAATATCTGGGACTTATAAACCTAATGTCTCAGTATACATTTTTTACCAGAGCTCATATTACAATCTTTGATGCTAATGATTTTCTCTAGCACTCTGTATTGTTGGTTCCCATATTGTATTCACTTCTGTGCTTGGTTGGCTTAGAAGCTTTTTATAGCCTAGCATATGGGCTGATTCCTTAAGTTTATATAGTTTCCAGTGGTGTTCTCTAAGGGATGTTGAAGGCTATTTCCTCAATATGGGCAATGATGTCTAAGTATGGTATCTGCCTGATGGTTGTTTTGAAGTTGAGACCCTTGTTCAGCACGGACTCTTCAGAAGATGATGACTGATGTTGACAATTGCTTTTACAGTAGGGTGATGGACCTCATGTGTTACCTCTAGTCATTCAATCAGTTTAGTTTATGTACTTGGCAGACCTTGACTGCATTGAATTCTAGCAACAAATCAATTGATGAACAAATAACTTAGAAAGTCAAATTAAAGGGAAATAATTCATGGCTACCAGAAGTGGCTTCAAACTTGGAATGAGAATGATATACCTCAGTGATTGTAAAAAGGTTCGGTTCCAAATTCCTAGCATCTGAAGAAGGCCAGAGCATACAAAAGTTGAGACATCATAAACATGGCAGCAAAGACAAGGACAATAGTCTGAATAATGTAAATAATGTAAATACTACCTCATCTCAGAAGTATAGAGAAATTATCTGAAGTAGTTTTATGACTAAATATTCCACATTTCTATATCCTATATTTCATGCCTTTTTGAACAATTAAATATTAGTTTCAGAAGTTTTTGGGTTAGCACTGGTTTCTTGAACTGCTATATAATTTCTTGCATCTATGTTTTCAAAGAATGTAATTAGTAGCAGATACTGAATTAGACATGTTGAACTTTCTTATGACTTGTTTTATAGTTATTTTTTTCTTTTGAGTGTTTGGTACTTATTTTCAGTTTCTGTATTGTCTTGTGCATTGTGGTGCAGTGGCTATCAGCTTGGAACAAGAAATTGGAAAGTTGAGTTCAAATTCCAGTTAAATTCATTGCATTCACTTACATGCAAATACCTTTGGGAAAGGTATTAATTCATCTTCTCCCACCAGCTATAGGTTGAATAGCAGATCAGATCCCAAGTAGGCATCTACACTGACAACACTACCATTTACTCCTGCCTCAATAAGAAATCTGCTAAGGCTGTTGATCTTGAAAAGGATCTCTAATATGTGGTGAACTGGAGTAAGAAATGACTCATGAATTTTAATGCTTCCAAAATGAAGCTGCTATCTTTTAACCACCATAGACCTCCTACCCTCACTCAGGATGGATCAGGCTCGTCTCCCTGAAAGCAAAGCACTGCACCTTCTTGGCCTAACTCTATCAGCCGACCTCAAGTGGAATGACTACATTGAGTCCGTAGCTAAATCTGCTGCTAGGAAGGTTGGTTTTTCCTGTCTGAATCCATCCTGCACATATATAAATCTACTATCTTCCCTTACATTGAATACTGCTGTCACATCTGGTCAGGTGCTCCTGCTATTCATCTCAGGTTCTTGACAAAATCCAACAGAGAATCTGTAATGTGATCAATCCCAAATTGGTAGCTCAGATCCAATCATTTTCTCACCAATGTATGTGTGATGTAATGTGGCTTCCCTTTGTCTCTTTTAAAAATACTTTCATGGCTTATGTTCAGATGAGCTTAGATCCCTTTTGCCCACACTACATGAATTTACTTGAGCTACTAGACTAGCAACTAGGTCCCATCCCTTTTACAATGAAACCAATCAAATGTAACTGCAACTTCTACTCTTCAGCTTCTTTTCTCACACTTCCCATATGTGGAATTCCCTTCCGTCTATTTGCTTCCCTGACAGCTACAATCTCTAAGAATTTAAATGTAATGTTAATTGCCATCTCCTACCTCCTTGACTTGTATCCTTTACCTGACAACCCTTGTATCATGTTCTTTTTCTTGTTCACTCTACTCTCATACAGCTCTGTTCATACCAGGGTTCTCATTCTTCTCTTATCTATTTTCTGACACCCACTGTAACTTGTCCCTCTTTTTCAACGCTCTCCTCTTATGTAATCCCCTGTGAAATAGTGGCAGTACTGCCTTGCTTGGGGTGAAATGATCATAAAAAAAGAAAATATCATGTTATGTCTTTCTCTCCTCACCAGAAAGCAGGTTAAAAAAATTGATAATTATCTACAAAGATCCAGAGACACTTCCATAAAAGGAACAATTGTAAGTGTATAAATAAACTGATAATTTGTTGAATCTCTGATTCATGAAAAATAGCTAAAGACTTCTGTACAATGCTCAACTCCTATGAATATTGTTATTTATACATCATTCCTAAGAAAAACAGTAACATTCATCCCATTTTCATGATTAGGAAAAAAGTTTCCAAACTACTTGAAGATTCTGTTTTCTAAATGCATCAGAAAAAATTGAGTCTTATTTACCATTAGAGTCAATAAACATTGTTTTAAAAGTAGCTGATCAAAGAGCTTTGAAAAAATACTGTTAAGTGAAAATGAAAATATATATTTAAAATTCTTATCTTCAATTAAATAAATACCAAATTATGTAAGCTGTGGTTATCTAACTTGATCCAATGAATGTAACAAACACACACACACATGTAATACCTGTTCTTTTATTTAAATAAAAAAAATAAATGAACAGCCCTAAAATGCAATTCAAAGACATTAAAATATCTAACAAGAAAACGTAGTGAATGGGGTGCTACAGGATTGTAATGTATGAAGTTTCTCTCGCACCAATTTGTAGTGGAAAGAGTTGCGATTTTTTGCTGTAAATGAATACATAGAAGGTTTATGCATATGTTTATATAAAGAACAAAATAGCTAACAAAAGAAGAGAAAGAGAAAATTATATTTACATATATACAGTAAAAAAAAATTGATGGCCTTAGCTGTAGTGTGTGTATCACATGGTTACATCAAAATTTGGTACTTGTCTGCCTGGTGAGCATCTTCTTAGAGAGAAAGATTCCCATTATTGATGTTACTATATCTTGGAGCAAAAAGAAAAAAATGTGTTTGTTCTTTGCTTATATAGTCTTGAATACAACGCTACCTAGAAGTATTAAGTAAACAAGTCCCTTAATAGACAAGGTGAGGTAATCCCCACTGGCTTGTCAATTTCAAACTACTTTTGGTGTCATGGCACTAATTTAAATCAGATAAATATTTTTGTGTTTATTCATTTATTTAAATGAAATTATTGAAAAATTATTCAAGAATTGTAGCTTTTATTTTAGAATAAGAGTTTTCTTTTAAGTTTGAATTTCTATGGTGTTAAAAATTACAATCTATAGGAGTCTTATTATTTTCCAAAGTTTTTTCCAGAAATCTTTGTAGACTACTTGCAAATATAATGTAATTACAAATATTAGCTAAATTTTATTCATCAGTTTTTTTACTCACTCAATTAAGGGCCATGTGTGATACACACTTGGATGATCATGTCTCCTTTGAGATATGACTAACTGGGTAGAAGATTTTTCTGCAGTAGGCTGGTTGTCAACCAAGGTTATAGAATTCAATGTCCTGCTATTTAACTCATAGCTGGAGGGAGCGGGGATAGAAGTGACGGATTCATACCTTTCCCAAGAGTATTTGCATATATGTGAATGCAAAGAATTTAACTGGAATTTGAACTTGGCTCTCCAATTTCTTGTTCTGATTTGATATCCACTGCACCACAACACATTCAGTTTTTACTACAATGAAAAAAATTAAAGCAATCAAAACATTCCTTTAAATTTACAAAACACATCTTTTAATTTCTTACATTTAAAAAACAGTTCCCTATATATACCAATATTTTGAATTTTAATTTTTTTTAGCACTTTGGCAATTAGTTTTTACACTTTTCATTAAATGGAAATAAACTCCAGGTTTTATAAATTCAGTCATTTGAATAAAGTTTATTGAAAAATAATTAAAAAGTGAAATATAAATAATGTAATTTAGTAAAGCTTTCAGTATTTATTCATTGATTACTGAATTAATTTATGATATTTATTTTCATAAAATATATTAGTGAAAATATATTTTTTATGTAAGTACACCTTATTTATCTTTGATATCTCTATGAGATTGAAATCTGTTTACATTTAAGAATTTCAATTTTCAAAGAATTTTACATTTTATGTTGTTTTATGAAATTGAAATGGATTTAAAAAATTCCAAATAGACCCTGCTTTATAAGTAAATTAATTTGTACCTGTTAAAAAATTTTTTATCCTTTTGCTTACCTTTATCTTATATTTAAAAACTGGAATATCCAGAAATCTAGGTCACCTCTGGCTCCAAGTGAGCTAGATAAATGTAGACCATTGCACTGTATTACAACTCCTTTTGACATTTATGAAGTGCATATTTTGTGAGCAGCAACAAGTAGACTGCAAGGTTAATAAATTAATATCTATTTTTTTACAGAGTAGCATTGGAAAGTATCATCGATAATAAATACAACAAAATATTTCAACCAATAAAAGTAAATTTTTATATAATTTCAAACATAAATTTTCATTAATGATTTATATTTTGTCCTGATTTAATTTCAGTTATATTTTCTTGCAAGGATTAAGCGACAGTAGATTAACTAAATGAACATATTAGGTTATTGTAACAGTTTCCAGCACCTTTTTTGAGAAAATCTTTTATTTATTTGAATTCATTACACCATTGCATCCCGAAGGCTGGGAATTCAGAATATGCTGACTGCATCTCTGCAGAAGAGTACCCTCCCCACAATGAGGTGTACTTAGTATGACAATGAACTACATACAGGTCCTGCTATTGTTCTCAGGTTCTCCCTGCTTCAGGGTAACACCTGTTAGGGTCCCAGCTATGGGCAAATAGTTAACTCCTAAGCTAAGGGTAGTTCTAGGTGTTATGTGTTAAGTGTAACAAAAGAAAAAAAAACGATTGACTAAAACTCAGAGATAAATCACATACAAATATTTAATTTATAATAAACACAAAATGATATGTATACAAAATTTACAATTTTTTTGCATTCAAAACAGAAATGTAGTTCAGCTTTCTCAGGGTTGTTGATGTAAAGAGAGCACTAGGATAAAAATGGTTTATAATTTTCCATACATGAGTTTTTATTTTTTCTAACACCTAGTTTACAGAAGGAAGAATGAGGAAAGGAGTCACTTGTTCTTTGTTTTATAACAAAAGCATGAGGCTGAAGGGGGTTCTTTTCTTCCCATTTTCTTTTTAGGATATGGCAGTCGGATATTATGTGATTATCCTTCTTACAAAAGGCACAGGAAATTTTTTATTCTGTCGGAACAGGACTTTTAGGTGTATCTCTTATTTTTTTGTGCATGTTATTTCTATGAGATACATTATGAGGGAGAGGTTTGGACAGTGTTTGTGTATTTGTGTGAAAACCTGACTGGTTTTCGTTTATATTAATTTTTTCAAGACTCTTCTTGTGAGTTAAACTATATGTATCTGCTACTACTGCGGCCTTGTTTCTATATTCTTATCTTCAAGATGTATTTGAATCTCCTGTGAGACGCATTGTTTAAATTCTTCAATAAGAACGAGTTGGCGTAACTTATAATCATTATTTTTTTCATCCTAACCCATCTATCAAATAGATCTTCTTTTTTCCTAGTGAACTCAACATATGTCTGTCGCTCGAACTTCTTATAATCCCGAAATGTCTGCCTATATGCCTCTGGAACTAATTCATATGCATTTAATATGGCATTTTTGATTTTTTCATAATCTGCGGCCTCTTCAATACTGAATGAGTATATATCAGCAGCTCTGCCGACCAAAACTGTCTGTAAGAGTGTCGACCAAATTTTCCTTAAGGCCATCTTAAATTTATTGCTATTTTTTCAAAATGAGGAAAATATTTTTCCCCTGTTTTCTCATAAAACTTAGGTACTAATTTGATATATCTTCCTGCATCAAATGTTGCATTTAAGGAATAATTCTCTGAATTTTGACTTCTATGTCGTAATTTTAATTTTTCTATTTCAGCTTGGATTTTTCTTTATTGCATCTCTAATTTCTTTTTTCTAGTTGAAGACATAAACTACTTTGGTCATCTTTTTCGTCTATTCTACATGAGTCTAAGAGATTTTTATTTATTAGTTCCTTTGCTACGATACTTTTAATTTCTCCTTTTTTCATTGATGGGTTTGTATTTAATTAGAAATAGTCCGCAATTTGTAAGATTATAAGTCCGATTTTTGTAAAACTTCAAATGTTTCACTAAGATCGGCTTAACTTAAAAAATTTTCCACGGAAAAAGGCATGTTTTGTTTTGGTTTTTATATTTTTTTGAAAGATACTTAAATGTAGTTAGTATCATTTCACAAATTTTGTATTTTGAGTTTTTCTTTGTTTTTATGATCGAGTTAGACAAGTCCCTAATTTTTGTTATTTATTTTTTTATTATCGAAATGGACGAGCTCCTAATTTTTTTTTACAATATTATAGAGCTGTACAAGCCCCCAATTTTGTTATGTGTTAAGTGTAACAAAAGAAAAAAAAATGATTAACCAAAACTCAGAGTTAAATCACATATAAATATTTAATTTACAATAAACACAAAATGATATATATACAAAATTTACAATTTTTTGCATTCAAAACAGAAACATAGCGTTTACTACTGGCAGGTGAAGTGTTACGAAGGGAAAGGAAGGGTCAGTATCTTTACCCAGTTAGGTTAGCAAAGTAGTTTAAGTGCTATACTTTTTGGAAATCCTTAAATGTGTATATAAAGAATAGTTTCCAGTATGGTCAATGAAAAGGTAAAAAAAATCTATTTACCCTTTTAGTTCCATAAGGTTCTTTTACAGTTTTCAGTTGGTCGGCAACTCTTCTTAGAGATTCTTTCAGCTGGATGCACAGATCCACAAATTGGGCCGGAGTTGATAATGTCAGCAAATATTGTTAACAACTACTCTCTTTCCAAAACCTGTTTTTCATAGGGGCTAACACCTAATTTGCATATTTCTCGAAATCTCTCAAATCTACTGGAATTTTCTCAAACATTCTAGCATCTTCCAAATGTTCTATTTCTAATTTCCTTATTTTTATGACTACTTCATGAATTAAAACTTGTAATAACAAGTAGGACTCAATAGAGTCCCTTCTACAACTTTTTAGACATTATTAATATTATTTTTATATATAAATGCATCCTCGTAACACAGGAATGGTAATAAACTGCATCCAGCAGCAAGGCTTCTGATTAGAAAGTTGTGAGGAGTGTGGAACAACATGTTAATTCCTATTATTCCTAGATCCACCCTGACCTGGGATGATAGTACCTGTTTTGGTCCCAGCTATAGGCAAATAATTAACCCCCCCTATACTGAGGTCAACATACTATAAATGCAGGAAAATAGATTTTTATAGTAAAAATATTAGCAATACATTAAAAATAAAAAATTACCAGCAATATATTTTTAAAAAAAACCCTCTTCATAAAAATATGTCAACGAAGCCTGATCTACAAACTGATTTCTTACAAAGAATACCTATTCTATTCATACAAACCTATTCTAAAAATCTTGTCAGCATTAAATAACCCATTGAGATTGATATGCTGTAAAACAAACTATTTTATCATTATTCAATCTTCATTTTACAAGCCTTTATACAACTTTTCAGATAAATTGCATATTCAATCATAAAAATAAGACAATTCAGTTATAGTATTGAGTAAATGAATTCAAGATTTTTTTAAACATCTCAAACTTATTGAAACCACTGACTAAAAAAGGGGAATTACATTGTGTAAAATAAAGGAGTGTATGAAGAATACAGTACTTCCTATCTCAACTTCATGATTGTATTGTGAGAATGGTTCCATCAAAACAATTATTCATTATGCATTTTTTTTTGTTCTGATGCACCATTCAAACTACTGAGTATAAGCATTTGTACTGATTTTAGCAATTCATAATTCTTTTTAGATCCCACCAAATGCAAAGAACCTTGAAAGTGAACAATTTTGAAGATGTATTAGGTCGTAATGAAAGTACTCTTCAATTCTTTCCATGGCAAAAACAAAATACTGCTTAATTGAAATGCATTTAATCATCCATATAGTACACATTATTTTCAATGACCTTATCTCATTTGTCAACAAGCTTTTTAATGCCATATGCATAAAGTTTTTCATAAAGTTTTGACCTTAAATTAACCCAATATGTTCATTCATAAAGTTCTGACCTTAAATAATTTATGTTCAACCTTTTCTGTTGAGGTTTGTCAAAGTTTATCAAAATAGAATTGCAAACTTCCAGCTGAGTTCTTCAGATCTTTCATTATTTGAGTAGTATGGATATATGCATTATTATATTGAAGGATGATCTCCTGTTTGCCTAAAAAAAAAATTGTTCAAAACTGTTATTAAGTAGTGTAACTCTTTCAAGTAAACTTCAGATGTGATTGCTTGATTATTGCTTACCAGCTCATAATAAAGGATTATTTGCATGTACAAAATGTACTCTGTAACTTTTAGGCATGTTAATATTTTCAAAGTTTTTCAAAAAAAAAATAGAGACGTATTAAGTGATCAAATTTTTGCCTTCAAATTATAATGTTATACCTTTTCAAATGCAAAATACATTAAGGATGTTTTGTTATTTTATTACTTCCAACATAGGCTTTGCTGTGACTATGCATGTAATTATTAATAAAAATTTTATGTATTTAATATATTCTACCCATGATATCATGGGTTACATTACCAGTTTTTAAATGATAGCATTATTCAAGCATCTTGAGTTTTCTATAATTTATTTTTCAATATTTCTATAATATCTAATGTAAAATATAAAATAAAAAATCTTTATTTAAAAAAAATATATGTGAAAAATTGCTTATCTCATTAAGTTTTTAAAAAAATTAAAAAAAGTGTACTCTTTATTAATCTCTTTAAGAAAAACAAAACAGTAGCTTTGCTTACTTCCAAATGTTACTAAACATTGGTAATAAGAGATTATTTGGTCTCTCTCTTTTTATATCAAACCCATGCATTTTATTATTAGATGTAAATTCTAGTCAGTGTAATTTCTCTACATAGGCTTTGTTCTTTATGGTTATTATGTATCATATTTCTATTTTAAGTAAAGTCACCATGCAGTATTATATTAATATATGTACTAAGAATTACTAATTTAATAGCTGAATTTTGATCTGAATGCTTCACTGTTTGATCTATATGCTTAATAGGGGAGCATTGGATTAGATATATTAATAAGAAGGGAAATTATGTTGTAAAATACTTATATAAAATAGCTTTTCATCATAATCTACTAATCTAATTGATGTACCTATAAGCAAAGATAATGGTATAAATATTTAATTTTTGCAGTAAATTTCATCAATCCAAGATTTTAAAGTAAAACATTAAATTTTTATAAACCTTGAAAAATTTGCAATATTTACATGTAAAGGTTTTTTAAGGATTATGTAAACAGAATTATTACAATTTGAAAGAGACAAAGAAAATCAACTGAAATAAGAACAACTGA
The DNA here is from genome assembly GCA_037127315.1 of Ascarosepion bandense. Lineage (NCBI taxonomy): Eukaryota > Metazoa > Mollusca > Cephalopoda > Sepiida > Sepiidae > Ascarosepion > Ascarosepion bandense. The sequence continues at coordinate 3,061,622 of JBBBDQ010001499.1, read as the reverse complement.
AATAACCTAAAATTAATATGTAGTTTAATTTTCAAAAACAGGTACATAAGATAAGGATTTCATAAGAAAACATTTTAAAGACAAATTGTTTTTCCTACAGCAAAGGTGAAAGGAAAGAATATTGCTAAAACTGTATCTAATTCTACTTAGTATTAATAATTTTGAAAAAAAAGACAAGTATTTAACCGCCCACCCCACCCCTTAAGGTATTTGCCAAATAAAATATGATTAATCTTATGAATTTTTTTTTATCTCAAAGTATTTTTTGGTTGGTTAAAATTTGAATTTAAGGCAGAATTACAAAAAAGATTTTCAAGTAGATTATTAATTTTTTGTAAGAAAAAAACAGAAACAAAAAAAAAAACAGAACTACAAAAAAAAAAATTTTAAATTGATAGCTAATGATTAGCTTGGGAAAATAAATATTGCTTTATGATTATATATTTATTCTTGAAAATGAGATGATTAATGTATAAAAACATTTTTTAATTTCAAATATATAATCTAATTTTAAAAAATTAAAATAATGTTCATTATCATATTTATATATTCAAGGGAATAATGGTAACCTATAATTATATATTAGATTTACTTTTATTAAATATCAATAAAATGTATAAAGAGGAAGAATAGAAGTAATCTAGATAAAGAAAAAGAATAGAAAATTGATTAATGAATGTCATGAAGAACAAAAACACTATAAATTTTCCTGAGATATCAGGTTATATACTCAAAGGAAAAGAAACAAAATAAACTTTTAATATGGCTATTAAAGTTATCATTCCATAGAAAAGTAATCTCTATCAAGACACAGTAACTCCAATATAAAGTCTTAAGATTTTCCAATGAATTTTGTATGACAGGACAAATATTTGTTAAATATTTCAACAAAATCTTATATGCCCATCTGAAAAATTAATCTATTCTGATTTTTTTTTTTTAAGAAAATTACTTCATTTTATGCCGTTGGCCAATTCGGCTGCTGTTGGTTTCGAACCAGATAGCTGGTCAATGATTGACTCTGTTCACGGTGATCTCCCTTGTCCCACGTTGTGTTGATTAATCACAAGGTAGTCACATGAGTTCTTCACTAGCTGTCTCTCTGCCGAACTAAACCAAACCGGGAAGCGTGCACACAATTAAGTAATAAAAGAAATATAGCACCAGCACTAAATATGCCACTTCACACAACTGAAAATATAACACCAAGAAAAATAAGTTGACCGGCGTCTAAAGTGTTGTAAAATAACGTCTTTAAAGTATTCACACAATAGTTTTTTGGACAATTCCCAATCCCTACTTCTATCAAGCTGGTAGCGGAACAGAAGTCTCTTAAGCGAATCAAATTATTCTCCTAAGCAATAAATGAGAAATCTGGCTAGCCGCAGCTCGCTGCTCCAAACAGAGTTCTAAGTTTATCGTAAGTCTAATCAACTCGATTCTTGTTTTCCGGAATGTTGCGGAAATTGCCAAAGTACTGGGTTATGGGTAGGTTGGCGCGGTTCGTCTTTGGAAACGAGGTGGATTTCTTGTTCTGGGCTGGATCACTCTCACTAAAAACTATTCATTTGGCAATTTCAAACTTTGTCTTCAAAGTCTCTCCGTGTCTGTCTTTTAACTCTGGTTGGCCGGCAGGTCCTGCTGTTGGTGTCCAACGACATTACGCCTATCTACATTGTTACATCTCTGGGCCGGTAACTCCAACTAACTGTGAACTGCCTCAAACCGTCACTGACTCAAACTTTACTCCGACTGGACTTGGACTGATTTTGGTCCCTCGGGACCCTGTATTTATGCCCATGCCATGGTGTGGGGCTGACAGATGCTGAGTGTCTAACCCCTCATCTTGGCAACCAATAGAATGCTGAGGTTAGCTGCTACATGTTGTTGCCTTTGGTTTATTCAATGAGATTAGTCTTCTTTCCATGACATCAATTGTTGGCTGTCTCCCACTTTCGGGTGCTGGTTCACAGGACCAATGAGATTCCTCTCAGTCTTATGGCGTCATCTTCCCATACCACTTTTCTGGGCTGGACTTAACCAGCAAATTTTCTTTCTCATGAAACAATTTTGGGGACTTTTTTTAATTAATCACTATTAACCTTTTTGAACTTGCTTTGCCCAAAACAAGTTGACAAGGGTCTATTGATATTGTCAATTAGATAAGAATTTTCCGCACATGCGTTTCTAATATCCATTTCCAAGTCACCGACATTTTTAGGTGACGGAAAATATTTTTGTTGTCTGCTCTACCCTTCCTCCCTGCCTGATGTCAAGCCAAATGTCTCTTCTCTAAATTACTAATCCAGTTTTCAACTTGGAATCAGATATTTGTTATCTCAATTCTCTTCACAATTCACGCGAGCAAGACAATGCCTTTTGGATACAATAATAAGTAATACTTGTCTAGTGCCATGTGGTTAGTTTTGTTTCAGATTTCTAATGTCCAGCGAAAAATAACAATTGAATTTATCTCTCTTCTCTTTCTCAGGTTTATAATGACAACAGAGAGCAAAACTTGTTAGCTTTTATGGGTGGGCTAAAACCAACGTTCATTGTTCGTGGCACTCTATGATATTAAAACAAATCCATTTCTCTTTTCTTCCTCTTCCTTCACTCATTCGGAAAATAAAGAAAAATGTCTTTTAGTACATTTTCTTCTGATCTATAATAGTAATTAGAAGATTTTCCAGTTATAGTTAATAATTAATTAATAAAATTAATTGCCTCCGTTCTGCCAAAATATTGTTACAATTTGATAAACAGATTTTATATGTTTTGGTGTACTAAGTGTTCAATTTTAACTGTTATCAATTTTTGTTTATACAAGTATAGTTGCAGCTTAACTATGGATCCAGCCATGTGATTTCCATCAGCCAGCTAAAAGTAGAAAGATGAAAACTATGAATGTAACATAAGCCAGTATTGTGAATGTTAATTTTCTACAGTTCTATTTGGAAAATTGGCATAACCCTAATCTCTCGCATCTGATTATATCATACTTTGCAAATGTAAAAAAAGCCTTAGAATAATGGTGATAATTATTATTCATTATAATTTTTGTAAGTGAAACTTAATTAAGTATATTTTAAATGTGGCAAAAGAAATAGTTTTAACAAAATTGGGAATTATTTTCAGATAGGACTCAAGACATATTCAGTGGATTTGATACAATTAGCAAAGGAATATTAAAGACAATGTATATACTGTTAGGCCTCAGCACAAAACATAGGCTGCAATAATGACTTGGATTTGATGCTAGTAAATTATTTAAAAATAGTTAATTATGAAATAGATATATGTTGATAGCAAATAATGCAAGTTTTCATTAATATAAATCATCTGATTAGTTAACTACAACAAGCAAAATAATGCTGAGAAAATAGTATTTTTAATTTTTTCTAAATTTCAAAATCCTCAATGGTTTTAATGAAAAAAAGCATTAAGAGAAAAAGTAAAAGGAAGAAGGAAAATAGAAAAAAAGTAAAATATTTTATTTAACATATAATATTATGAATTATGCTATAATTAATAAAATATATTTCAGTAAACAATCAAAACAATCTTTTGTAAATGGATTTATTAACACAAAAATTTTAATTTCAAACCATATTTGGAATATTCAGTTTTATTCTAGTATAATATTTCGTGTACTGCTCAACCCAGTAGAGATGTATGAAACCAAATCATTTTTAGACACAATATTCAGTATAGTGTAAAGTGAAAGAGGTTTGTCCAAAGACATCAGTTTTGTTTGTGTATTTAGAAGTAGGTCTGCTTATAAAACCCACAAAACAAATATACTGGCACACATACACACACTCAAAACACACACACATTCTTAATTGTGTATGATAATAAAGTAATTTTCCAAATTAATCATTTAAGCATCAGAAAATATTGCATAATATATACAAAATATACAAACGTTATATCTGATACAATAATAAAAATGAAGTCAGACTGAATGTATATAATACATAGATACATATGCATAAACTCTCACATGTAATCAATTTTATATGTATTTTTTCTCATGCCATCATGTATGCTGTTATGTATAAATAGCAATGTGGAGGGTTATACATATAGGAAGTGAGCACAATCTGATATTTTTCTCTACTAAACATTTGCAGAAAAGTCATTCTTAGAAAAAGAAAAGATTGTACAAGAATCAAGTGCTGCCAGGTTAAGGAAATAAAGATTTATGCATAAGATTTTTTTAATTACAAATGATGAATAATTTTGAAGTTGAAAAGATTGGATCTTTTATCAAATAAAAGAAAAAAAAAAGTCATACCCATCCTTTTTTCTTTGTTGCTATTTCAAATAAAAATAAAGTATCAATCACAATTAACCCCTCATTTTGTTTCCCTAACATGAGCAAGAGTCATTAAATCTAGGAAAATAAAATTTAATCAATATTTTCAATCAAGATTGTTTAATCTATTTTTACAAGGAATTATTGGAAAAAACAGAAAAAATTAACATTATGTACAAAACTCTGTAAAACTAAAATGAAAATAAATTCTTTAAATGGTTAGAAATAAAAAAAATCTTTACTAATTATTTAGTTTAATACAAACAATTCAAATATGCTATGTTTTTCATTATATTAATGAAAATCATTTCTACATTTTGTATTTCTAAACATTCTTGACTTAAGAGGATTAAAAAATTTCCAAGATTGCTCATTAGTAAATAACAAAGAAATGAAACTAGAATAAATTTTATATTCAAAATTAAATTGACAATTGTATTTACTTTCAAGCCTGTTTTTATTAGGAATATAAAATTGTTCTGTGTATATATTTATTAATATATCAAATGGCAAGATTAGTCATATTTACAAAAACAAAGCCATTTATTGAGGCACATATGAAAGCAAAATGTTACAAGGTTTTATATTAATGATATAAAATGGATTACACCATTACTTTTCTATGTAAAATAAAATAGAGGCTCATGTTAGAAAATTAGTTACTTGAAATAGTCAACGTTTTTTTTCATATTCCTAAGCAAACAGAATGCATGTGCATACTGTAATGGTTATTGGTGCGGAAAATGCAATCTGAGTTCAAATTCCATTTTAGTCTGGTGTGTTCACTTTGCACTAATGCCCTTGGAGAAGGGATGAATCCATTTTTTTTCACTCCACTCTCAGCTATAGGCTAAATAGAGTTGTCTGAGTTCTCTAACCTTCAGTGGCAGCCAGTCTAAGAGAAGGAAAACTGTGGAGAAGGCAGGAAAACCACTCCACTATCTTTCTCAAGAAGTCATAGCAATTCATAGAAAATAAAGACAAGTAATTTATAGAGAGCCATGATTGCATATGTCCTGAAATGATATGGCATTAAAAAAGAAAAAATAGTGGAATATAATCTTTACAAGATGAAAAAAAAACAAACTTTGAATCTTTTCTTTTCAATGATCTCAGTTCAAAGGAATAAATGTTTAAAGGAAAAAGTGTTTTTTCAGATTTATGATTATAAAGGTATTCTTTCTTCATTTAAAGTTTCATCACAGAAACAGCATTTTTTTTTTTAATAGTATATATCATTTTTATAGATACTCTTTTTCAACTTTAAAACAATAAAAATTATATTTCAATTTTGGTGACATCTTTTCATTCTAAAACCATGCAAAATATTCTTATAAGTATTTTTGCATGTTTACATAATGAGAAATAAATACCTGAATTTATAATTTCTAAGCCCAGATAAATTCAGATGCCAGTTAGATGCTTTTTAAAATCCCAAAACTGTAATTTCTACATTTTTATTTGGCTATTCCCATACAAAAATGGGGTGAGAAGTTCTTTCCACAAATCTAACAACCAAATATCAATTTTTTTTTTAATACATTCTTTGTTGGTTGAGAACTTTTTAACAATCTCTCATTTCAGTTAAAGACATTCAAAAGTATAAATTTAAATATATCTTTGCTTTTAATAAAACATAATTTTAGCTCAGAAACTCCAAGAATGTAATTTATATTCAGGAACATTAACAAAAATTAAATTAAATTTATATAGTATTAATAGAATAAGGATTTATATTAAAAACAAAAAACTAAACAAAACAAAAAAAACTTTACTTTTATCTATCTTTCTACCATTAGAGATGTGCGTTGTGATGCAGTAGATATTGACTCAGAATGACAGATCAGGGAGCTGAGTTCAAATTCCAGTTGAATTCCTTGCCTTAATTTACGCACAATACAAGGTATTAATCCATCTCTTCCCTCCAGTTATGGGTTAAATAATAGGACAGATTGGGTTCTATCGCTTTGGCTGGCAACCAGTCTACTGCAGAAAGCAATGGCAACCTACTGCGGGATAATCTTCTATCCAGTCAGTCATGTCTCTTTCGAAACATGATTGCCCAAAGTGTGTATCACGTATGGCACTTAACTGACTGACCATTAGAGAGAAAAACAAAAAAAATTATTGAATCTATGATTCTTTTATAATATTATATTTTTCTATGAATAAAACAGAAATGTAATTTCAACATTTCTTACACCTTCAAAATTGCTGATTTTTTGATAATCATGTACTGGTAATGATAATTGTAAACTATAAGATAAGCTTTCATAGAAAACAAAAAGTACTGTGCAAATGATTATTAAATGATATTTGAAATCATTGTTAGTCATAATCACTATTAAAACAATTTGAGATTCTGTTATAATCTGTTAGAAGTGTGTATGTGTGTATATATATATATATATATATGTGTATATATATATATATATACACACACACACACACACACACACACACACACAAATACACATATTTATATAGATATAAACAAAATATATGCAAGCTTATTTAAATTCAATAAAGATTAATGCTATGAATTTACACATTGGTTTAATGATGGCCATGTATTAAAAAACTTGAAAAATATTAGAAAAGATTACATTTGAGAGAAGGCACATTTAAGACTTAAGTGACAAGAGGAAGCAGTCTATATGAAATCAATTGTGTATTTCATCAAAGAATTATTTTTACTGATCTGTTTATGATAAAAGTTTAATACAGAAGTCAACTCATAAGCAGCTTCATAAGGATGACTTAAAATATTTTCAGAATATATTTTTCATATAAAATGTATCAAATGATAATATTTGGACTATTAACTAATGCTTAAGCACTTAAATGAGTTTCTAGAGAGAAAACTGCCAGCATTCAAGGTGTCTTATTTGGCCCAAATCATATGCAAAATGTAAAATTGTGTATAGATTTTCAAGAGAGGAAGAATGGGTTTATTTTTTGTAAAAGCAAATCTGAAATCTTTTTATGTGAAATTCAACATTTTCAAATAGATCCAAAATAATTCTTGAATATTACTGATCATGTTTAGTTAAATGACTCAAATTCTCCTAACAAAATAAAACGAGAAATTTAATGCTATTACTTATCTATTCAACATTAAAGCCATACAATTAATATTGCTTTCACCTCAAACAGTTAGCTTGCTTTGGTAGCTATTCAAACACATTTTTATTTTTCTAAAAAGTAATTTTATATCAAGCTTTAAGGAGACATTTCAAAATAATAGTATTAGAAGAATTAAAAGTCAGTATAAGGATAAGGAGAATCTTCCAACAAATAGAATAAAGGTCAATATAAAAATTGTAATCATTAATTAAAATAAGTCCTTAAATTTTGCAGCTTAAAACTGAACAAGCACAAAATGTGAAATGAAATACCAATTTGGTCTTAAAAACACCATTATTTAACAAAGAAAAAAAAATATATTGTCATTTAATTCTATATGGATTTCAAGATGTTTAAAAATCTGTTTCTTTAAGAATGTACTTTCATAGAAGCTTAGTATCAAAATGGTTTGAAATTTAATATAGAAAGCTAGAATAAGTATTTTTTTTTCATATTTAAAAATTGCTTTTGGTTAATGAACTCAATTATTACAAAATAGATATTACTTTTGTTAAATTATTTTCTTTTACCAGTTTTATATTCGTTTTTTTTTTTTTTTTTTTTTTGCTATCAAAATTAAATTTTACATAATAACTTTTAGTTAAATAGTAATTTGTATTTTTTGAATGCAAAAATATTAACATTTTGGAAAAAAAATGAAAAACACTAAATTCATCACTAAAGAAAAAATATTTAGTACTAAATTTATTTTCTTTAGTGATGTATTTCTATTAAATAAAATTAAATATTAGCACTAAAATGACATTTTTTTTTTTTTTTAACCATATCACTCCGAGCAAGGCAGTAATGCCACTGATGTGCAGGGGGCTACATAAGAGTGAAGAGATTGGAAACATAAGTAACTTATGAAATTAGCATATTTAAAAAAAAATCTCTGTTGTCAAGTTGATTAATTTCAATGATAGAGCTAGCTGCAATGACGTTCAGTAATCAAAATTAGCTGAGAAAGATAATTCAGGTTAGTGCAAGTGTTAATAGACTCATGAGAGGAGCACAACGTGGAAGATTAAGAGAGAAAAAGTAGTGGTTGGATCAATACAGGAAGAGGAATTTAGATCAATGTGGCATTTATTTGTTTTTTATATTAGCAGTGAAAATTTTTTTTCTGAAAATCTACATAAATTAATATGCTATTTTCACAATATATTTTTTCTTTATATAACAATGGCTACTTTGAAAACTTCAGATACAAAAATTAATGTATATCAATATCTTGTGTACTAGCTAATTTTCTACAGAACAAGTACAATATTACCTAGTAGTCAAATTAAATTCATACTGATTATAAATTATTCAATTATTCTATGGCTTTAAAAGGAAAAGATTATTTCACTAAATTATATCAATTATTCAAGCAAAGAAACATTAAATATTTTTACAGAGTGCGATGGGCAAATTGTTGCCATTTTATATTTTTAATTTCACACATTCATGTTTCTTTATGTTGTTGACTGCACAGTTGGGCACTGTTTATGACAATTCAGTGCCAGAAATTTGGAAATGGCATGCTGTAGTGCTTGGCATTCACACCAGAAGTGCTAAATACAAATATTTCAGAGTTTTTGGGTGTCAACTTGCAGACAGTGCAGAAGCTTCAGAAAGAGTTGGATGATATATGACCATCATAGTGTTTGAAGTAATCATCTTCCCACAGGACATCAGACTCAATATGGAGGCCTACATCAAGTCTCCTGAGGAGGTAGTGCTGTCCTGAGTCAAGAGAGTGGATGCTAGAAGATCATGTCTGACAACAGGATTCTGCCCCATCCCACACAAGCAGGAGAACCCAGTCATGGCTATCAGACAATTTCTGTGACCACATCACTTTTTACATCTGGTCACCTAACTCCTCCAGATTGTAACCCCTTGATTATTGTGTGTGGGGCACAGTTGAGAGAGAGAGAGACACACACACACCAATAAAATTTCTTGTACCAAAGATGAATTGAAAGCAATGGCAGCATCTACTAACTTAAGCAATGAGACTGTCTGGAAGAGTTGCAGATTCTGGAGTTGTCTGGAGACCATGGCAATTTTATTCAATAAATTGAGTAAATTTCTCTTTAGTATTTCAAGAGATTTTTGTGTTCTCTTGGTAAATATATCTTAAAATGAGAGGTCAGTGTTATATTCATTTTGGCATAATTCATTTAGACGACAATTCATCTATTTAACCCTGCATAATTTAAAAACACAGATTATTATTTCTCACACTACTTGTCTTTATACTCAAAATATTATCAACAGACAGACATTAGTTTTGGTTGATATTCTGTCTTTAAGGAAATATAATTTACTATCATTCAAACACATTAATCATATTTTGAAAGTGTTTTATACTTGGTCATAAAATAAATATTTTAGTGTTGTTAATCTAAAATTAGAAATCAGAAAAATTTCCAAGGATGAGAAATCTTAATTTTAAACTATAAGAGTATAATCTAAAAAGTGCTGAGAGAAACCAAAACAAATAAGATAAAAACATTCATAAGATCAAAGGGTTTTTAACCTGATAAATTCCCATTTTGTATTAAATTATAGACATACAACAATAATTATACATACAAGCAAAATACATTCCTGAGTTAAAAATATTTTCTGGAATAATTTGATAGAGGACAGTTATGTTATATTAAGGAACTATGCATCTAAATAGTTTCAAAAATGTGCAAAAAAATATTTAAATTGAAATATATATTATAAATAGATAATAAAGATTGTACTAAAAGATATATTTTGCAAACTTGATATTTAAATTTATCCTTTTTCATTTTCGCTTTGGAATAAACAATTTATTTCAAGGTTTATTTAGTTTATGATTACATCTCATACTTAGCATCTATACACTGTGTCTATGTGATAATCAAATGTGATAGAGATAAGAAAATTGCACATACAAATTATAGATACTATACATGTTACAAAACTTATGGACTTCATTATTTTTTATTTATAAATTCATTTATAATGTCTTATATCTGGGTAATGTAAATAAAGCATTTAACAAATGATTTTAGTGCACATGATTTTATAAGACTGAATAAATTTTACTAATCTCCCTTATTTTTTTTAATAGATGGAAAGAATCAAAAACATGTAAGAGTAGATGTTTTGAACATTAATTACCAGTTTAAAATATACAACTTTTGTGACATTTTTATAGTGTAATGCAGATCATTACTATTAAGTTCAATCTTCACTAGGTGCCACATATTTGTTGCAATGTACCAAAAATAAGTTAAGCTGAGTAAATAACTTAAAATGTATTTCATTATTTTTACAAATAAAAATTTACTTCCATAAATTTTTGCAAACAAAATATTAAAAACATGTCGTAGGCAGCATCTTGTTCCTTATGAACAAATTATGTGCATTAAGCCAGATTGAAACCCCCTCCCCCCCAAAAAAAAAGCAGGACTGTGAATATATGAAATACTAATTTTCTGGATTTATACCATGAAATAATTATAAAAATTGTTCACAAAGCTAACTTTTAAAATTAAGTTTTTACTAGGTTTTACTCAAATTTTGCTTTCAATTATTGTTATTTGATCAGCTAAATCTTCATTGACTACATAATCAGTCTAATACAAAAACTTAATTTTCTTGTTGCTTAGAAACTATTTCAGGGGACACAATGTATCATGAGTTTTAAAAAAGAGTTAATAAATTAAAATAATTTATTGATTTACATAAAAATGTGTTTCAATATAATGAGTGACTGCTCTATTAAACCAAATAATATTACAAACATAAAACATGTATAGGGATTGATCAGTATCAAATAAATTGGCAGCTTAAAATAAATCAGTTTAAATGTTTTAAATTTCTACCTAAAACTATACGGACTCATTTTGATTCTAATTTTTCCAACAATATTAACAGCAATCTTGGAAAGAGAAATCAAAAGTTCATATAAAATCCTTAATTGCAACAAATTCACTATAAGTAATGATAGCAAAGGTTTATTAACTACTTATTTTTTTGAATATTAATTCTAGGAATTAACACTAAAACTAAAAGCAAATATAACCATAACCTTATATAACTATCATGATAAAACAAAATCGAGGGCTATAATTTTTTAATAAAAAAATTCTAACTAGACAATCACTGTAGACAAAAATTTTATCCATGAGAAAAATATCACTGTCTCATACTTAATTTAATGAAGCACAGATTCAATGTCATTGTATCATTCTCATTTCAGTTGTCTGCATTAGAATTAGCTTGAATTGATATGCAAATAAATTTTCATTGATTAATTAGCAATACGTAGTACAAAAATAGGATTAAAAGAAATGAGAAATCAATTGCCTGAATAAAAACAAAAAAAATAAAAATGTAAAATTTCAGTTTTATGTTTGTGAACCCCACATTTCCATTATTTACCTTCCCGTTACTTTTCATTACTGGTACTAAAGTGAAACAAATATGGAGAAATGTCAATTTTGACTGACCATGACACTAAAAACGTACAGCTATTTTTACTAGTAGCTAAAGATATTTGTCATCATTTTGCTGGTATTTCAAGTAAAAAATTAAAAACTTAAAAATTATGAAAAGTAAATTTTTTCAAAATTAAAAGATTTTTAGGCTAGTTGTTTATATATGCATATAATAAAAATAGTTTTAAGGTACTCTATGGGTAAAAGTTCTCAATATCAGGGATAGATATAGAAGTCAACTCTGAGTTATGACAGTGTTTTATGCTTCAATGCAATCTTCAGGCCATGAAACATTGTCACTGCTCAGTGTCAACCTCATGGTCCACTTTTGAGTACCTTGTTAGCATTTCAGAAATTAAAATCCCAAACTTGTATACAATGTAAATTCAGAAAAGAAAGTCTAAAAAAAATAAATAAATAAATAAACAGCTTAAATTAAAAAACAGAAATGAAAACTACTTTGGGGCAATGATAGTTGTATATTTTCAAGTGACATCACTGGTTGGTGTTCAAGTACAATTAAGAAGTTGGGATTTTAGATGTTGATTTTTAAGGTAGACTGGTGTGCCTTCCCTTTAGCAATAATACTGGTACAGTAAAACTTTCCTTTGCATTTTCATCAATTTGTCTGATGCCAAACTAAATAAAGGTCAATTAATAAAATAAAAATTTTGTGGGGTTTATTTTTGCATTGTTTCTCATGGAGCTTTATTTTTAGTGAAACCCAAATAAATTGATATGCTATTCTCACAATATATTTTTTCTTTACAAAACTAGTAACATTTATAACAAGTGCTATTTTGAAAACTTCAAATACAAACATTAGATTATATCTATGATACCAAGAACTGTAATCATTTAGAAATAGGTACAATATCCCCCAAAATTATTTATCTAATAATAATCTTTAAAGAAACCAAATAAATTTTATCTTGTGCACTAGCCAATTTTCTAAGGAACAAATTCAATAAGTATTATCTAGTAGTCAAATTCAATTCATACTGATTATAAGTTATTCAATTCTTTTATGAACATAAATGAAAATATTATTTCATTAACTTATATAATGAAGCAAAAAAAGAAAAAAAGAAAGAAAAAGAACCCCCCCCCCCAAAAAAAAAAAAAAACAAACCAACAAACATGCAAGCTTTAAGCTTATTAAACAAATGTGTGTATTTTGGTAGTGATTTTTTGTTAATAAATATCTTATAAAGATTATAAACAAAGAATTTTTTTTAGATTTTTATTTACATAGAAGAAAACATAGGTCTGGTTTCAGTGTGTTAGTGTTTTCCAAATTTTTAGTTTTCAGTCTAATTTGCTATTATCTAGATGCCTAAAACTTTTACTGTAATCAAAATGCAGAATTACAAAGACAAAAAACTATTAATAGCATTATCCATAGATTCACATGATGAAAATATAATAATTTAAAACAGTCTTTTACGACTGATAATTCTTAATGTGAAAAGTATTATTGATGTTATCTATGAATTTTCTTTTTTTCTGGAAGATTATGGCCCTCATACATTTCATTTGTAAGTTGACCATGCAACTACATACCCTATGTAACTTGCCATTTATATTCATATAAATGAATACAGATTGATAGGTACTGGGATTTCTATTAGCATAAATCTAATACTAATTACTAATATACTATACAACATCAACTGAAAAAGAAAGGTTTTAAATTTCTGTTGCCCTTATAAAATACAAAAAGCTAGTTTCAGAATGTCAGAATGTATTTAACACATATTTTCTACCTAGGGAAGAAGCTTGTTTGTTATTCTTGGGCAGTGTCATCACATGTCATAATGTTGAATTTAAAATAGCACTATTTTGTTTTCAATTTTAGTCTTGTATCTTGATAAAAAAAGATAAGATGTGATGGAACACTACTAGATTAAAAATTCTGGAAAATACCTACACACAGTGTGGCCAAGCCTATATTCTCTTGTATGAGAACACAAAAAGTTAGTTAAAAAACAAAATTTGTTGTATAATCTTGAAAAAATATATGAAAACATTATATATATTAGAGGTTATTAAATGATTCTATGCCTTGAAAGCAAATAATTTTATCACACACTTTTTTTCATGAGACCATCAGATTAGGTGCTTGAAGTTGGGTTTTAATAAAATTTTAAACAAAGTAAAAAATTAAAAATAATTAAAACCGGAAAAATTTAATAATGAATAAATAGTTTAAGAATTGTTTAAGAAATAAAAATTAAGAAATATTTAAGCAATTTTAGCAACTGAAAAATGTAACCTATCTCTTCAGCTTTCCCAGTCATCAAAATAAGTAAACAAAATAGATAAATAAATAATAGGCCATGCAAAGTGTTTTAGAATATAAATAAAATGAGACAAAATATTGACACACCTGAAATGGAATAGGCACAAATACAAAAAAGTGTTCGTTGCAAATTATGTGCAAATGAAACAAGAATTATTCCAAAAAATTGAATTTTCTTTCATTCTAGTGGACGGACATATACACACTCAGAAAGAAATAAGCTTAATTCTAATAACAAAAACGTGCACAAAATTAAATCAATAAATAAACACAGAAAACAAGTTGATGATTCAAATGGAAAAGATATTAAAATATTTCTCAACATTATGCAGAGTAAAAAAAATAAATGTTGAATCTGTGCTTCAATAAAAGGGGTAAGTTAGGCCATATATAAAATTTATTCTTGATAAATATGTTGTTCTTAAATATCTGAAATTGATGTCATTACAGTGTTGTATCATGTTAGTCACAATCAAATGTGCTAGTCCTCAATGTTCATGCATAGAAAAGTTCAATGGAGGCATAGGAAATGTTGAATGACTAGGTCCATGAAAACCAGGAGCTACTGTACTGTTAATAGCTTGTGCGACTGGTCCCCTTGCCTCAAAACTATGTGGATTGTGACCCAAGATACTATTGATGCTCATATTATGTATGACTGGTGGAGGAGGATGACCACGGTTATGATACAGTGCACCACTTTGATGGTGATGCTGTAGAGCATTAGGGTCCATGCCAGCCTGAGGAGGTGGAAGGATGGAATTGGTGTGAAACTTAATAGGAGAAATGTTTAATGCTTCACTTTGAGATGTACTCACATCAGGAAAAATATTGCTCAGACTAAGGCTGGACACGTGTGGTAAGTTTGGCATAGAACTGGAATGAGGAGGAATTTGTGGAGTATTTGAATGACCACTATGGACTGTATTCATTCCAAAACCAGTCTGAAAATTCAAACCAATCCCATTTTGGGACCTGGAGGGAGGAAATATTGTATTGAATGAAGTACTGATATCAGAGTTTTTGAGAACTGTTGAAGATGTGTTTGAAATTTGTCGTGCAGAACTTGTAAATAAATTGCCAGACATAAATGATGGTGTATCACTCTGAATAGTTCGAGTTGAGGATGGGGGAGGGGGAGGCGGAGGGGAAGAGTTGGTGATAGAGAAATAAAGAGCCATATTGGGCTCAAATATTGACTGAGACAAATTGGAATCCACATCAGAAAAAGATTGTTTGTTTTTCTTGCTTTGTGATTGCTTTGCTCGGGAATTTTGTTTTGCTGAGCGTTGCTGCTGTTGCTGTTGCTGTGGTGTTGGTTGTTGTGGCTGTTGCTGAATTGGTGGCTGTTGTTGTTGGGAAGTTGATTGATGAGATGCACCAAGATTGGGAACCTGTGGGGATGTTGATATAGATGATGATGAGGAGGAAGCAGAAGAGGAATGAATTGGTTGATGGGATGAGAGGGAGCCAATAGTTGGCTGTGTTTGTGGTTGAGGTAAAGAATGCTGTGCTGTTGAATGTTGCTGCTTACTCACTTTACTAATTTGATGTGGTGCTGATTTTGTAGCATCAGAATTCAGGTTCATATTTTGTGAGGCTCCATCCCTCTGGCTAGAAAATAACTGATTACTATCAAATCTTCCATTAAATACAGGTGCGCTTGATCCAAAGTTTGTCATTGGTGTAGAGAGGTTTGCATTAAAAGATCTGCTAATGTTGGCTCGAGTACTTTCACTTGATGTGACTGGTGGATGATGTAATGGAGGTGTATGTAATGACTGATAATTCATAGGTGTGAAATATGTGGATACGCTACTTGTGATTTGAGCAGAGCAGTCAACAGTATTTAAACTATGCTGTTGGGAGCGGTTACTTAGAGAAATGCTTTGAGCAACATTTGGCAAGTGTTTTGGGTTAGAGTTATCTCTATTTTCAGTTGGGGATAAAACATTACTATTAGATGAAGGTTTATCAATTCCTGAACTATTTAAAGATAGCGAAGAGCCATCTTGAAAAGTTTGGTTTCTTGATGATGATGATGATGAGGATGATGAACAACTTTCAATAGAACTTCCCAAACCAAAGTTAAATGTATTGTGTGGTTGAAGATGATTTGCTGTGGTTGATGAACCAGAAACAATGATTTGTCCACTAGGAGTATTTTGAGGAACACTTGTTTCTGCTTCACTGTTATTCCTTTGGTTATTTAAACCAAAGGAAGGCAGTCCAAATGTTTGTGATTGTTGATTGTTATTAACAGAATCAGTATTGTCATTATGTAAATGCTGTGAAGTAACCAATGAATGTAAATGAAGAAAAGGAAATTGATGAGATGGAAATATGCTATTATTACTTGAATTAGTCAAAGAAAAAGTAAAAGATGTAGATGTGTTGCAGGATGAGCTTTCAGAATATGTATTTGATGATGATGATGAGGAGGATGATGATGATGGAGTCAAGCTCAAACCAAGATTGCTAAAGCTCAAAGAATCACTCTCACTAGCGTTTAAATGGTGAACAGTATTGTTTGTTGAAGAGAAAACAGCTGATGAATAACTATGTTTGTTATCAGAACGAGAGGTGTCATTTCTTCCTGACTGAACAAAATTATCAGCTGAGTAAATACCAGAATTTCGGCTTTTTGAAGATGAGACTGGAGCAGCTGTAGATAATGTTGCAGTTGTAGTTAAAGCTTCTCCTCCTATACTATTTGTGATATTACTTGTATGATGAGGAATGATGATTTGTGCTTGGGATTGAAGTGGTGATTTTGACTGTGTTGTCAGTTTGCTAGATGGATTAAATAGTGATTCAGCTGAATATCTTAAAGAATTGGGAGAGGAATAGTTGTTGTGTTCTGTTGTACATGGTGGTGCCATTTGTGCAGAAGAATTAACACAATTGCCTTCAGTAGGATCTACTGATGTTGATATACTATTTACTGAAGAAGGGAGAGATGCATTGGGAGTTGATATTTGTTGTGACTGAAGATTACAAGGAGGATGTTGGGGCTGAGAGGAGGACAAGTTATTAACAGATGAAGTTTGTGATGTGGTGGACATCTGCTGATTTGAACAAGTGTTCTTTGAGAGCATACCATCAGCAGCATTTGATGTGGGCTGGGATTCACAATGCAGATGCAGCTGCTTTGGTTCCACAATACCATTCATTTTTATTTGATTATTCTCACCTGTATTATCATTATCAACATTACTGTTAGCAGAACTTGCTGCTGAAGTCACTAACATTCGACTGCTTGCTCTGCTGTTGGTTACTTGTATTGATGTAGTACAAGTGATTTCTTCTGCTGCTGATTGTGCTCTTTCAACAATTTTAGTTGAATAAGAATCTGATATATGAGAATTAGATTCACACAATGACTTTGAAGGATCAACTGACCTAAAAGACTTGATAGATTCAGGTTCGTCTAGAGTCAGAGTTATATCATAAGGATCATAACTGACTCCTTTCTCACAAATACCATCTCCACCAGAACCAGTTGGAGATTCATCAGTACTTGATGGTGTATAGTTAGATACATTTTTTGTCACAGTAGTAGAATCGGGAGAGAGCAACTCAGATGGATTCTCTTCAATTGAAATCGAATTATCGCAATCAGATGAATTCATTTTCACTGCTTCTCCATCCAGCAAAGAATCATAATCTTTACCTACATGTTTTTTCTTTTTGCTTGGTGGCTGCTCAGAATCAGGTTCAGGACAAGAAGATTTGACTTTACGATTCTTCATTTTTTTGGGGTCAGTTTCACTACCCCAACATGTATTGCGCAAATTCTCAACCTGGTCTAACACATCACTGATTTCACTTTCAGTAAAGACAATTTCATCAGGAATATCAACAGACTGGGCAGGCTTTTTTGCAGGCACTTTCAATGTAGCTTTCTTTGTACTGTCTTTAGCAACAGATTTCACTTTTCTTTTCTCAATTGCAACTGCTTCAACATGATCCAAAACTTCACTAAATTCAGTTGCGGCAAAATTAATTGCTTCTGAGATTTCCATGGAAATTGGTTTTTTTACAATCTTTTTTGTATTGACCAACTTTTTTGATTCTTTACTAGTTGTTTTTAATTTATCCTTTTCTGGCTTAGAACGGCCTCGCTTACTTATAGCCCCTACTGCTTCACACATGTCAGTTTCTTTAAAAAATGCAGATGCTGAATTTGAAGTTACTGTCAAACTGTTGCATGTATTATCTAATGAATGAGAACTTTGACTTTCCACTTCCATTTCAATACGACTTGATGTGGGAATATTATCACTATCACAACTTTCTTTAGATGGAGACTGAGCACTACAATCATCTTCTGTTTCTCCAGCACTGGTGTCTATATGCAATGGATTATCTTCATTAGCAGGATTGTAAAAACTGCTTATTGGAGGAGATATATCATGCAGTGAAGAAGAAAAAATAGATTCTGCTGCTTTAGCTAATATGTCAGTGGTACCTGTATTATCAGATGTGTGGGAAGTTGATGGAGATTGTGTGATAGTTGACTCTGCTGATGTAGTTACACAGACTTCATTGGCACTAACCACCGATTGTATACTAGTACTAGAAGCCTCCTGATCAGTGTTTAGTGAAACAGAGTTCCAAAGACCAGATGAAACAACTTGAGTTGAACTAACTGAATTAGAACTATTCATAGAAGAAACAGAGCCTAATGTATTAGAATTATTGGATTTGGGAGGTTTTGGCATGATTGTTCTCTGAGAGTTCTTTTTGTTACATTTTTTAGATGAACTTTGAGTTGTTGTTGAAATAGAAGCTGATGCAGTGGTAGTTAATACAGGTTGAGAGTTAGCAATATTCCCAATTCCTTGCATAGTATTGGAGTTTAGTATACAACAAGCCTGTTGCCCTGGAGGACCAAATGTTATTAGAATAGTTCCATTTGAGCCAGCACCTTGTGTTTGTTGGTTTAAGGGAAGAGAAGCATTAATATTTGGTTGCAAAGTGGAAGATATAACAGCAGAAGTGTCGTTTTGTGAAGGCACAGTTCCAACTGTTGCTAGTGAATTGGCTTGTGACATATTTCCAAGCAATACGCTACTCTCAGGTGCAGATGTACTAGGTATCTTCAATTGCACTTGAGACTGAACACTTGTTGTAGACATGACAACTCCTTTGGAGTCTGATGTCTGTGTGTCTGATCTTTTGATGAATGCTGGAGCACTGGTTGGCCGATGTGTCTGGGATGATTGCACTTGAGTTGTCATTACACTCTGAGTGGCTGATGTGGTCACCATGTTGTTATTCATTGAAGCAACAGTGGTAGCAGCATTGGACATTGGCAAACTCGATATTGTTGTGGTCATCAAAAGGCCAACTGGTGCCCTTTGCTGTGATAAAAGCATGGCATTCTGACTCTGACATTGTAAGTTTTGGGGATTGAGTACTGTTGTAAGGTTCGAGTCTATGACAGGAAGAGTCCCATTGGAAAGGCCTCCAATGACAGCGACTTTGGTCTGCAATTGAGAAGGGTGCATAGTTTGTGGATGGGCAGCAGTTTGCAATTGGCAATTGGCATTTAGTAACTGTTGCTGTAACTGTTGCTGTTGTAATTGTTGCTGTTGCAATTGTTGCTGCAGTAACACTTGTGGTTGTGTTACCACCGGAATGATGTGACCATTTGGTAGGATCAGAGCAGTAGGCAATTGGTTTGGTTGGCTTGGAACTGTATTTAGCGTTAAAAGGTTTCCATTTTGGCTAACAGGCAGCACAAGACCTGGATTTGGATTCAAAAAGTTAGCACTTTGTCCTGCAAATGGGGTTGGTAATATAGGCTGCTGCTGCTGTTGATGTGTGGTAGTAGTAGTTGCTGCAGCAGTTGCACCTAATTGCTGAGGTTGCTGCAAAATTGTGTTAGCAGCTCCTAGTGACAATGTATGCTGTGGTGGCTGATAAGCAAGTTGCTGCATTGCAGCTGCTGCTGGGTTAGAAGCTAATGCTTGAGCATTTATGGCATTTTGAAATATGCTTTGTTGCTGCTGCTGCTGATTTTGTACAGGTATTGTCGTTGTATGGTTAATCATGTCGCATGGATTAGCCATCATACCAGTAAATGCCATTTTTGACTGATCAATTTTATTTGTCACAGCAAGTTTATCAGGTGTGGTAAATTGACGTGTGCTATTTGACAGTGCCAAAGCTGCTGGATCGACAACCATTTGTAAATTTTGCATCAAAGAAACACCACTGTGATCATTAACTAGAACAATTTGTCCTTGCTGTGTTTGAATTCCTTGAATTCCTGCAAGTCCTGAAAGTGCTCCACCAATAGGCAAGGCTTGACCATTGGTATTTATAATGGGTACATTTATTAAAGTATTGCCATTTTGCAAAATTTGTCCATAATTTGTTTGGCCAACAGACATAATAGGAACTTGATTATTGATGGCTTGAGTAGTGTTAGTCATTGTTGTCGAGCCTTGTTGAAAGCAGTTGGTACCACCAAGAAAAGAGGAACCAATAAGGCCAGTGTTGATGCTTTGTGTGTTGGAAGCAATTGATGCAAGTGTTTGCAGTGGAGTTGAGTGTGGAACATGGGAAGAATCAGCTGAAGTGACAGCCTCTGTATTTGTGCTTGTGATTGAACCTATCATTGCTGGTGTTGAGTGATTTGTTATGTGTGGAACTTGAGCTGATGGCTGTGTAAGAAAAGACTGTGTCACTGTTGTTATGCCAGCATCCCTCATTGCTATCTGCAACAGTCCAGCTCCATCTCCATTTCCTTTGTCAGTGCCCGCAAGAAGATTGGGTGAGGGGGACACAAAAGTAACCCCAGGTTGATTGGTTGGAGCCTGTATACTGACTACACCACCAGCAGAATTTGCATTGCTGAAAATGACATGTCCATGGCCATTTGAAGCAAGAATAGCATTTGAAAGTGTGCTAGCCAATAAATTAGGTGCAGCTGCAAACAACTGCTGCTGGTTGATGTTGGTTGGTAAAACATTGGCTGTCTGCATCCCATTTAGGTTGTTAAGACCAGGAATGATAATGTTCCCAGTGTTCATTTTTAAAGCTGTTGTCGCTTTGTCTGTCACGTTTTTATTTTGAATTCGTTCAAGTTGAGCACATATTGTGTTGCGTCTTTTAGATTTTGTACTTTTTGTAGATCCTTCTTGATCGTTGTCTTTCTTTGAATTATTAGCTGAAAGATTAGGGATATTAGATGTAGTATCTGCAGATTCTGGTCGACAATCTGAAGTGCTTGAAGTACAATTAGCTTTTTTCCCTTTCCATGAATTGGTTGCATTAAGCAATGTAGATATACCTACAAAATATTAACAATTAATTTCAGTTTCTAGAATTGCAATTAGTTGAAAAATTTATGATACTTAACATTTTACTTTGCACACACTTTCACTTAATTTTGAAAAAAATAATTTAAGTCACAAATTAAGAATAGAGATAACAAACCAGTTTTAAAATTTAAAAATAAAAAAAATTATATAGTTGGGAAATTACTTTTGCAAAAATTAAACTGAAACTTACCTGCTGTTTTTAATAAGTCTGCAAATCGATCTCTCTCAGATTTGAGATCATCCAATTTTTGTCGCAAAGATTGGATTTCTTCTGCTGAAGATGATTAAATGAAAAAATTCCAATTAAAATGAATATAGCTGTAAATTTGTGTCTAGCTCTAAAAAGAAAGAATTAAAAATGTGTATTTCATTAAAAATGTTATTATTAAAAAATTTAGTTTATTACTGTTCAAACAGAGTTAATTTGAAAAATAGACACAAAACTCCAGGAAATGTAAAAATTTGAGCTTGACTTATTGAATCATAAAACTATTTTCTTCAAGTTCTCATAACATTTGAACTATAGTAATTCTTTAATTTCTAATCTATAAGAGAAAGTCATGCCTCTTGTTTATTTCAGGAGAAACTACAATAGAATACAGGAAGTACAATCAAGAATCATTACCACTGGCCATGAATTATCACTAACAATAAAAAAGAGCTTTTTATTTTACAGATTGAAAGTTGTGCAGGACCACTTGAAACTGGGCTTCTCATATGCCACTACTGAAAAGTGTTACCCAAGTGTGCTTGCATCCACTGTTTGGTCAGTGAATATCAATGGGTGCAATATTTTCTACATAGAAGAATTCATTGATAAGGAAGTCTACTTTGTATGCATTTTGATATCTGAAGCCATTTTGCCAGATTGTTATTTAGGACAAAAAGAAAAAAAATAGGTTATTAGTGGGAAAGATGAATCATAACAGTTTTACAACCAACATATATCTGCTACTGATGTCATGGGTCAACATAATAAAACAGGAGGCATTACTTTCAGAGCAAACTTTACAGATTAACAATGGAAAATGCACAGAACGTTTCATAATCAATACTGTTTTGATTTTTAAATTACATTCAAAATTAAAATCAATGAGTTACCTTGCACTTCATCACCATTATGGTACATTAATTGATCATTTTTATCTTGAATTTCAGATATATAATCTGCAGCCCGTTCCAGTATAGACAAAGTACTCTGAAATTTAAACAAATCTATTTTTATAGTTTTATGCTATAAAGAATAAACTTAAATTTGAAATTTTTTCATACACAATGATGCTGAGATAAATCTAACTTAAATAAACAATATAAAAAGGAAGACAAATTAGAATTTACAATCATTTTCGTGATAAAATGTATGAAGTTATGATTGTTAAAAGAAATATAAAATATATAAGCTTACATTTAAGTCATTTGTTCAATAACTATATAGTTAAAAGGATAATTAGTAGGACAAGTAGATTGACCAGTACGAAAATATTAGATAAGCTGATGCTACAAAAGTAAATAGAAAAGTCACAATGTTAAAACTATTAGTTAGATATGAAAGAAGCCAAACTGCCACCCTTAAGTAAACATCACAAAGAGAAACGTGTACTTTGAAGTACATGGAAACTGATTTTTCAACAGTAATTTTAGTGATGACTGTACAGTTACAACAGATGAACCTGATGGATCAACTAAAGGTTTGGCCCTTCATGGAAATAACCAACACAACTTAGAAGAAAACAGCAGGAAAGAGTAGTTTCTGAGCTAGTATTGTAGGCAGTAAAATTGTAAGTTACATCAAAGCTGATGATGGTATCATGATAAATGCAGAGAATTATTATTAGTTCTTTAACAATATATTTTTAGTGGTACACATCACAAGCAAGAAGCTTTAAACTAAAAAGGAAACATTCATACAATGTTCCTTCAATTCTGTAAAGTTAACTATGAACAACCTTGCCAAAAATAGCTTCAAAGACATCAAATTAACAGAATTTCACCCAGTCTTACCAGATATTAATCTAATAGAAACCTCATGGGTCATCATTTAAAAGAGATATATATGAGAATAGAGAACAATATTCAAATAAATCATTGAAAAGCAATAAAAAACAAAATCTGATGCAATTAATGTTAAAATGAAAACAGTAGAAAAGCTAACAAAAACCATGAATGAAAGACTCATAAAGGTTTACATCATTTTACGCAGTGTAATCAAATTAGAATATTCAAATAAATGGCATCAGTTGAAGATTTTATAAAAAAAGAAAATATCAAACTTGATTTAGCATCAGCACATTTTTCTCCTGACAGAGAATATGTACTCACATAAATATGAAAATTATTTTTGTGGATAAGATTTAAAATTAAACTCACTTGCTTTTCATAACATCGAACAGCTGGCAACAAATGTCCAATATTTGCAATTTTAGTTTTAATCTTTTCTTTACGTTGTTTTTCAGAATTGTTGTGCGTGATTCGTTTATGTTCCCGTTCAGTGCTACTGCAAAGAGGATAACAAAGAAATAGGATTAAGAAAAACAAATTAATTTGTAGAAAAATAAATAAAGTGGAGCTCTATATATATATTATGCACACAAAAACACACACACACTGTTGACTGAAATTACTGAAAGGTTCCTTTAGCTTATAAAGA
This sequence comes from Ascarosepion bandense, assembly GCA_037127315.1. Classification (NCBI taxonomy): domain Eukaryota; kingdom Metazoa; phylum Mollusca; class Cephalopoda; order Sepiida; family Sepiidae; genus Ascarosepion; species Ascarosepion bandense. Next base: position 3,037,423 of record JBBBDQ010001499.1, on the reverse strand, counting down.
ATAAAATTTAAAATAATGCTGTGATTGAGTTTTCCTGTTAGGAGTATTTTTGTGCTAGAAGTATGATGCATACAGAATAACTTTCTATAATATACATTTAACAACTTACAATAACATTAAAAAATGCTATGTCCAAAAATAATGGCACAAAAGAAGTATAAATAGTAAAATCATTCAGGCCTACAAACGAGGTATTGAATAAGATTTAATTCCTAAACAATTTACTAAATCAACTGCATGCAATAGAAGAAAGAACACACTGTTGATGTGGTAGGAAGAAGAAACTGGCAGCCAAAGCAGAAAATAACCAAAGAATTGTTGAAATTAGGCTAAATATTACAATTAAGGGTCTCAGGAATAATTTGGAAGCTGCAGAAGTGAAAGTAACACTGTAACATTGTGCATGCAGAATAAAGTAGGAAAATTTAAAGTCAGTGAATGCAACAAATTCAGAGTCCAAATTCTAGTTGAATTTGTTGCATTCATTTATGCACAAATACCTTTGGAAAAGGTAATAAACAGTCTCTTCCCTTCAAAAATGGGTTAAATAACAGGACAGATTGGGATCTATAGCCTTGGTTGGCAGCCAGCCTACTACAGAAAGTAATGGCAACCTACTACAGGAAAAGCTTCTTAGTGACATCTCTACCCAAACATGATCACCCAAACATGTATCACATGACACTTAACAGAAGGATGGGAAAAAGAAAAAATATTATAACGTGACCCCTGGATGTGTCCAGGCAACCTTGTCTATTGGTATATGAGGAAAATTAGATTTAAGACCGCAACAACACAGTGTATATATCTCAAATAACTACAAGATTACTAGCAAGTCAAAATAAATGATGGAAAAGAAAAAAAATCAGTTGGCTGGTATTTCAGTAGAACAATATTCGTGGTATATTATTTCTTCGGTTATTTAACCTCCAGTTGGTTGGATTTACAATATCTCTCTCTGATTGTCTTCCTCTTATTTCTAGCAGCAGGCGAGTTTTCAAACTGACCATATTTCAAATCTCTTTCCAACTACTTCTTTCATGATACAGGAGCCAATTGAGTAAATCTTGTCTTGTATTCGGATTTTGTTTAACAAGCACTCTGACCAGAGTGGGAAAGAAAGGTGTAAGGTTTTCATTTCCTCTCACTGTATAACTCTTCCCAGCTCAAAATGAAAACAATTACATTTAACCATTTCAACTTCCAATAGGAGGAGAGAAACACTCTCTCTATTTTTCTGCCTGCTCTTATCAACTGTCCTGGTAATTCAGTAAGCAGATGACAAAAACGAAATGTGGTAAGGAAGTTCTCTTTCTCACTACATCCCACTTTATCACTGACAAGTAGTCAGAAACATTCCCCTGCTGGAGACAATAAAATTTAGCCAAAACGATCACACACCTTATTACAAGCAAAACCCTCTGCTTAGTAAAGAGGGTTTTTGATTTTGAGTGAGAAAACAAGACAGATTGATTTTGGAGTATTGGCCTGGAGACAGCTGAGGCAGTTCACTCTGAAGTGACAACTGTAGTCCACCAGTACAAGCCACTGAGTATGTAGTAACAATGCTATACCAAGAGATACTATTACTAGTGCTTTAGACAGAGCAGGTCTATGAACATGGAAATTTTGTAAGTCATTTGAATCATTTACAAATAAATATATTAGTAAGTCTATATCATTGAGAAAATATTCAGGTGAGACAAAACTAGAACTTTTGGAGCATAAGAGATTTTTTTAGAGACATCAAAAACAGATTTTCAAACCAAACATTATCTCTAAAACTTAGGAAGGAGTATCGTACTTTAAAGGTTGTTTCTCTACAAAAGGAACAGGGTGCTTGGTATTATGAAAAAAAAAAAGCAAAAAAAAAAGAAAAGAGAATTGTGACATATTGAAGGACAACTTGAAAGGTATATGTTAGAAATCTGAAAATGAAATAGGAATGGACAATCAGCCAAAACATACTTATAAATTTGTCCAGAAATATATTCAGGGTAAGAATATAAAGTTTTACTGTGGCCTTTACAGAGTCCTGACCTAAATCCAACTGAAAAAATATTATATATATATATATATATATATTTGTATATATGATGTTTATTTTTATCTTGGATTTTTTAATATTTATTTTTTCAGTCAGTTAAGTGCCATACATGATGCATGCTTAGGTGATCATGTCTCAAAAGAGACATGACTGACTGGGTAGAAGATTATCCCGCAGTAGGTGTCCATTACTTTCTGTGGTAGACTGATTGCCAGCCAAGGCTATAGAACCCAATATGTCCTATTATTTAACCCATAACTGGAGGGAAGAGACAGATTAATACCTTTCCCAAGGGTAATTGTGCGTATTTGAATACAAGGAATTCAACTGGAATTCAAACTTTAGTTTCTATATCATATTTAAGTTTTGTAAAATTTTTATAAAAAGACAAAAATAGAATTATTTTCTGAATTGTTTCGATACAATTCCTACAATAAATGAAGTATGTTGTTTCTTTTTTTTTTTATTTTACTTTAAGCAATTGATACAAAGTGTAGTGAACTCATGATTGTACTTGCTTTAACTTTTGGGCAAAGCCAAGTACTGCTACTACAGTGGTGGAAATAATAAGACACTACATTTTTGCTTTATGAATATTGATTGAAATATGATAAATTTTTGATCAAAGTTAGGTAATAAAACAAGAAGTATACATTCAATTTTTATATTTTGGTTAAGTTTTGGCAAAGTTATTGCAAAAATACTGTTCTGTGGAACAAAATTTGATGGAAATAAAGATAAAACACCCTGTCTAAAAATCTTCTTTTTGCAAACAAAAAATGTTTAAGAAAAAAAGTTTTTAGTATTTGCATGTATTGCATTTTTCATGCAGTATGCTCACACAATGATCGTTCATAGATTTTACTAAATTCCTAAGCATTTCTTGGGGAATTTTCTCCCATCACTGCTGGATATAATGCCAAAGCTCCTCTTTGTCTTCAAAATATCAGCCATTGGTGTAAACTTGCCTCACAAGTATACCCCACAGGTTCTATATAGGATCTGGTAACTTAGTTGGCCAACACAAAGTGTGGATATTGTGGGCATGGAGCCACTCAGTTGTGTGCTTTGAAGTGTGAATGACAGCATTGTCTTGCTAGAACACAGCATTATTCTGGTGAAAATTATCTAAAAATGGAAGACTTCTTTGTAGCATTTTCATGTACTTTACTGAATTTTGTCTTCCCTCCATTTGCATCAGACTCGCCTTACCTTATGCTGAAAAAGTTCCCCAGATCAGTGATCCTCCTCTGAAAGGCCTTTTGCTGAAGATCTGCTCATCTTTCCTTAAATTGTGCCAGTATTGAAATCCATCAGAACCGTCTAAATTGAACTTTTTTTTCATCTGAGAACACAACATTTGCCCAATTTTCAGTATTCCATTGTGCTTTTTCCTCCTGTCGTTTTTTGCATATCCTCTGCATATAGTTCTGGCATCGTTTTTCTCTTCTTATACACAAAATTAAAAATCTGCCGAACTCTTCTGGGTGTTACATTCATATCCAGGGATGTTTGAAGACTTCTAGAGTTTTTTTTCCTGTAGAAGAAGCCTCACGTAGCATCCTGCGATGACTGGTTGGGTGGGGTAAGCTTGGGTGGACGTCCAGTTAATTTCTTTGATCTGTACACTTCAGGATTTTCCAAGAAATTGTGAATTACTGTTCTTGACCTCTCAATCTGCTTAGAAAGTAAATTGTAGGAGTATCCTTGACTATTTAGGGCTATTATTTGACCTTTTTCAAATTCTGAGAAGAAACATTTTCTGCCCATGCTGTAAAAATTAAGATTTTTAAAATTAAAAACTGAACATTAGACATCTGACTGTCAGTACAGAGCCTACTGTCATACAAGCGCGTTGTTACAATCTTTTTCTTTATCGTTAAAGGTATAGAAACTCTGATAAACAAAAATTTTGTAAGGTGTCTTATTATTTCCAAGTTTTGTCCGCAAGAACAGTATTTTTGCAATAACTTTGCCAAAACTTAATCAAAATATAAAAATTGAATGTACACTTCTTGTTTTATTACCTACTTTTGGTCAAAAATTTATTTTATTTCAATCAATATTCATAAAATTATAATAAAAAATGTAGAGTGTCTTATTTCCACTTTATATAAAGATGAAACAAAATAAAAAATAATGGTTGTTTTTGTGTTGTATTTGTACTTTCTATTTTTTGCATCATCCCTTTCTGTGTAAGTGTACATAATTTTAAATCTCTGCATTTCCTTTTGTTTGTATTGTTTGAACTTTTTAGATTTTTTTTTTTAAATCAGATATGATTGAAGATGAATAAACATGATTTTTGTGTCATTACATCGTGTTGCTGAAGTCACCTGCAATATCAACAGTACTTAGAGACTAGACTCAACTTTAGAATGAATGGTTCCTAAAATTTGCTTTTGGTTATCTAAATTGTCTAAGTGAGCCTGGTCATAGATGTCAGTCATCACTCAACAATGTAGAATTAAGAGCAGCCATAGAAGCTCATTTAGAAATAAACAGGTGTGAAACAAAGTTGAAGAAAGCCTACACAACAGTTAAAAATTATCTGGAAAGAATAAGTGAAGAAAATGCAAACAAGTATTGCCCCAGGATTTGAATAATGACCAACTACTAGAACAGTTTGATGTTTGCTGCAATTTGCTTGTTCATTTAAAAAAAAACAAAACAACAAGCCATTTTTGATCATGTGCTTATTATTGAGGAAAACCCATTTCTGTATGACAGAAACATGGTTTTCTTTAGAGAGACAAACTTGCAGATGGCAGATGATAGCAGGTTTCTTCCCCCAATTTGTCTACATTAATTCTTACTTTTTCCATGAAAGATCAACTTAGATATCTGAAAGCTTTCTTAGGTATCAAGATCAACACCAGTGAAAGTAAATCTCAACTGGAAGTTGATCTTTGCAACTACATGATGACAGGAAAATCAGATGATTTATCACCACCTCTAAAACAAAAATAAAAGAAGAAAAAGCACTTAGTGCTTCTGAATATTTAAACTCTAGTAGTTATGAAGAAGAACCACCTCAAATGACCTTCAGTTAGAGCACCAAAGGCTATGGGTTGCAGTATATTATGACTCCAACTTTTACAATGACAAGTTATTGATATTATATCTCCATGTCCAGAATGTTTTTTTCTATCAGTCTAAAGTATTTGTTTTCCCTTTGTAAAACAAATTTCCAAGTTTTGTAATCATTACTGTCCTGTTTTGACAAGTTGAAAATTACAAATTTCAACAAAATTTTCCATAATAAGATACCTATATTACAAAAATATGGATATTCCAATGAAAAGAGCTGTTTTGAATTCCCCATACCAATGTTTCAAAATTGTAGGTATGTACCTTCAATGGATACTACTTAAATGGCAAGTTTAGCACTGTATATTTTTTATCTGTTTTTTGTTTTACTGCCAAATTGTGCTTCTGGCTGTTTTTATGTGACACAAATGTTTTTTTTTTATTTTTATTTTTTTTTTTATTGAGGTACTACTGAAAACAAACAAAAAAGCTTCATCTCTCTTGTACTATGAAGTATCAGAAAAAGTTGCAAGGCTTTACCTATTGAAATGAAACATAATCATTTAAATATGAGCACTTTGATGTGGTTAGCAGACTTGTCTCACTAGATCAATTACAACTGAATAACAAGTTCAATTCTCACTAGACATTCTACACTTTTGGCCTTGTGCTAGATCTAAGCTATGCTTAGTAAATCACTATATGATCATTTGGTTACAAGTCAAAACATCCAAAGGCAAAAAAGGCCAAAGAACAAAAATGACTATAGGCTACCCGGTGTCGCTAATATGTCAAACTTAAGTTTATTTACAGTAAGCAGTTTTTTAGAGAGGAGAAACAAATTTAATTGAATATTGATAAGATGTTTATGGCTCCAAATCATTTATTCTCATTATTTTAACTGTTCTATCTTATTATTGTGTGCATTTTTTATTTTCAACTTCTCTTTAGTAATTATACTTATATCTCTAGTATTTCAACATATACACAAGGTAAAATTATATTTGCATCATCTGAACTTTTTAATATTTGTTCTCAACATGTAAAATGTCCCTCTGATTAGTGAGTGTTTTTTTTTTCCAAGATATCATCTAATAATATGTTCTCTAATGATTCTGAATTGAAAATCTAAAAATAAAATGGTATGTATTCATTTGTTTTATTTATTCATTTGTTTTTCATTTTATTAATATTAAATATTTGTTTTGTCCCTTTTATTCAACTGTTGACTTGATTTGTAGATGTAAGAATTATCCTCCTCTGCCAATTGGTACTTTTATTGTTTAGTTTGTGGTGGAGCATTTAGATCATTGATGAAACCCTGCTTTTTTAAATTTAAATGTAATTAAAAGTAATTTATCAATGCTAGAAATTCCAAATCATGAAAATGTACAAAATTGTAATAAAAATTTTTTTCTGTATATTTTGGATGAAAAAATACACTCAAATTTATATTTTTAACATTTAAGGAATTTTTAATTGCATGAATGTGTCTCGAAAAATTCATGTGGCTACTACAAATCTCATTTACCTATTTTTAAAGATAAAATTCAAAGGATGTTTGAAGAAAAATTTCTCACTGTGTTTTATGGCCCCCACCACACCCACAGAATGGTTTCTATCAATAATAAAATCAGTAGCTTCATTTCCCAATAGTAAATGATTTAGGGCCACAATCTTATCAATATCCAGTTAAATTTGTTTCTCCCATCTCAAAAAATGCTTACTGTAAATAAACCTAAGCTTGACATATTAGCAACACCGAATAACCTATAAACTTTTTTGTCCTTGGACCTTCTTGCCTTTGGACGTTTTGACGCACCGATCATTCGAATATGACCTTCTGTCATATTTTTACTATTTTAATTTTGAGAACAAAATTTTCCCAATGTTTAGGCTGGTCTAAACTAAAAATTATTGATTCCATCAGCATTATCTTTCTTTTACTACAAGACTTTCTATGATATTACATTTATAATGATTTTTAACTTGTTTAACGCCTGCATTTTCAGTTATACCCTTTTAAAATCAGCTTTTTGACCAATACATGAGATAAAAAAAAAAAAAAAAAAAAGAAGAAGAGAAGGTATTATGAACTTTGAATGATCATAAGTTTGCTAGTTGAGCTACTAAAATAAATTTGGTACCATTTTTTTATGGTTTGTCAAAATCTCTATTCCTATATTATCATTTTTTTTAGATTCATAGAAAAAAATTTTTTAGTTTGGAACACCTACATCAAATCTACATTTTTAGAATAAAGCTTTTGAAGTGATCAATATACAATTAGGATGTATCTTTCTTCCAATACCCATATAAATTCTTCAACAGTATTTTTGCAAGGTTTGAACCCTGGCAGCATCAAACATTAAATTTAAACAGAATTTGATAATTACAGTCAGTAAATTTTCGTTTTAGGACTCGAAGGCTTTTATCCCTTCAAATTTTTCCAAAATAGTCTTATTTCCGTGCAAATGTATATGCTAAACTCAAATCAACAATTAGATATTGAAGAAACCTAGCCTTTTTGATGTTAACAACCAGAAAAAAAATCAGACTTCTCACTCCTTTTGTTAGCCATTACCGGCTTACATTTGCTGCCAAATGATTTAGGGCGTAGGAAGAAAATTTTGGCCTATTTACTTTCTTTTTCAGAAAATTTCTTGCAGAATTAGTATACAAATTTATTTTCCTTCCCTTTTTTTGGTACTTAATTTCAGAAGAAAGTTAACTTTCAAATATATGAAAATAAGTGATAAGTGTAATTTTACTTAATTTTTTTAAGAAGAAAGTTTATTTAAAATTTTTACAGGCTCGTGAAATTGAAATAAATACCATGAATCTCTTCTCATTTGGAATACTAATGAATTGACAGTTGTACACTCATTGGCATCATTTTTGTAGAGGTTATTGCTGTTCTCTTGAAAATACTACATAGAGAATCTATATAGGTATCAAAGCAACCTGGGCTTACATAGCTTTTCAGCAGAGCCACAGGTTAATTGCCTCCATGTCACAATGCCTTTGTGCAAAAAGAGCCTTAACCAAGTACTGAGTGCATAAATGAACATACTTCTAAGAAAGTTCAATATATCTGTATTATATATATTTTATACACATAAAATCACATACACATGTGTGTGTATGTGATCTTTATGAAATTAATATTTTGAGATATATTTTTATTTTCAGCACCTGTAAACTGTAAATCTGATTAAAAAAGAAGATGCTTGAAATATTTTACTTTATGCATAATGAATGTAGAATATATAAAAGTAATGATCTACCTAAGAACATTCTCACATCATCAATAAATATATATGCAGATAATACAATATTTTATGGGTGCACCTCCAAAAACCTGCATGATCAGAGCCTGGCAGCTGACCTATTCTCTAACCTTGTTCTCACAGCTCAGCTGGGGAGAAAATGGCATGTAATATTCAAGACCTCTAAAACCAAGTTCGTAACATTTCATCAGAGTAAACCCTTATTTTTCTCTAGTTGTGATGAATGTTTGAGCTCTCACTGAGGCTCCTTGCTGCAAACGTTTATTGGAATTCACTTCAGACCTCAAGGGGAAATCATATATATATATATATATATATATATACATATATATATATATATATATGATCCATTGCAGAAGCTGTTGGAAACTTGTTGGTTGTGTGTACTGCTCCAAAAAGTACCCAATTCCTGGCATACACTACTTTTACAAGAGTCAGAGTCAGGATGGAGTATTGCTATTATATCTGGGCTGGAGCTGCCCATTTCTCACTTTCCCCGCCATGACTTTAAGCATTTACACGGCATTGTTGGGGAAGAATTATTTTCCACCCTACATCAACTTTCCCATAGACAAAATGTTTTTAGCTTCTTGATACTCTATTGCTATTTTTATTTTCATGACATATTTAGATGAGCTACATTCCTTAGTTCCACCAGCCCAGATCTTCACGGCCAGGATCCACCATGCAGCATTGACAGGGTCAACTCATTCTCATTCCCTTCGCATTCCAACAGTAAGAAAGCGGTTCCACTCAGATTCTTTCTAAAAACAGTTACTTTGTGGAACAGACCCAAAAGGATACATCTCTGATCACTACAATCATAAGCTCTTTAAGTCTAGGGTCACATATTATCTATCCTACATGTACTCCTTACCTTCATTCTTTTATACTCTTGTAAAAACCTCCTTCCATAAATCCTCTACCTCGGAGGAGCAATAAAAAAAAAAAAAAAAAAAGAATGAAGTTTTCCATTATATTCTATTACTTTTCTAGATGCACTTGAATATTAAAACAGGTTTTTGAAGTTTGTATTCAGTGGATTACTTCTGTTTTTTCTTGTGCTAATAAAAGAGTCAGTCGATCATTTGAGCGTGCAGCTCAGGAAAATAAAGAGATGACAATAAATAATTAGAGATAGAGAGCAAAGTAGTAGAAAAATATTGAGAAGGTTTACATATGTTTTATGAAGAAAACAGTAGTTAGAACTCACTATAGTTAATGTTACAAGCTAATACATTTTTTTGTTTTTATTTTTGCAATTTGTTTTACTGCATAAATTCTGTGCAATGCAAGATTAAAATGAATCGTTTACATTTTCATTGGCATGTATTTATAGTGTTATCATTACAATGCTACATTTTCTATTTTATTTTTAGCATATCCTCATTATGCAAAGAGTCATAACATTCTAATGATTAAAAAGAATTTTCTATTTCAATAATGTTTTCTATGTATCCTTTTCCATCAACTTGAAGATTTTACTTACCTTAGTAGTCATAAGGAGAACAAATTCTTACCTGGGCTCTTCTGAAGAGTGGATCCAGAGAGAGGGTTGCTCAGTTCCCACATCCCTGTTCACACTGACTGGACTGTATTCCTCTGTCATTCCTAGAAATATAATTATACATAAAACATCAAGATCCCTCAAAATTAGTATATTCATGTAATATAAAGGAAAAGCAGAGAGTTTATTTTTACAGAATAGTATTATGCAGGATAAATTGTAACAATATTTAAAAACCTTCAAGAATGCTAAACTTATAGGAATTGTTTAATGATATAGAAAAATGATTACATGTCAGATGTTTCATTCTTCAGCTAATAAGAACAAAATCTAAGTAGATTAACTGAAGAATAAAATTTACAATGTTGCTAATTATTAAGTAGAACAATTTTATAAAAATCTGACAAGCATCACAATGCATTAGGAAACAACCCATTTTTTAAACTATATGTTCCCCAAAATCTATTCTATTTACTATTTTCAAAAAATATTATCAAGGAATAATAAAAGTTGCTTAAAACTGAATATTGTCCCAATACTACCATTTTCAGAAAATTTATTATCTTGAAATCTTAGTGTTCCCTAAACAAATAAAAAAATTAAAAAGCCTTTCAAAATAGTATACTGTTAGAAGAAATAACCAACTGAATTAATTTCTGATAATGATCAAAATGCTGATAAGAGATATGTACGTCATACTTGCAGAGAGCCATATATGTTACAAATTAAAAAACATTAAACCTCCTGGAGTACATATTATTGTCAGGAAATTCAGTATCGTATTACTTGGTCTATGCCTAATAAGATAATTTCATATTTTGATGAAGAAAAAAAATAAAATTAATCAGAAAAGGAAAATAAGACTTACCAGTAAATAAAAAAATGGTCACCCCAGCCTATTGCTGAAGCAGCTGAGATGAAATAAGTTCACTGATAAAAATTTGCATAGGTGTAAGATTTCAGAGATAATATAGCATCTGTGAAAAAAATAAAGATAATACAAATGTAGTCAAAAAAACAATATAGCTAAACAAAGCCATTACATTTTTGTAACATGTCAACTAAAGTTATTGAAGATGTAATACCACTTATATATCAGTAACACAAACAAGGTTTTAGAGGTGGTAAACAGGCAGCAAAATGATTTTGGTAAATGTTCAGTGAGACTGTATTAGTGTGAGTAACAGAGTTAATTATCAATGTTATGATTGCAGCAGACATCTATTATCAGTAGTTAGACCATTTAAATACTTCTTTGAAGAGATCAAATTTGATCAATTACTTGTAAAGTTTTATTGCCTCATGAATGTGTATATTCCAACACAACAATTTATAAAGGTTACATCTGAAAGGATTGAAGACTTCAGTTGGGACAAAATTCCACACCATCCTTATTCTGTAAATCTTGCCCCATCTCATTACTATCTATTTTAGAGTTTACAACTTGATGGACTAGTTCTTTAAAAACATGAAGAGGTGAAAACTACTCTCTAGATCAGTGTTTCTCAACCTGTTTTACTTCAGGGGGCACTTTTAGAATAACCAAAACTCTGGAGCACTTTTTAAATTTTCTTAGGAAATATTTACTCATGAAATTTGAAAATAATAAAGAAGTATCTTAAAATAAGCTTCATTTTTAAGACATTATATTGTTTGGTGTCTATTTTTTTATTTAAAAAAAAAAAATTATTAATTACTCTTTTGTTACTTGTGGCATATACACTGATTGAGAAATGCTGCTCTAGATAATCATCCTCCAAACTAAAGGATAGTTTATAAAAAATAGTATTATGAAACTTTCAAATTGTTGGAAGTAGGTTATTCATCATGATGGAACCTACATTAATGAATAAATTGAAATTTAGGACTAGGAAAAAAAAAACAAAATTCATGTTTAATAAATTTGTTAATTTTTTTTCTAACCCTAAACTTTGACATTACTTTTGGAATTACCTCATTATATACACTCACACCATAACTAAAATAATCTTTATAATCTTAAACTAAATTGGTTAAATACCAATTCCACATCAATCTTGGTTTAATTGTATTGAAACAATTTTTCTCATTTAATATTTTTTAATAAATTTGAAAGTACACTAAAAGTTTTAAATAAAAAAAATGCAAATTTCACAGAAAATCAACAAGATAATTTTAATCTTACCTTCTTGTACTAATCATGCTGTCATTTTTAATGAATTACCAACCATAAATATGAAATATAAAAAACTCAATAAATAAAACATTAAAGTCGATGCTATTATTATATCTGATGAGTAATCAATAAGACATCAAATTTTACATATCAAGTCTGCATTCTAACAAATTGGTAATATTCTGTCACCTTTCTTGTATGTATTCCCAAAATACACTCTTACATGTTAAAATTTTTCAATTGTGTATATGCATAAATTTTAGCTTAGAAAGTAAACTGACTAAATTTGACAGCACTATAATTCATTTTACATTGCTGTCAATGGTCCAAAGAAATTATTTAAATTTTGTTGCTTACATTATATGAAATATGTTATGGTGGCTAAGCACAAAGAAAGTAAATTTTAGGGTACTCATAGTAATTATATAGCAAATTTGTGCCTAAAAAAACGAGAGGAAAATAGTTTGGTAAGGTTATCTTTTTTTTATTATCGACATACAGAGATAATTTAAAATACTTTCTAATATTGGCATAAATTACACTTTTCATGCTACAGTCAGAATTACTCAAATTTACAAATGTATTTTAAATATTAAGTTTTGTCCTGGATTATGTTACTTGCATTATTATTGATTATTTATATTATTAATTACTCAAAAATTAAATTCATACCCAAAGGAATAAAAAAAAGATACATGTAAGTATAAGCCATATTTCAATAAAAAAAATTGTTACAAGCTAAATTTAACCCATTTTTACATAATTTTAATTCTTTATTCAAATTTTGTTTACAAACAATTAAATGAATCAAAATTCTTTGAAAAGTTTAATTTTTATATCTTGTAATTTTAACATTTTCTTTACTGGTGTATTTTATGGTGTTTATCTAAATCAGAAAGATAACCACTTGACTATAATTTTAGAAATTGATAGAAAATGATAGTAAACTGTATGTAGTAATAAACAAACTTGTAAAATTAATCAAATATGAGTGAAAAGGGCCATAAAATTTGGAAGATAAATTAGTAAAATAAACTGCTATATTTCCCATGAAATTAGTAGTGATATTTGGAAACTGTCTCCTGTATAAACCATTCTGAAATACAAAGATTTTTTTTGTTTAATCTGTAAAGAACATGAAATATACCATGAATATATAGAAAATCTATGTTTTTGATCCATTATTTTATATTACTATTGTTTTCTTTTTCAGTTAACTTCCTTCAAATTTAAAAACAAAAAATCCATTACTTGGATACAATGTCTCGCAAATTACCTATAACCAAACATAAAACAAAAGCATTAGCTTTAAATATTGTCATTGTTGGCTTCTTATTTTGTGTAGTGGAAAGTGAGTCTGAAAAATAAATGTGTTCTGGTGTTGTAAATAAAAAGATGAGTAGAAGATAACTCATCTATTTGAGAGGCTGCTCAAGAATTGAAATTTTGCATCTAAACAACTTCAGAAAATTGGGAAAAAAATCTTGTTTCTCATTAGCAGAAATGGATGAACTCAAAAAGTTATTTAGTTGATGTCTCTTGGGAATAAATTGACTTAATGTTGAAATATTTTGAGTCATTTTTTTAAATAATCTGGTATCACAAAGTTTGTTACTTTTTAGCAATATTAAGTTTGGGGATTAACACCAAAGTTACTCTTCATTCAAGGTTTAAATCTTTCAGTGCTTTTTGAAAAATTTTCTGCTGATTAAATTATAGAAATAGTTCACCAAAGTACTAAATTAGAGAATGGTTTTACTTGTAAAGTATTTGTTCTGCTCAATTCAGAAAGATAACTTTTTCATCTGCATTTACTGTTTCCTTTTATCTTATTGTTAGTTCATTTTTAGATAAAAACCTTTCAACTTCTTTCATATTCTATTGTGTATCATGCCTTAAAAGCAAGCCCCTCAATCTCAGTTCTCCAATTAGACAGCAATCAGGCAATATTTTACACCATGTCATCTTTTTTTGTGTGTCCTGTCTATTTCCAGTTATCTTTTTAATCATTTTTACACACTGACATACATACACATATCCCTGCATTCCTTCATATATTCTTATGAACTTTTTCTTGAATATTACTTGTTTTATTTTGACTCATTTTAAAATCTACATTAAGACTTTCCATATTTAGATCATCGGTATTTCTTGTAACTGATCAGATGATTCTTATATTAGCTGAATGTCATCAGTAAATTATAGTTCAAATATTCTCTGCTTACATTCTTATTCCTTCCCACTTCATTACCTAGAAGATATTTTCAAATGATCAAAGTTGAATTGTATCCTCCCACTTCACTCATTTTACAAATTTTTATTTTATTTGTGCCTTTGTGTAGTTGAATATAACTTTTATATAAATTTTCATTAATACTGTCCCGATAGTGAACTAAAGGCTGCTGTGTTCTACCAAATGTATAGTTAAAAAAAATTAGAAAAAAAAATCACTAGACAAAATGGTTTGTTATATTCTGATTGTCTGTTGTAGGCCTACTGCTAAGTAGCTACTCCTGACAGATACCTGCTTTTAGTTTAGAGTGCTTGTTAATCTGTAATAACTTTTGAGACTAATTTGTAAATGCTTGATAGTCATAAAACTGAGCGATATTTGTCAAGATTCAATCTTTTTTATAAAATAGGATTATCATTTGTAGATTGAAGCATGTTTCTTTCTTAAAGAAACTGAGTAAATTACTGTACTAATCTTTTTGCATTTTTCTAAGGTCTGCTATATGATTTTTACCTAGAGCATTTCTGTATTTCACATTTCGAAGCATCTTTAAAAAGATTATCTCAACATTTGATGACATGTGGTTTCTATCTTTCAAAGCAAGCAATTCCTATTTATTATTTGTGCAGGCTCCAGATCAAGCATGTTTCAAGCTCTCCCTTTTCTTGATAATTTCTACCCATTCCATGTTCATCTTTCTTTATTCTCTCATCCTTTTTTTTTTGGGCAGGGGTAGATGCTAATTCTACAGTTTCAATTGCATCACAGTTCTTACACCCATATTTTTTCACAAAGTAGATTGTACTGGCTATAAAAATGTCATAAACTTAGTATTAAAAATGTTTGTAAAACATTACTTGCAAATTTGAAAATATTAATAATTCAAAGATTTCAAAGTTAAACTCCTCAAAAATAAGAAGACATGTAAGAAGAATATTATGTAATCTCATCAAAAAGTAATTTTCTTTTTTAGGATCATCCAATAGAACAAGCTATAAATGTGATGAACACAATAAAAATCATAAATAGTAAGGCACCAACTATTAAATTATAAATATCCTAAAATGTAAGCACCTAAAACTGTGTAATACTTTTAGTGATGCTTACTTAGAATTTGTTGATTTGATTGCATTCACTCTCAGTTGACAGAATTTCGACAGAAAACCAACAACTACACTTACAACAATTAACAATAATAGTCTTCTAAGAAGTATGAATTTTTGTTTTATCACAAATAAATCTATTTAAAACACTTTGAATTTCCTTTTTGAAAATAAGGCAATTTTAAATCTAAATTTAAACCGGAAAAATATGTACAAATTTGTGTAATATACTACTTATCCCAAAAAAGTGTAAACATATGCAATTTTAATGATTAAAAAATTATTTTGGCATACACGTTTGATTTGAAAACAGCATTTAAGTGAACAAAAACAAATATGATTATCAACAAATTTTATTTATGCACCGAAGATTCAGAGATATTCAGAATTAAACTCTAAAGTTGAAAATACTTTATTCCAAATTGATTGCTCTGAAAATTGTCCAGAACAGTGATTTTTAACTTTAAAAAAATTGCTACTGTTGGTAAAAAAAAGGATAAAATGTGAAGAAAATATACAAAAAAAAAAAAAAAAAAAAAAAAAAAAAATGTAGTTGCAGGTTATAAATTTTATCACTACGCTACGAAAAGATTACATTAAGCAATCTACTTTTTATAAAGTAGAATGCACGTAATAAATTTCATACAATAAATCATTTTTCAAAAATATTTAACTAAAATATACAATATTCTTCTTTAATGAAAAATTAAATGCGTAAAAGTTAAAACTAAAAATGAACAACACTGAGCAAACACTAACTGCAATAATGTTCCGTAAACAAAACAGTAACAGGCTCAGCTAAGGGATAAGAAACTTAGTTTTAAAAGAAAGTAAAAGCCATCGTTAGTGTCTGCACTTTTTAAACTTTAGGATTTCATAAGTCTTTCTTTATTAAAATTATGCATACATTTTTGAAAACAAAAATTTAGAAAACTTCGATTAATAAAAAAAATTGAACTTTAAACCAGAATGTTTTCTCGTTTGCGAAATTAATAAAAATTTATGAAAGCATAAAAATTATAAAATAGATTGAAAAAGTAAAAGAGAAAGCAAAAAATGATTTGATAAAATTAGAAGAAAAGCGGCATTTTTATCCCTTCCCTTATGATGACAAACGAACGAGTTTTCTTAGGACACTGATAAACAGTCGATGTTTACAGCAATATGACAACGAATAATCAGAAAAGACAAAAAATAACAACTGGGCAACAACTGCAGCTAATTAAGGATCTGAGTAAAAAAATAAGCATCAGAAAAAATATGGCAAAATTAGATTACAAAATAAAAATGAAATGTATCCTAAATGAAATGTCAAGTGTTTTTAGTTGTTGCACATAAAAAAGTAGGGTGGAATATTACACACAGGAAGGAAACAATGGAAAACGTTATTTGTAAAACAAAATAAACCTTAAGTGGACGGCTATTTTTACGATGAACTAATTATAAAAATAGAAGGTGGATCATAGACTTGGACAAATCTTTTTCTTGAAAAAGAAATTTCGAACAGAAAAAGAATGTTACGTAAAGTGTGAATGATAGCAGGAAAAGGACAACGCATCCCTTGTGTAAACACCATTGATCAGTTGACTAGAGTTTAAGGAGGGAGACAATGAATAACTAAAACAATAAAGAACATATAAAACATATGTTGTTGTCAAGCTCATGAGAAGGAAATGGCAATATTTGTTAAATTTGCCTCATGACAAATCATGATTTATACACGACGTTACAGCGATACTCATAAGGTGACGAAACAAGGGAGAGAAAAAAATACTAGTCAGTCACTACAAAAACAAGACAGAATAAACAAATGGTTAACAATTAATTTCATAGTAGATCTAAATTTCGAATTCTTTGGTCGTAGATACAACTTCTTGGACAAGGAAATTATAGTAAAGAATTAGTTTTAAACATCTTTTTAGGTAATTCTGATTGTGCAAAGCAGTAAGCAACCTTTTCTTACGAAAAAGAAACATTTATACTCGTTGTTGAGAATGTAATTATGCAAACTCACTCGTAGGGTAAGTTGTAATTAGAGACCATGTCGTTTTTAATGTATTTCCTGCTACCATTTCCATTAAGTCTGATACTACAGCTTTTAGTAATGTTTTGCCAAGAAGAGGAGGAGGTAAGAAATGGAAGAATTGTTGTTGTCACTTCGTCTCAAAACCACTCATTTTTGATGCCCTCTTGCAATATTAAAAAAAAAATTATCACCCCCCCCCCCAAAAAAAAAAGAAAACACAGTCAAAGCTGTAATAACTATTAAAGACACTGATGATGGTGGGGGTAGAGAGATAAATAATACAATTAATGAAAGAATTATTTGCAGATCTTCACAGCTCCCGCCTCTTTATTGATGATATTGTACTGGTAGTGGTACTAACTAAAATGTCGCAGGTGTTTTTTTGTTTGTTTGTTTCACATTTTTTTAATCTACCAATACAATTTGGAAACGAAATAAAAAGAGAGGAAAAACAATAATCACCACTATAAATTTCTGATCCCTGTCAAATTCAAGTGAGAAGAGACGTAAAAACTGTAATAAGAACAGAACTTCACCAGAAGTAACAACGTAGATGACTCCGCCATTTTCTCTCTCTATATTTTTTTCTTTAATGTTAATACATATTCATCCGCGACACACAGCCTCGTTTTCGAGTCAGGTCTTCGACAACTGCCAACTTCTACAGCAGCAAGCTAATACGACCCATATCTTAACTCAGACCAGGAGGCATAAGGTACCTCACCGTAGTGTACAAAGTAATTGGTTAAAAAAAGAAGTTAGTTTATATCATAACTACTGTAATGCATTTATTTTCACTCCGTAACTTAACACATGCTGTCTTGTACCAGACTAAGTTAAGATTTTATTGATCTAAATTTCGAATTTGTTATTTACTTTTTTTAGTAAAAAAGCTAGAAAATATCCCCCACAAGAAACTGCAGTACGGTACATGCAAAAATGCATACGCAGACTCTACAAACAGAAATAGAAGTGCATTTATTTGTCAATAAGGAACTTTCTTTCTTGCCCACGTGTTTTTTGTTTCTTGCATATACACTTGTCACTTGGACGAAAATAGGCAAAAATTGTATATTAAAAATAATAAAACATCAAAAAACAATTTGAAATAAGTTCAGCAACAAAAATTTCAGACAAAAACTTTACTTTTTAGTTTAAAAATTATTTTATTCATAAAATGCGTAGTAAAAAAGTCACTACTACACAAAAAAATCCACCATGTATTTTCTTGAAACAAACAAAATTGACATCAAATTTTCAAAATGATAAAAAAAATAGAAATTAAAAACGAATAAACTTCCTACAACAACTGTTAATTTTTAGTTGATAGCATAAATTTTAAAAATTCAAAGCTAAAAATCGTTATGTCCTATATAAAATGGAAACTATTTTAATTTTATATTCATCAAAGGAATATAAAAAAATATATTCATTTGTTGACCAGCATTATTAACATTATTTGTATTTAAACAGAAATGATTAGTACAATTCATACATTTAAAAAAAGAAGTTCAGTTACACATACTTTCGTTTAATTTAGAGACTCGAGATATCTAGCTAAAATTTGATAACTAACTGAATTTGTAATTTGAAATATCCATTATGAACAAATTAATTTTTCACATTACAAATTCAGAATGAGTTAAAAATATTTTTAAATTATTCCATCATAAAATGAAAAAGCGGCCTCTTTTGTGTGTATCTTCTTATTTCTTCAAATTTCTATGAAGATGTGTCAAAAAATCTTTAATCATTTAATTAGCAGGTAGGGCTGAATTTTTTCTGCACACCTTTTTTTGCACTTAATTTAACAAACCTTAAACTTACAACTATTCTTTCACCACAGTCACTAAGTCTGTCTGCACAAATTAAATAAAAACAAATTTTAACAAAATTGTCATCTAATGTTCCAGAAAACTGAAACAATCATCCAGTGAGAAAACTTTGCAATAAGAGCAGAAGAGTGAATTATACTGTTTCTGTAAGAAACAGTATAATTCACAACAACAGTTTGTTGGTGCACTTGTAAAAATCTACATGATCAGACCCTGGCAACTGATGTGAGAAAGACTAGCTTATATCACTCAATATCTTCGAAACTAGTAATGTTTCATCAACACTGAGCAGAACCCAAATTTGCTCCAGTCTTGATGAGCAATTGTATTTGCAATAAGGGTCCTTGCTTCAAATGTCTATTGGAACTAAAAGATACTTCAATGCTCAAGTGGAACTCATATATTCATACTGTCACTAAAGATGTTGGAAGAATGGTTAGTTCCTTGAACTGCTCCAGAAAGTGCCTGACTTCTACTGTCATGCACTATCTTTAAGATCAAATTAATAATAGAGCATTACTGATGCTATCCACTTCTCACTGTCCAGCCTTGACAGAGTTCAAAAGTGATTATGTAACCTTGTTGGAGGTGAATTATTTACAAAACATAGCCTTTCAATATTTTATCAATATTGCTACTGCAAATCTTCAGATAAGATACATTCCTTAGTTCTACCAGTTTAAACCTTCACATAATTCTACAGCTTCTTTCCCAAACTGTCACTTCATGGAGCAAACTTTCATGGGGGATGCTTCTCTGACTACTAAAATCTTAACTTCTTCAACCAATATCTATCCTAGTACTATGCACCTCTTTCTCCCTCACTTTATGTGATTACAAAAATCTTATTCAGCAACCATGAGTGGCTCTTGAGCATTGTATTCGGTGAATAATATTAAAAAAAATTCAGTGCAAACTGTATTTATCCTTCAAATTTCAAATAATTTACAGTAAGTGAATCATTATTTTTATATTATCGAATTATTAAAAACAATCTTTCAAATCTGAAACCATTACACTTTCTAAAAGGTTCATATACTCTAGCTTAATTGGAATCTAATGTTTTGTAATAATCTGTTTTTTGCTATAAAGAACATGAATAATAATTCTTATAAATGTTCCCATAGAAAATTAATATCAAATATGCTGTACCATCCTTTTCTCAGAACCTTGTGGATTCACTCTTGTAATATTTATCTTTTGATTCCTATTTGATAATAAATTAGGTACTGCCACAGAAATGCAATACCTAAGGTTTAAAATGAATTTTTAAAAAAGAAAAAAAAATCTTTCTTGAAGCTTTTATTTCAGTTTTAATTTTAAGCTAATAGATTAAAGTTAAGATTTTCAATATGCAAAATAATTTGCTGTATTTCAAAATCAATTTAAATTGACTGGAAGAAGTTTTTGTTTTGACATCATTAAAAATAACTGATTTTTTTAGTCATCTGGCATCACAATGTAATTTTCTTTATTAAAAAAATCTTCCAAAAATAAAATATGCTTTCCTGAAACTTTATTTGAGTAATATTAGCTGATTTAATGTTTAATTAATCTGATTTAAAACAAATATTGCTTTAAATTTAAATTTGCAGAAATGCATTTTTTAATATGGCTGTTTATTTAAGGTGTTGAGTGATTTTTTTTCAACAATCTCCTAAAAATGTAACAAACAGCCTTTTAAAAAGGTTATTTTTAAACCATTTCCAATTCTTTAAAAGCTGTTTTCTTCCAGCTGAAATGTATACTTGTTCTGTATCTATTTCTCCAATTTAGCCTCATGATTAAAATTAGTTTTGCCTTTGGGTGAGAGAGTTTAAATCAACTGAATAGTCCCTAGAGATTCCAGCTTTGCAGTAGTACCTTCCAAAAACACTAAAAATTCTATGGCTTCAGAGACTTGGTTATTTGAAACTGCCTCTTTGCAAATATATAAAGCACTACATTAAACCAAATTTGCATCATATTTGCCATTGTGAGGAGGCAAGTAAATACCAGTTTCCAATTTAAATTAGTTTCTACAGAAGAGTTAACTAAAAATGGACACAAATCACCAGTATGTATATCTTAACAAAATTTTATTTCTAATATACATTTGTTGGTACCACTATGTTTAAATCTCTGGGAATTTAACTTGGTACCCATCTATGATAAATGTGTGTTTGTGGTACAGTAGATATCGGCTTGGAATAAGAAATTGGAGAGTCAATTTCAAATTCCAGTTGAATTTGTTGCATTCACTTATGCCCAAATATCCTTGGAAAAAGTATGAATCCATCTCTTCCCTCCAGCTATAGATTAAATAATAGGACAGATTGGGTTCTATAGCATTGGTTGGCAACCAGTCTACAGCACAAAGTAATGGCATCTTACTGCGGGAAAATATTTTGCCCAGTCAGTCATGTCTCTTTTGAAACATGATCACCCAAGTATGTATCATGTATGGCAATTAACTGACATCAGTATAACAAAATATTTTGCATATGTTTTTATTAAAAATTTGTTGTAGCTCTGTATGCATCACTAAGAATTGTCTTTAAACCATTCTTGAAATTTAACATCATGAAAATGATATAATCATCAGCCTTTATTTACAAAATTAAATGAATGAGCTATTATTCAAACAGAACTGTATCAAAAACTATGAGATATCATTTATGATATGACAAACTGTGGCAGACATGAGATAGAACCTGGGATGAGCACAACTGTTTGCAACTTACCTTGTTCCTGGCAATAAAGAGCTTGTATTTGCTGAGCATGTAAAGCTACTGCAGTTAAAATGAAAGAGAAAGAAAAAGTACTTACCACTCTGCCATAATCCGTCCTCGGCCAGATAACATAAATGAATAAGGGGGAGACTTGCATTGCATTTTTATACAATAAAGATGCAATGCGTTATGGGATCGCATGAAGACGCAAAGGATTATGAGTATATGGACAAATATAAAAGCAACTAATTTTTCCCGGTGCGGGTTTTGTTTTCTTTGAAGTAACGTTCACAGTTAGCGGCTGAAAAGTCTGTAAGTGTGATTTTGAGACAGAACTCAGGAAGGAACGACTTTAGGTTAGAATACCAGCTGGGAGAGCCACAATTTACTTGCTGGTTGCTGTTTTCACTTTATTTCCCCACACAAACTTCACAAATCCTTAATTTAGAAGCTTATATGATCAATATAAATAGGGCATGCAGTTGTATTGAGATGAAGTACTTTTATTATTTTAATTTTTACAAGCTTCCTTACTATTTTTGGTAGCTTTTTATTGCAATGCTTACTGTCACATTGTTTGCATTTGTATCAAAGGAGATTAAAACAAGGCTTGAATTTGTATTCTATAATGTTGGAGCTACTTGCAATTTAATTTGGTAGTATAAAAGATTGATTGTTACAAAAATATAATAAAAGGTAAAAAAACAATAAAAAAAATTAATCATATCAACAAGATTTTGAAAAAAAAATGCACGCAAATCTTGACATTATATTAATAGATGATTACATTTTTTTTTACTAATTTAACTTAAAAGGGAAGAAATAAATGTATTAAACCTTTTTTTTTAATAATGTCTGATTTTAGAATGAACCTTTTGTGTTTTATTATATTATTATAATACTTGTACAGATTCATGTTACTTATTCCTAAGGATTAAAGTGCCTTCTTTGTTGATTTTATATCAATTTCTTTAAGAATTGAACTTAAAGCATTATATATCTCTTATCTTGAACATTAGAAAAAAAGGATACATTTAGGTTTTTGCATGAGTTCAAGCTTGGTCATAATACTTTTCAAACTGCTGCTAATATTAACAGGGCATGGAGTGAAGGGTCCACTTGTGATCAGACTGTACAGTGCTGGTTTATGAAAATCTGCAGTGGGAATATAGATCTTGAAGATTAAAATAGCAGAGGATATCCATCTGCAAGCTTGAACTCATGCAAAATCAAAATTTGAAAACATTAGTTGAACAAAACCTGTGTCAAAGAAATTTCTTAGATAATGGGTGTCAGCATTTCAACAATGTTGGACTATTTCAAGTAAATTGCTAACAAGCTGAAACTTGTTAAATGAGTTCTTTGAAGTATGTTTGATGATATGTCTGCAAAATTCGAATGATCCATTTTTTGATCAAATATTGACTTGTGATGAGAAATAGATCCTTAATAAAAAAATTGTAAATGATTGACTCAATAACTTAATCATATCATGATTAAGTTATAAGAACCTAGACACTTTCCAAAACTGCAGGGAAGATTATGGTAATTGTCTGGTGGCCTGCCATTGACATTTTCCATTACAGCATTATAGAATTTAACCAGTACTGAAGTTTACTGCCAGGAACTGAATGAAATGCAGATTCAGTTAAGCCAGATGTGATCGACACTGGTTAATCAATGTCCAATTATGCTTCGTGACAATGCTTGACCAAATGTTGCCAGGATGACACTATAGAAGCTCACTGACTTTGGAAACAAGACTTTGTCACATCCACCATATTTCCCTGATCTTTTGCCCACTGACTACCACTTGTTTCAGCATTTTGACAATTTTTTTTAAGCCAAAAGACGTTTTGTTGAAAAGAAAATGCAGAAACTATTCAATGATTTCTTTTCATCCAAATATTTAGAATTTTATTGTAAAGAAGTGAATGACATTTTAACTCAATGGTAGGAATATGTTTAGTGTTCTTATTCTAACTGATTTAAACATTGTTTAAATACATTCATTCAGAAATAAAAATTGATTCATAATATTGGACATTATTTTTCAAAAAGTCTTACATTTTTTTTATGTACTAAACTCCTTTTGAAAATGTTTATTTTAACTAGGTGTAAACTAAGAATTGCATTGTTGAGAAGAATTATACCCGTGGTTATTTTTGGCATTTAGATTATTACTGCTTTTTTTTTTTTTTAGTGGGGAGGGCTTTTCATAAAGATTTAAAGTTTGTTTTTGTTCAATTAATTTAAAACTGCAACATCTAAATTTTGCTTAATGCAATTGATGATGGTCAAATATTATACTAAAATAATTGTAACAAAAGATGAAGATGCCATCCAAAATGTGTAGACTCTGTGGAGTAATGAAGGAAAAAGTATCTTTCTAAAGTGTAAAAAGAAGAGCAGATAGATTAAAAACTATTGCTAGAAATAATCTAGTTAATTTGACCATCTTTTTTAAAAGCATATTATAAAAGAAACAAGTTTTCTACTTTATTTGCTTCCTTCGCATAACTTTGTAGATTTTTTGATTTTGTTCAAAGTTATCGCCCTTATTTTATCAAGGGCCTTATGTTCTAAATTCAAACAGAGCTACGTTTTTTTAACTGCTTAAAAACAAAATAATTAATTAAAATAATCTAAATTAATCATTATTAAGAATAAAAATCGATAAATATTATACATTTCTTCATCATATAAAACGGCTTTAATTATTTTTATTGTTAATTTGTATGTCTCACTTTCGTAATCCAGAAAACCACACCTGTTAATAAAATAAAACTAAAACTAAAAAAAAAATCATTAAGATGTAACTGAAAACTCTCCATTTTTACACGGAGTTATGGATCTACTTCGCCAACACAGAGTAAAATTTGTTCAAAATCTACATTCTATTCCTTCTGTTATAGATCATTTGTTTTCATCGCGTGTACTTACAAGAGGAAACAAAAACTCTATAGAAAGTCGTCAAAATTCCGATGATCAAGTCAGAGAATTGCTCGATATTATTACTTGCAAGGGACCTAGAAATTTGGATGGATTTTATAACGCTTTGATTGAAACCGATAATGTTGAGTTAGCCGAGTTACTAAAAAAAAGTGACACAGGTAGACTATCTAAGAATAAAATAGAAACAAAAAGTAACACTGAAACGGAAACCCCTTTACATGAACCAAAACAACATAAAGTGTTAGTCCTTCATGGAAAAGAAGACGATAAAGAAATCAAAGAAAATATTCAGTACGAGCATAGTTCTTGTACGCGGATATCAGAGAAAATAAAAAATGCAGCGAGTTCGCATTTAAAAAGTTTGGTGATTATTATTTTGGGCGACTTTGATGGAAATGCTGTTGAAGACATTATGTCAACTAAAAAAAGTCCTATCTCAGAAATTTGTGCCACTTTGAAAAGTATACCTGGGAAGCAAAAAATGTGTGTTTTATTACTTCCAGAAAATATTGAAGTGAGTCCATTATGTGAAGAAGCAGATAGCACATGTCAGTTGGTTGCTTTGACAGAAAACCGCCTAAAAGTTTTAAATAAAAAACTCGAAGGAAGTACCGACGACTTCTTTTCACGCATTACAAACTTTCTTAATGATAACGAAATAATATGGGCCACACCAGCCGGATACATTTTATTACTTGATGGTTCAGAGGAAAATAAAGAAGTGGCTGAATTTCTTCCCAAACAAACATCAAATTTTAATTTTAATTATGATACTGATACCTGCATGCATATTGAAAAGAAATTAAAAAATATGAAATCCTCACAAAATCCAGCTTACTTAGTTGTTTTTTTATTGGGTCAATTTAATGGAACCGGAGTTGAAGATGTTTTTTCAGGTGATTTTGTTGACATCACTCAAATATGTATGATATTCAAGAAAATGTTGCCCAAAATGAAAATCTGCATCTTATTACAACAAGATAATGTTAAAGTGAATCCCGTTAATCTTGATAAAGAAAATGACGACACACTTCTAATTGTTTCATTGACTAATGAACGCCTGAAAAGTTTAATGGAGAAACTGAATGATTCTACTACAGTATCTGTACCTTTATGTATTAAAAACTTTGTTAATAGTAATGAAAAACTTTGGTAAAAAATTGAGTGGTGTGACTGTACACTGATTTAAACTGTTCTTTGTTGTCCAAAAATTTGCTACAATGTGTGTTCTTGTTCCATGTATTGAATTCTAAACAAAAACTCGCAAAAAACAAGCTAAAAAATTGTAAGTTTATTACTGGCCTTGTTTATTAAAGACTTGTTATATGTACGAAACCCTAAAAAATAGTTTGCTTTATGAGAGAGAAAAACTGCTGACCTATTAACTGTTTCTTTGTTGATTTAAAATTCCAAACATCTAACAGACGTCTCAAAGACTCCTTTTGAAAATAATTTGTATATCACTGTGTACAGTGTGTGTGTAGTCAACAATGAGCTGTTGTAAACTGGCTTAAGTTTGTAAAAAGTATAATCAACAAAACATCATTAGGACAGGTTGTTAGTATTTTATGGAGAAACTAAGTTTTTTGAAATAAAAATTCTTTTTAAATCATTTTATAAATTTTAAGAACACATTAAAAACTTATCAAAATTTAAGGAGGGTGAAAATTTGGCTTTCTTAAAAAAAAATAAATAAATAGATAAAATTAAGAAAGCAATAAAAATATTTTAAAAGTTTATATTCAAGAAATTGTTAATTTTTACAAAAATTTAGCCGTATGAAAACATTTTTGTACAACAGGAAATTGACTAGACACACAAAGATTTCTTAATGACTCCTTAACACTGGCTTAGATTGTTTTTCACTCAGACTGGACTGCCTACTTATTGTTCATTTATTATTTATATCTGTTGCACTTTTCTCATATTATTTACGTGTGCAAATATTTAAGAGAAAAATGTTTGTCTCTATTTTAAAGGGTGTTACTTTAAGAGTATATAATTTCTAATAACATATGTTCTAATAATAATGTGTCTGCTATAATTTGAAGCCATCTAATTTGTTAATTTTGTTTGCTTCATCTTAATTTATATAGATCTTTGAATTTTTTCTTCATGAACACTATAAACTTTGATTTATCTGGAAATATGAATTTCTAAGAGTCATTATTTAAAAAAAATTAAACTTCTTTCAATAGTTTTTGATCAATAATGCCTAGGAACAAGAAAACTTATGATCAACAAGAAAGAAATAAAATTTCTGTGACATAAGGAAAGAGAATATAACACTTACAGGTTATAGAAACAGGTAGAAATCTAATATTGAATTTAAGTTTGTGTGAATGTATATGTGACAAAGAAGGAGAATAAAGAGTGAAAAATTACTTAGTGAAACAAAGGAGATCACCTATGTTTTGAGCGCTTCATAAATAAAAGTAGAAAGATAATGTCAGTTTTTTTAATTTATCATTTTCTATAATAATTCACTTTATATAAATATTTTTGACAAACTTGTAACTTATTCAGTACTTACATCAATTAAAAATAGGCTTACGAAACATTTTAGTTTGAGGAGTCTTTCCTGTGTGTCCTGCTAGAGTTATAAACTATCAGTATTTTTTGTGTCAGCTTTGGATCTTAAGGAGTGTTGGGTTATGAAAATTAATTATATAAAAATTTATATTGAAAATTGTCTCAATATGATAAGTCATTATGATATGATATGTCATTATGTTAAGCCTAATTAAATAAATATTTTAAATAGAAAAGGCTTTGGCACAATTTTCTGTTGCTATAATTCAAATCAAACTCATTTAATTAAAATAAATGATTAAAAGATAATAGAAAAACTGTTTAATCAAACATAAAATATTTCACTTTCAAAATGTATTTTTATCTATTAAAATGGGGACATAATTTTATTCCTATTTTTTACAAAATTTAATGTTATTTCTGCATTCATTAATTGTAGTTTTTCAGGCTTATATATTTGATCAGACCTTATTTCTGGCATTAGAATTAAAGTACATGTGCCATTTGCATATGTGCAAAATTGTAAAAAGAATTACTGCTTTTGATATTTTTTAAATTGGAACTCTTAATTTTGCATTTGTTTTTTATGATTTCTTAAATTATTTTCCAGCTTATAGATAACCAATAAAACTTATTAACAAGGAAAAATATATTATATTTACTCCTTTTTATTTATACGCAAATAATTACTTCTGTGATTTCTGCTATTATCTTTAAATTTAATCATCACAAAGCATGCAAACTTGATAGTATATCTGCAATTTTAAAAAGATATATACTTCTGGATTGGCTCCTGTTCTCTCAAGCTCTACTTTAGATGCCTTGCTGCTACTTACTTTGGAAATCCTCTTCTGTAATTACTGTTTTTAAGAACTTGGGCAAACAATTTGACTCTTCAAATTATGGATTAGTCTTCTATCTCTTTTTGGGAATGTACTAGAGGCTCTAATCTGGATTGGTTAAGAACCTTACCTCACAAGGTTTTCTTTCAAACAACCAATATGGCTCTTCCTTCTCTCAGTCAGCTGCTAATGTATTATCAAGCTGTAAATAAGAATGGTGAGGCTCAGGCTGTTGCCGTAGATCTCTTGATGGCTTGATGGTGTTTGATAGGGTTTGGCATGCTGATTTTCACAGATTGAAAGGTTATGGTGTTTCTAGCCATTTCTTTGAGTTGTTTCAATCTTTCTTATCAAATTGCAAAATGAAAGTTATCTTTGAATGCCCACTCTTCTAGATCTTTTTAATGTAAGCATCCACCAAATATCTCTACATGGACATTTTATTATTTATTAATGATCTGCATTGTTCCTAATATTCATTAATGACCTTCCCAATGTCACCAGTTCTTGACTCAGTATCTACACTGATGACAAATATTTACTTTTGTTTTAATGGTAAGTACATTTTTTCCTGACAAAGTCAAAATGACAGCTGATCTCAAAAATGGCTATAAATTTGTTGTTAATTGGAGCAAGACATGTCTTGTTAATTTTAATGTCTCCTAAACAAAACTACTCTCCTTTAATTATATAAGAAACTTTTTGTCTTCATCTAATCTCAAGGACTAACTCATTTCAACTTCTTGGTCTAATGTTTTCCTCTTACATGAAGTGGAATTATTATATTGAATCAATTACTAGGTCTGCTGCTAGGAAAGATTATTCACTGTATCATGCAAAACAGTTTCTCTTATCAGAATCTATCTGAAAAGAAGAATCTGCAATGACTTGACTTAGTATCTCAACTTCAGTCACTTTCCCATCACTGTGGCATAACTTCCCTGTGCTGTTTCTATAAATATTTTCACATTGTTCTGATGAGCTTTTCTATTTGGTACCTCAATTTCATGAATTTAAGTGCAGTAATAGAAAAAATAGAAAGAAATGTAAGACAAGGATGTATCTTTTCACAGGATCTATTCAACCTGTACAGCAAAGCAATTCTGACAACTAGATGTCCTGCCAGGATTTATCATTGGTAGCCACAGTCTTAACAATATAAGATATGCAGATGACACAATGCTGATGGCAGACACAAAGGAAAATACAGGAGCTTTTACAGAAAGTAGCGAGAAGAAAGGACTAAACATAAACTACAAGAAAACTGAATGCATAGTCATCAGCAAGAGAAGCCCAAAATGCCAACTGCAGGATGGGGATACTAAAATCAAGCAGGTGTAAAAATTTGAATACCTGGGAAGTCTATTTACATTATTCAAACTATTGTCCTCATCTTTGTTGCTTTTTGTATGACGTTTTGGCCATTGTACGCTCTGAACACTGCAAGAACACCACAAGGCCATAACACAAGGGGAGATAGAAAAATCAGGCGTAGCTGACCACATATAGAGGGAGAAAGGGGATCACTGCTCCCTAAGGGATGAGGTTGAAATAATAGAGAATGCCACTGGAAACTACATAAACTTAAGGAATCAGCACATATGCTAAGCTTCAAAAAATCTCCTAAGCCGACCAAATATAGAGATGAACAATATGGGAACCAGTAATACACAGTGCCAGAGAAAATCATTAGTGTAAAAAAAATTGCAATATGAGCTCTGGTAAAAATACTAGAGAAAACCATTAACATCAAAAAATTGCAATATGAACTCTGGTAAAAAAGGGTTACTGGACATTAGGTTTATAAGTCCCAAAATTTCAATTGTTCTTGTCCACATGGCCCAGTGGATATAGACATTGGTTAGTTCCTGACTTTTAGAGTTGTGAGTTCAATACCAGGCTACAGCAGTGGGGAACAAATAACTTTCAGGGTTAGAGGGATATAACTTCCAATCGAGGCTTCCCGCAAGGAATAGAGTTCATATACCCCAAGGGTATATGAACTCCATAAAGGGTTTGGTTTGAAATTCCTAGCACCCGAAGAAGGCCGAAGCGTACAAATGGCAACAAAGATGAGGACAATAGTCCTAATAATATAAATACTACCTCATCTCAGAAGTATAGACACATACCTGGGAAATGTTCTGATAGAAGATGGAAAGTGCAACACTGAAGGCGCATTGGCATGGCCAAGGACACATTTCAAAAGCTAAGCAGAGTATTGAGAGACAAAGATTTCTTTGGAAACAAAAGAGTACAGGACATGTGATATCTGTCCTCTTATATGGCAGTCTTATATGGCAGTGAATGCTGGACAATCTGCTCAAAGATGAAGGAAAGACTTCAAGCTACTGAAGGATGCTGAAGATACCATGAATTGAACATGTAAGTTACAAAGTGTTGTGGAGTAGTTTTCGCACTGAAGGTTATAATCGTGCTATGTCGGTTGCTAATCGACTTAACGTACCCAAAATGTTAGGAACTTGGTAATCTTTCACTGAAAGCTGACTCCTTAGTATTCAGCTAACTGGCAACTAATATCAACTGCCTAGTAGTTCTACTGAACTCCAATAGAAGTCTAAAGAACTTCCATGAATTTGCCAAGTACTTCTAAAAACTTCCTGTTAACTCTTATTAATATAGGAGGGAGAGTCCATTATCTGAGAAATAGGTGTGTTTAACCATAACACAAAGAAGTTTTGGAGAGAATGAAAATGAAAAGTAAACTTATATTTGATATCAGGAAGAGACAGCTGAAGTTTCTGGGACACATAATGAATCTAATACTCACAAGGCAGAAGAAAAGAGAGGCAGGGGAAAGCAATGTGAGACATACTTGATTCTTGTTTTCTTTCAACTATGATCTTCAAATGTTTAAATGCAATGTGAATCATCATCCTGCTCTTTTATTGCCCTCTCATTTTTTCACTCTCAAAAACCTCTTGTGTCTTAGTAGCTTTATTTCTTTTCTTGGGGTGAACTAATTAAAAAAAATTCTCTATGATAACAAAATATAAGAACAACCTTAAAAAAGGAGCTGAAATATCAGGTTAGTGATCATCCAAAAATACTAAATTATAAAAAAAACCTATTTGGTCTAATATGAAGTGCAATTAATACAGATATTTGTTGTAAATTTCACATGCAACTATGATCTGATGACAATAACAAAACATGTAAACAAAACATGTCCTTAGTCTATATTGCAATAGTCAAAACAAATGCTTTATCCCTATTATTGAAAACCACAACATAGATATCATCCTACAGAGAAATATAGTACAGGATAGTAATGTTAGAGAAAAAAAAGAATGGATTTTAGTAGCAGCTATTTGTTGAAGGAGTAAAGAAAGTTCTAGTAAAACTTAACTAGCTGTCTTTACTAAATGAAGCATGGATAAAAAGCCACTGTTTGTAACAAGAAACCTAACTAAAGTATATTACAATAAGAAGAAATATAAAACAATAGGTGTTTTATAGTTTGCTTCATGTAAAGCTTAAAATAATATTTTAGTTTAAAAGAATTTCACTTCCACAATATTGTTTTATAATTTTCATATTAAGAAATAAATATTTAGCACTTATTGAAGAATTAATGTTCTTTAAAATAATGTTTTCAATTTTTGTTAAAGTAAACCAGTGACTTAACCCAGAGAGTTGTGATTTCAGACCACAGCAGAGTTGAACAAACTTTGGAGAGTTGAATTTCTAAAATGGAGATAATTGAAACTCAGATATCCAGAAAAGGCATGTCACATAGAACTAGAACAATCTACCCTGGTGGACAAAATAAAGGGTTTGGTTCAAAATTCCAATGTATTTTGCTTGAAGAAGGCTAGAGTATACAATGGCTGAAACATACTGAATATGACAGTAAAGATGAAGACAATAGTCTGAACAATGTAAATAGTCTAAACACTAAATCACTATTGTTAAAGGAAAACACATGGTGTAGTCTTATAGTCTATAGCTGGAGAGGAAAAAGTGGATTCATACATTTCCAAGGGTTAATGTGCATACATGAATATAATGAACCCAATGAGAATTAGATCTCAGCTCTCTGATTAAAAATTCTAAGGCATTATCTTTTATACCACCTGAACATCCAAGCTTACATCACCTGGAATTTCCAAGTGGTCAGCCATCTAGGTACTTACCAGGCCCAATGTTACTTAACTGTGGTGATCCTACAGGGACCAGTATTTCAATGTGAATGTGAAATACTGGTTCCTTTTGCTTTGCTTTCATTTGTCAAGTGGTTGTAAATTTAACAAGGTGGCCAAAAGTCAGCTGTTATTTAAATACAGAAATAATGAATATTTTATCAACAAATATTTAAGCATAATTGAAAATAATTCAAGTTTTTATGTTTTTAAACTTGATGGTTCTTAGATGAGTTATAAAGATTTAATAACATTCTCCAGCTATCATCTTAATTGTTATTGTTTTTATCAATTTTTGAGTCGGATATTTTTATTAGAACTTGATTGCTTCTTGTATATTTTATCATATCACCAGATACTTACAATAGCTATATATATAATAGAATAAAAACAAATTAAGAAGACATGTACATGCAGCTGCCAGTTTCATGCTTAGATGAATATCAGGTACATGGTAAAATCACTGGGTTAGATTTTAAACCTTACAAATATGGTTAAATCCATCATTATTTAATTTGGAGGTAAGTAGAGAACAAGTACTTGTTCTCATGCCGACACTTGGAAAGCAATTCTGACTATCTATTCAATAATATTTTCTGTTTGAAATTTTAAAATTAATAAGTTAATATTTCTTCCAGGTATAATCAGCACCTAAATTCAGCTTTACAAGCAAATGCTTTTCTTAATATTTTCAATTCTACTTCCAGAGTATTTCTGACTTTGTCTTTTAACTATTACAAATAGAATAGAAAAAGTAATAGTGGTATTTTGTCATTTAGAACTTTTATTTTTCTGGGCCTTCAGAAATATCAATATAAGACATCTGGTTTATTTTTGGTTTTTACCTGTGCCAAATCAATTATATTGAGAATTTTTTAGCTATCTCTATTACTGCAGTTACAAGAGGAGGTTGGATTTATATTGCACAGTGTTTTTTTATGGTTTTATTAGATTATGATATTAAGATATTCAATGGGTGCACCATTAGGTTGAGCTATTGTTGCACAGTTAACATAATCCAACTAATAAAAAAGCACTATGTCTTTTTCACTATGATAGTAGCTTTAGTCTCCTTGACATTAAGTGAAATTTTTAAGCCAACAGTACATGATAGCATATTTTTTATTATTACTTTTGAGTCATTATTTTTTAATATATAACAATATAAAATCTAAAGAGAACTGTTAGAAACATATCTGTAGATATACTAATGTCCTCATCTTTGTTATAAAAATATTGGACTTTTTGCCCTCAAGTCTTCAATAAATTCATACAGAACTGTATATAAATGTTCAATATGATTTGCAAATGAATCATGGTTTATTTCCTAATATTTCAATGTTTGTAAATATATATATATATATATATATATATATATTATTACGGATATAGATAGCCACACACACACCTACACACATATTGAGATTGGTCTCCACGTGGTAACAAGGAGATGATCATGTAAGAGCTTAGAGTCAGTTTTGGGATTGCAGGTCAAGATTGGTTGACCCAGATACCCTTAGTAATAAATGTCTAGACAGGAAATAGACAGAAGCTAGACATGAGGTCATGAAACGGCAGGAGCTAGAATTCATGCCAAAAACAAATCACATGGAAAGCAAAGTTTGGAATTCAGTTACAGTTCAAATCTTGTACGAGCAAGTCACGATTGCTGGGCACTGATAAATGATGAATGAAAAGGAAAATGCATTTGAGATAATAGTGTAATTTGACCAATTCATCTTAACCAACTCCGAATAAGAAAAAATGGATTTATAAATTCTTATT
The DNA here is from genome assembly GCA_037127315.1 of Ascarosepion bandense. Lineage (NCBI taxonomy): Eukaryota > Metazoa > Mollusca > Cephalopoda > Sepiida > Sepiidae > Ascarosepion > Ascarosepion bandense. The sequence continues at coordinate 3,003,209 of JBBBDQ010001499.1, read as the reverse complement.
CGTTAAAACAAGAAGACAAAGCCAAATTGTTTATCAAGAGAAGAAAGAAAGATAGTGATGAAGATAAGAGAAGCTGTAGTGTTATTTGTATGCTGATTCCCGTTTGTTAAAACAAGATGAAGTCGAATTGTTTTTAAAAGAAGAAAGAAAGGTAGCAACGAAGATAAGAGAAGCTGTAATGTTACTTATATGTTGATTCCTGTTTGTTCAAAAAAAAGAAAGAAAGTGAAGCCGAGTTGTTTATCAAGAAGAAGAAGACAAAGTGATGCAGGAAAGTTAACATGTGAATGAAAGAGATATCATAGATAACCAAAAGCAGAGTTGTTTGAGTGCAGAAAATACAACGCTTGTTTGAATAAAGAATAAAGAAGTGTGCAGACATTTCAGAATATTTGTACGCTGAAAGCACAACAGTCAACTGAAAGAAAATAAAGCCAGTTGTAGCTAGATACATTTCAAGTGGCCTGCTTTTGAGTCCAAAGTTGTATAAAGAAAGAGGAGGAAGAGAGAAAAGAAAGAAAAGACAGTAAAATAAGAGAGAAGGAACTGATATAAAGATAAGTTATTATACTCTTAGACCCATGTTAGAACACATATACTTCCACGAATATTTATGTTACTCCATACACCATACCACATGTTTATGAATTATATGGTTCTCCCCATTTTTATTTTGTGTTAATCTCTTGCATTCATATTCACCTGTATTCATTCATATTTGTTGATATGTGTTGTAAATTATTCTTTTGACTATGTTGGGTATCCGAATATACGTTTTGAGGTTCATATTATTAGACATTATTATTCATACTTAGATATTTTTTTTTATTTTAATATTTTGTGACTTATTAAAACCTTATATCAAAAATCATCTCATCTTGTAGTTCATCCTTGAATTGTTAGTCAGTGCATATGTTGATATTGAAGCAGAGCTGGGAAGATTGGCATTTGATTATATTAATCAAACAGCAATTTTATTTTCTTATTTTTATTTATCATTGTCAATTTGTCATGATCTAGGAGAGATAACCCATATCTGTCCATAGATGTGGAAATGTAAATATTCCCAAATCGATGTGTAATCATCTTGATGGTTATCGTCAAGGCAAGTATATGACAATATATATATATATATATATATATATATATATATATATATATATATATATATATATATATATATTTTCTTTTTTCTTATGTAACAAAAGATATATATATATTTTCTTATGTACCAAAAGAAAAAAATGATCGACTAAAACTCAGAGTTAAATTACATACAAATATTTAATTTATGATAAACACAAAATGATATCTATACAAAATTTACAAATTTTTTTGCATTCAAAACAGAAAACAGAGTTTACTACTGGCAGGTGGTGTTACAAAGGGGAAGGAAGGGTCAGTATTTTTACCCAGTTAAGTTAGTGAAGTAGTTTAAGTGCTATATTTTTGGAAATCCTTAAATGTGTATATAAAGAATAATTATTAGTTTGGTCAATGAAAGAGTGAAAAATATCTATTTACCCATATAGTTCCATGAGGTTCTCTTTCAGGTTTTAGTTGGTCAGCTACTTTTCTTAGAGATTCTTTCAGTTGGATGCACAGATCCACAAATCTGGCTGGAGTTGATAATGTCAGCAAATCCTGTTAACAACTAACTGCTCTCTTCCCAAAATTTATTTTATATGTGCTAACACCTAATTTGCATATTCCTAGAACATTTCGAATTCTCTAGATTTTACTTGAATATTCTACAATCTTCTAAAACGTTCTATTCTTAATTTCTCTATTTAACAACTACTTCATGAATTAAAACTTTTTTGTAATAACAAGTAGGACTCAACAGAATCCCCTACTATAACATTTTAGACATTATTAATATTATTTCTTTATATATAAATGCATTCTCATGACAATATATATATATATATATATATATATATATATATATATATATATATGTATGTATGTATGTATGTATGTATGAGAATTTTAGAATTGATTTTTTATCAATCCAACAGATTTTTATCACTATAAATGTTATTTTTAGTGATACTCATATTTGAGTAAATACTCCATTTATTTATTTCGCAGTATATTTATATATTTTCATCTACTGGTCTAAATGTTCAAGAAATCTTATTTAAAAAAAATTGTACTCTCTGGCAGGATTTGAACCAGAAAATATTTTCCTAGACTATCTAAAATCAATATAGGGAAATACTTTTTAAAATTAGTAAGCAAGCATTTCTGTACCAATAATCTAATACACAAAATCTTTAATAGAAATGCTCTTAAAATTAGTTATTCATGCACATACAATATGGACAATATTATTAATTCCCACAATAATCAAATTTAAAAAAAATTGGCTAAGGCTAATGTTAAAACTGGTATTTTACAATCTTGCTATTGTAGGTTTGATAGATGTTGATAACATCTGTCCAGTGGAAGGCAAATGTAAGTCTACCCAAGTAATCTACCAAGCCAATATCCCCCCTATAAATAACAAAAAGAATTATCAGATTTCCAGTGGAATTTCAGCTGAAGAATTCAAACAGCATTTCTATTCTCATAAACAATCATTTTTTAATCCCATTTTAAAATTCTAGACGTTCTTTTCCCAAAGATTTTTGGAAATGAAAGAAGAGGGACTCAACCCAATAGTGAGTTTGAGTTCAACCGGCACCCCCAGTAACCATTACAATAGATGCAATCTATGTTTAGTTGAAAAAATTAAAATAATGAAATTGATCCTGACCTAGTAGTTCAACTCCAGTCACTTTCTCACCAATGTAATGTGGCTTCCCTCTGTGTCTTCTACAAATACTTTCACAGCTTCTGCTCTGATGAGCTTAGCTCCCTGGTGCTTCTACTGCATGAATTTACTCAAGTTACTAGACTAGTGGTTTTTACAGTGAAACCAATCAAATGTAAATGCAAGTTCTACTCTAGTAGCTTCTTTGTTCACACTTCCTGCCTGTGGAATTCTCTTCCATATACTTGCTTCCCCGAAAGCTACAATCTCCAAGAATTTAAGTGCAGAGTCAATCGCCATCTTTTATCTTTTTGACTCACATCCTTTCCATGACTACCCTTGTATCATGTTCTTCTTCCTTTCCACTCTACTCCCATGCAGCCCTCTTCACACTTGTATTCTCATCCTTTTCTTAATCATTCTCTGACTCCCCAGTAATCTGTTTCTCTTTCTCATCACTGTGCATCAGTGGCAGTTTTGCCATGCTTGGGGTAAAATGATAGAAAAAAAATTCTAAGCACAATTTGATTTTAAACTTAAGAAAAGAATTCATAACCAAATGTTGTCATAAATCCAAATTTCTAAATTTTAAATTTAGACATAAACCCCCTAAGTATTAATCTCTATTTAAATTTCCATTAAATAGTTGTTTCCATTTCTTCCTTCTCATTAACAGGATAATCAATTATGATATAATAATATACTTAGTCTCTTTTAACCCTTACATTTTCTTACTTTTTCTAGTCTAAAAAAATATTCGATATTAATTAGCACCAAAATTTTAAACTTAATTAAGCTAAAATTTATTTCCCCTGATATAATCAATTTGTTTTTTGTACACTACAGAATAATTAAAATAACATCTCTTATTCTTTATATCCACTTTTCATTCTAGTTCTAGGTTTTCTCATTCCACTTCTAAATTTTTTATTTAAAATTTTTTATTATTTTTTTTTTCTAAGTGAAAATTAACCAGTTTGCTTGAGTAATAATGTTGTCATGATCTTGAATTAATTGAATTGAATTTATATCCTCTAATATTAATTATTTTAAATTACTTATGTTAGGGGTTTATTCCTTCTTATTAGCAGTATTACTTGAGATTAATTATATATATATATATATATATATATATATATATATATATATATATATATATATATAATCACTGTTTATCTTGTTCTTTTCCTTTCTCTCTACCTTCGCAACTGTCTTCACTCCTGTGTTCATATCCTTCTCTTGCCCTTTCTCTTTCATGCCCTGTAGCTGGTTCATCTTTGTCCTCACTCTCCTCCTGCCTAATACTTCAACTCTTTCATGTAACCCCCATCAGTGGTGTTAATGCCTTGCTTGTGGTGAAATGATTAAAAAACAAATTTTTTAAATATATATATATATATATATATATATATATATATATATATATATATAAGTCATCCACATACAAGCCTGTTTCAATCTATCAACTCATCAGTGTGGCTAGACATATCCACTTGCTTCTAGCCTTCTAGCCAGGATTGAAACTTGACTGATTTGGTGAGTCAGAGTCCCTACTCCCTAAGCCATGGGCACATGAAATTAGAGAGGGGAAATTTTAGCGTGTTATATATATGTGGTATATATACATGCCAGTCACTGAGAGAACTCCATTCATTACTGAAGAGTAATGCATATACATATATATAAAACACATCACCAAATAAATCTCAGGCCTAACTAATAAAACAACAACTTTTAGCCAAAATTCAACTTTATTCATCAACATAGTCTCCTTCTAGGGTGATACACTGATTCTAATGCTTCTCTAACAATTCAATGCCTTTTTTGTAGAACAATTTGTTTTGGCATAAAAATACACCTCAGTTTCAGATACCACTTTTTCATTGGAGCCAAATCTCTTTCCCTGGAGCATTCTTTTGAGGTCTGCAAACAGCCAATAGTCACTGGGAGCTAGATCTGGAGAATAGGGTGGATGCAGAAGCAATTCAAAGTACAATTCATGTAGTTTTGCCATCATTGTGATTGACTTGTGGCACAGTGCATTGTCTTGCTGAAAGATCACTTCTCCTTCTTCATTTGTGTCCGTTTTTTGGTGATTTCTTCCTTCAAACACATCAATAATGCTATATAATATTTGCTATTGCAGGTTCTTCCTTTCTCAAGGTAATCAATGAACAAAATACCTTGTGCATCCCAAAATATGCAGACTAAAACCTTGCCTGCTGATGTTTGCATCTTTGGTCACTTTAGATAGCTTTCACCTGCTGCTGTCCACTCAGTTGACTGCCAATTAGACTCTGGAGTGTTGTGGTTGATCCATATTTCATCTATTGTCACATATTTATGCAAAAACTCTTTCTTATTGTGTTAAAACAGTTGCAAACAATGCTCTGAATTGTCGACGTGTTGTTATTTTTGATTGATTGTGAGCAAACGTGGCACCCACTTAAACACAGTTTTCTCACTGACAAATGTTCATGCAAAATGGTGAACACACTGCCTTCTGATATGTTCAATTCCTCTATTTTTTTTTTTTTTTTTAATCATCTCACCCCAAGCAAGGCATTCCACTGCCACTATTGCGCATGGGGCTACATAGGGGAAGGTAAAGAGAAGGAGTGGATAGACACAGGGAATGTCAGGAGAAAGGTGACAGATGAGTAAGGATAGCGAGGATGAGGATCGGGCAGATGGGAAGAGTGCTTGATAGAATGGGAGCAGGTTAGTGTGTTAGAGGTTTGTATTGACCTTACATTTAAACTCCTGGAGATTGTAGCCGTCGGGGAAGCAATCGTTTGGAAGAGAATTCCACAGTCGGGAAGTGCGAGGAAAGAAACTGTTGGAGTAGAAGTTACGGCTGCATTTTATCGGTTTCACTGTAAAAGGGTGGGATCTAGTTGCTAATCTAGTATCTCGTGCAAATTCGTATTTAGGGGGCACCAGTGATCTAAGTTCATCGGAGCAGAAGCCGTGAAAGTATTTATAGAAGAGACACAGGGAAGCCACATCTCGCCGGTGGGAGAGAGACTGCAGGCGGTCTGCCAAGTCGGTATCTATCACATTACAGACCCTCCTCTGAACCTTATCGAGAAGCCCGAGGAGAACAGCAGGGGCACCCGACCAGATATGGTAGCAGTATTCAATGCACGGGCGGATGGTAGATTTGTAAATGTGCAGGATAGATTTAGACGGAAAAAACTTCCAGGCCCTACACAGAGAACCGACTTTCATAGCAGCGGATTTAGCAATGGATTCGATATAGTCATTCCATTTGAGGTCCGCTGAAAGTGTGAGACCAAGGAGGCGTAGTGTTTTACTCTCTGAGAGGCAAGCCTGGTCCATGCTAATGTGAGGTAGGTGAGATTGTCGATGATGGTTAATTGACAGTAGCTTCGTTTTAGAAGCATTAAAATTTACTAGCCATTTCTTACCCCAGTCCAATATGGATTGGAGGTCTTTTTCAATCTCGGCTGCGAGTTTAGCTTTGACGCCTACACCAGATTTTTGTTGGAGGCGAGAGTAAACTGTGGTGTCATCGGCGTACAAACCTATTTGGGTTCTTATGGAATCAGGGAGATCATTAATATATATCAGGAAGAGTGTAGGACCTAAGATGGAGCCTTGGGGGACACCTGCGTTTGTATGGTAGTTCTGAGAGGCATGTCCGTTTAATACCACTTTAATTGTGCGGTTAGAGAGGAATGACTGGATTAGTTCAAACAAATGTCCAGTTATACCATAGCTCCGCAGTTTACATAGAAGGCCAGCATGCCAAACTCTGTCGAACGCCTTAGATATATCCAATGCAACGGTTCGAGCTTCGCCATTCCTGTCGAGTGCCTGGTATATGTACTCAGTGATGGTCGTTAGCATATCAGCAGTAGACCTGGTGAAGCGGAAACCATATTGCTTGTCCGAGAGGAGCCTGTGTGCTGTGAGATGCTGAACCACCTCGGCGTTGATAATGGCTTCGAACACTTTGCCAAAGATCGGAAGAAGGCTGATAGGGCGGTAATTTGCAGGGTCAGAGGGTTCTCCAGTGTTTTTAAATATAGGAACTATAGAGGAAGATTTCTAACAGGCAGGAAAGCAGGAAGCAGATAGGCAGAGGTTGTAGAGCTTAGAAAGGATAGAGGAGAGTTCAGGGGCACATTTCTTTAAGACTATGGTTGGGATTCCGTCACCACCGCTCGCTTAGTGAGGGTCAAGTTTTAAGATTATCTTAGAGACAAGCGAAGGTGTAATGTGGACATCATTCAGTTGTGCCTCGGTTCTAGGTGAGAAGTCGGGTGTAAAAGCTCCAGATGAGTCCAGACTCGAATTGTTCGAGAATCTGCGGGCAAAACATTCAGCCTTATCTGCTGGGGAGGTGAGGACCTCAAATTTGTTGATTAGCGGGGGTATTATGGACTTGCTCTTGTTAAGTACTCTTTTACAGAGTCGCCAGTAGTCTTTAGAGCCGAATTTAGAGCATGCTATGCGTTGCTTCATTCTGGCAGCAAACAACATCTTAGCTTCGTTAAGTATCCTTTTACACTTATTACGAGCTGAAGTGAAAAGGCGCCTGTTTTGTTCCGACGCATAGTTACGATAGAGTCGGAAGAAATGATTCCGGTGGGCAATGGCAGCCGAGCAAGCGGGTGAGAACCATGGAGACGAATGAGATTTAAGCTGGAATTTCCTAGCAGGGATGAAGGCATCGATGCCAGCCTTAACCCAGGAGGAGACCTCGGATGCACATTCTTCGATGGGAAGACTAAAAACGTTGTTCCAAGGGATGTCACAGAGGAAGTCTCGGAACGAATCCCAGTCTGCTCTTTGATAGTAGTAGGATATTCTACTTGTCTGTGTTTCATGGGTCAGGCGGGAGTGGAGTGAAATATTGACGGACACTACAGTGTGGTCAGAGTTTCCAAGTGGGCAGAGTTGTCTGGTAGTGCAAGAGTCTGGGATGGAAGTGAAGCAGAGGTCTAGAAGTGAGTCCCTTCCGTTAGGGTTGTCAGAGAAACGCGTGGGGAAGTCCACTACTTGCGTAAGGGATTGGGTGATTGAAAAGTTCATGGTGTGGACACCAGCAGCGTCAGTGACAGCGTTCTTCAGCCACTTGGTGTGGTGTGCGTTAAAGTCACCAAACACGAATACATGGGCAGAGGGATGGGTAGAAATGGCTTTGTCAATATTGTCAGAAATGATGTCAAGTAACGAACAGTCAGTGGAGGAAGGAGAGCGGTAGAGAAAGAAGAGATAGCTAATCGAGCTGAGAAGTGAGAGGCGTAAGCACATGAAAGAATGATCTGGGGATTCAAAAGATGACACCCTAGCTAAAGGAAGGTGTTCGCTGACATAGACACCAAGCCCATGCATATGAACATTGGAGTCCTTCCTGAAGAGGGGAAGGTAGCCAGGAACGCAGAACTCAGATGAGGGGATAAAATGCAACTTTAATTTATGATCGGCCAAAACAAGTTTGTGAATTTTTTGGGTGTTTTCCAGAACAGCTGCATTTGTGTCTGTATGACTGCATTTAAAGTCAGCATACTACCTCTTAAGTGTTGTTTCCGTTGAAGCTGAGTTCACATAACTTATCAAGCCATTGCTTTGCTTGAACAGTATTTTTCCCATCAGAAAACAATGCTTTATTAACATATGAAATTCAGATTTTTCCATTGTTTTGAAAATTTGCAGCAATGGCTTCATTTAAATAACTGTAATTTGTAAACTAATAATCCAATTGGGCCCAAATTTTTTCATGTGTCATTTGAAGGTTAGTGCTTCATAAAAATCATATGAACTTTTTATTAGACTTTATTTTATTAATCTAGATTTTGAATATTCCTTAATTTTAATATTATGGCTTAACTTCCTGTTTTTTTCCCTTCTCTTTCTCGCCACCTTTTTTATTCCTGAGAAAATTTTTTAATGTAAATTATTTTGATCTTAACATTATTTAGGCCCCTTTTTTAGATTGAAATGAAACAAAATTAAGAAAAATTTAAAAATGCCAGGTAAAACTCGACACCTTGTTTTCTTAATACATTTTTATCTTTTTGGTAATGTATTTTTTCCCATTCCTGTTTTCTAGTGTCTCTCCTGTCTGGCAATCTGACACACTTTTTCCTTCCTCTTACTCCCTTTCCTCTTACTCATTTTTTCTTTCTTTCTCTCCTTCTTTTTTCCTTCTTCCATTTCTTTTTTCTTTTCACCATCCCCACTTTTGTTGTCCTTTGACACAACCCAATCAAACAAATAATTGTAATTTATCATAATTATTACGATTGCCAATGATACAGGGTTAGTTTAACTCATTTACAAATGAAGAAGATATATATATATATATATATTTTAATTCAGATACTTCAATCCAAGGGAAAAAAGCAGGAAGGTAAATTCCAAAAAACCGGATCCTAATTAATATTAAAAATTTATTTTAATATTAAAAAATGATACAGGAAGAGAGCTCCATGTAATAAAATATTACAGAGCAAATATATATTAAAAAAGGATTAATTCAAAGATGTTGAATGGCCATTTCGATATGAAGATCCCCACGGCACATCACCTCAGCAACAGAAAAAAAACTTTCAGAAACTGGAGATTGTGTGTGTATATATATGTATGTATGTGTGTACTTCTATAGGTATGTATATATAATAATTGTAATTCATTTTTTTTTTTTTTTTTTTTTTTTTTACCTAGTGTTGTCTTTATTTAGTTTAATTTCAAATGACCTAATTTTTTTAAAAATAATTTTATTTTAAATCCTATATCTTTTTATTCCCTTTTATTAATAATTATGCCTTTTTAAGTAAAGGCCTTTTTCTAATACTTCAACGTTTTGGGGAAATTAGGTTTTTGAATTTGTCCAGCGTCTGTAATATTTAAAAAAATTTTTTTCTTTAGTTTCTTTCTTTTTCCCTCCCTTCCTTCTTTTATCTCTCTTACCACCTTTTTTCTGTGTTGCTTTAACTGACGTCGATTTAACACGGCTGTCTGTTAATTTTTAGTTACATTCCCCCCTTTTTTTTGCGAACCCAGACGATGTCAATTTTTTTCTTTTCTTATTTATTTGATTTTATTCTTTTTCTTTTTCTTTTTCTTTTTCCTTTTCTTTTTCTTTCCCTTTATTTTTATTTTTATTTTATTTTATTATTTATTTTTTAATTTCTTTGCAATCTATTTAAAAAGGAAAAGTAGACTAATTTTTCTCCAGTTTCTGAAAGGTTTTTTTCTGTTGCTGAGGTGATGTGTCGTTCCCCGTGGGGATCTTCATATCGAAATGGCCATTCAACATCTTTGAATTAATCCTTTTTTAATATATATATATATATATATATATATTCTTCATTTGTAAATGAGTTATTACATGACCTAGGTTTCTACCATGTGGTGTCTTCAGGTGATTATGACCAAAAACTAAGTAATTAAACAATATATATATAGTTATCCATAGACAGATCTGTTTTGCTTTATCAGTACGGTTAGAAATCCAATTGTTTTTACCCAGGCTTGAAACCCGACTGAATTGGCGTCAGTCTGCAATTCTACTACTGTGCTATGAATGCTCAGTAATGTATTTCCAAATAATGATACCATCATCTTTGCATTATTCAATAGTATGTTATATTTTCTATCATTTACTGAAGGAAATGTATAATTTCTTACTCAAGAGCTGATATTGACATAGCAATAGAGATTATAAAATAAATTTGGTAAATTCTCAATATGTCTTCATTATTACTAATTCTAACTTTCAAATCAGATTCTGAATATATTGTACATTAAAATCTTTCATACTTAAAGTGTAGAAGTGTGAAATCTAGGCTTCATAATTTGCTTTGATAAGTACAATAATTGTTTGACTTGAAATTTAGTGAATGTGCTTAGAAGTAGACAAAAAATATTTCCATTTCAGTTATACATATTCTCATATCATTCGTGTTTAACAATCTTCAAAAATTATGATTATTTACGGATAAGTAAATACTTATTTAATAGTGTGAGGCATTGTGTTATTTGACAATCAATTAAAATGTTTATATACTAACCTCATTTCACTCAACATCTTACTTCATTTAGGCTTAGAATTGAAGAAAAAACAAAACAAAAGCTTCATACTGTTTATTTACAGCCCTGTTTTGCTAACAGGCAGGCCAATATTACAAACTCACCTTTTTCATAATGTACATAATACATTCTTGGTGTAACATGGCATAGCTTTGTACCTTTCTTCTCCTTCTCCATTTGTTAAGTCCTTGACAAACTGAACTGCAGGAAAACCTGAAAATGTCTTTAACCAGGCGTGACTCTGAAATTGTGCTGCATTTTGTGGTATATGGCCCAAAAGGATCCAAATGCAATTTGGTCACCAAAAAGACTCTCCAAAGCAGTTTAAAGGCACCAATTGATAAATACAGGGAAATGAAAAGATGAATCTTTTCAGGTTTTTTGACTGCGGTCAGTAGCATTTGGTAGGTTATTTGCGTTGGTAAAAGAAGACACATTCTCGACTGCCTGTGGCTGTATTTCCTTTGCTTATACTGGTAACTCTGTAAAAATAAACCTGATTTGTGTCAAGAAATTTTGGATATCTTTAATGAAAATTTTGGATCAAAATTTAAATGTTACTACAATGCAAAAACTTTTCTTTAAATGTTTTAAAAAATATAATTTATTTTTATTTACAGAAATTGTTAATGGTTCTTTTTAATAATACATTATAAACTTTTATACAGTCTTGATCAGAACAGGGTCCTCAACTTAGTTATCATCACAATATTTTGGCTACAAAACACAGCAAAATTTTTTCAGGTATCTCTTATAAACATTGTGATCATGGCAACCAAAATGAAGACACTAGTAAAAGGAAATCAGTGTATAATAATGGTGATTCATAATATTAAAAGTTTAGTCAATTTTGTTGAATTTGTGAGATGGCTGTTGCCAGTGACAGTCATTTAATTAACAGTAAGCTATGATATTGGTCTTTTAGACAAATTAAAATATCCTAATTAGCATATTTCATAAGATGCTAGAAGCCACAGATAATTTTATTTTTTATATCTACTATGTATTGTCCTGTAAATTTACTATCCTCTGTTGTTTTTTTACCATTCACATATTCACAAATTTTGTAATTGCTTATCTTAAAAAGTCTCATTTTATTTTGACAGTTGGTCAGTAAAGAAATGAAAGGTTTAAAGAGTTGCTCTCTTTGAACATATATATTACAATGTTAATATAGAAATACATGCATATACCAATCCACAGGAATGCATAATATTTTCCTGACCTTGTGTCATTGTATTTGTTCCATTCTGCAGTTTCACTGTGCCGGCATTCAGCCCAGTAGTGTCCCATTGTTGCACTGTCCCCAGCATGGCAGCAAACTGCAAATAACCTGTATTGTGTTGATCCTGATAAACCTGAATGATAAACAAATTCAGCTATTTTAAATAGTGTTTAAAATCACAAAATAATCACTTGTTACAAGGATAAAGCTTACATGTATAAAAGTTGGATTCTTAAAAAGGGCATTCTTTAAATTTAGGAATAGCCATGTGATGTATACACTTCTAATTTTATAAAATTAGCTACAAATAAGAAATTAAAAAAAACTTTTTGAAGTTTGATTCAAATAATATTTTTAGTTTTTGCCAATATTTTTACTATCATTTATTTCCTGTAATTGATGTCAGTTTTTTGTTAAACTTTTAACAATCTTGTTATTTATGAACTTCAATCATGCCAATCCTTTAACAAATTTGTGTAATTTAATTTTTACTTTCAAAAAAATTAAAGTTTTAATAAATTCCACCATTGTTACACTGTGGCTTTTTGTATTGGTATTCTCTTACTTTTGTTGACAAAAGGTGTAAGATCTAAGCACTCCACAGGATATCGCATTTCTGTCTTTAGTTTTCCTAGTTTTTCTGCTCGTTGAAAATCTGAATTTTACTGTCAAGAAAAGCAGCTGAACAATATTAACAAAACAAGTACATTTTTAAACAAAATATCATTAGTATACAAATAAATTTCAGGATTAATTCTCATCTTTTATTTCTGATAGGAATAGAAAATCAAGAAACTATGCTAATAATATGGATTATTGCTCTTTTGATAAGTTTGACAGAAGGTTACACTTATGATTAAATATTCAGCTTCGATATTTCATAATTAAATCAGAATAAAAAATTCTTTGTTTCATACAAAGTACAATTGATATCCTTTTTTCCCTTGTAAAATTACCAAAAAACATGGAATTTTATACCAAACTGTATTTTTACAGTATTTGGAACATGAGGTGTTTATGGTTTCCATTTTATTTTTACAGATTTCGAAATAAGTTTATGTTTTCTTTTTTGTCAAAACACTACATGCAACAATGAACTATGAAAATGACCTAGATGATATTTAATACTTAATTTTCTATCAAAAAATGTCTTCTCTCAAATTCTATTGTGTATAAGTTGACTAAAGGAATAATTTATAACTGGATTAAATTAAGGGAAAGTGAGGTGATTCATTTACATAAGAAGTCATCAAGAGCTACATGAGGTAGTTGTGTGCTTACCACTTCCCATGAGTTAGTAATACTACACAACAGAAAGTAAATCAGAAAATATTACTTGTATGAGGGGGAAAACATTATTTAAGTGTAAACAGGTAGATAATAATTGTAACATTCTAAGCTTTACTTGGACAGTTGAACTACTTTCTTATGGTGTTGAATTTATCACAAGGGAATTTTAGTCATTATTCTGCAACCTTTTTCATTCCATATGAAAATAAAGTGTCTCTGTATTTACTAAACAAGATGACAATGTTTACTAATATACTGAATAGGTTATTTTGTTTCATGAATGCAAGATGATAATAGTCATTGCCACTTATAAAAGAGAAACTAATCTTTTCTTTGATGTCAGATTCAAGTCATATCCAAAAGGAGTGAACGAGTAGAAATATCTGGTATGGCAGAACATATATAGAATGAAAAGGTCATTAACCTTTCCAGAGGGAGGTCCAGAGAGTTGACAGTGAACACTGCTAAAGAGTGAGAAAATTGAAAAGATGACAGGTATCAGATTTTTAGCTTGTTGTATAAGTCAGGTCAGTATAGATTTCAGCATAGTGCAGTTTCATTTGTTCAGTATGAAAGATGTTGAGAAATGTTTCTTGTATGTAAATTAGAGTCATCTCAATCACCGTACTATGTTCTTTACATTAAAAAGAGTTGAAAATTAACATGTTTTATTTTTTATTATTTCAATAAAATTCAAATAAATATATAAATATATTACACTTTCAATTAAAAGAAAATCTGAGAAAACCAGTAAACAAAAAATCATCTACCAACACTCTACCTTTCTTTCTCTAATAATTGTGGTATTTGTACCAATTTAATATGTTCTCCAGATATTTTAGTGTTTTTCAAAACTAATTTAAACTCTTCTATTGATACCAATGAATTTTCTGTTCCAGGCTTTCTCTTTGTCAAAAAGATTCGAAGATACATATGCATGGCCTTGGTATTTACATTCAGGAAAATCTTCCAATGGCAATGAAACCATCTCTTGATTCCCTGAATGATTCTTTTATGTGCTTTCAAATTTCTTTATAGCACTTTGTTTAATATCTCTTCTTTCTTTATCATTGTTCTTCTTCTTCTCATGACTGTTGCTTGCTAAATAGAATTTCTGATAGTATAGATAAGGCCTTCTCTCTGCATTCTTCTGCAAATATCCTTGTGTTTAGTGATTAAATACCAATCATTTCAAGTGGCTTCATCACTCTTATGCTACTTGCTGGCATCCATATTCGAAACTTCTCAATTGCTCAATCTCCCACTCGAAGAGCATACTTTCTTACACATTTTCCTTGTAATTCTGACAGACACACTTCTCTACTAGATCTCTTCCATTACAGCCTCTCCAAACTCATGTTGAGCTCTGCAGATCTTTCCACTTAGCATTTCAGATCATGTTGTAGAATCTGTGAATATTTCTTTTGATATTTTATCTTAGACAGGAACCATCTATTCACAAGATTTCTTTCTGCTATCACTTTACTAATTGAGATTCATTTCATGATTTTCTTTGTGATTCTCCTTGGAAGGAAATTTTTAACCATATATTGTGAATTGTGCCACTGAGGTTTCTTCTTGGGTAAAAGCAGGCATTGATACATTTATACCTTCTCCTAAATACCAGGTAAAACCACAAACTTCTTGGTTCACACCTGTATATTCAACAACTATATCCCATAGGAATCTCCTTTTTCCAGTTGTACCAACATGATAGTTCTGATTACAATAGATTCTTTGTTGTATCCACAGATAATTATAAACATGTCTTCAATGAGGCTGTCTTTCTTTGCTGACAGAATGAGTGTAGCATCTAATAAGTTTGGTTCTTGTGAATACTGTCAGCTCTGTAATAGTGTGCTAATTAGGATTATCTTCTATCCCTCCTCTCTTCACTCAATTTGAGGTATTATCATCTTCTACTGATAAAGCAGTATGTTTTGCTTGTAAATTCTTTTCCGATTCTATTCTTCTCCTATCTGATGTATCATTACCTGACTTTCCAGATAAAACTGAGTTTATATTGTGTGAAATGCACATAATTCCCTCCACGGTTTCTGCTATCACTTCAAAATTGGTTTTTCACAAAGCATGTGAACTTGATGGTATCCCTGAAGTAGTCCTTGTTCTTATACAGATGTTACAACTATTTTCTTCTGTCTTAATGATACTTCTGATTTGATATTTTCAAATTAGCAACTGATGTTAAAAGTGACTTGTTAATTAGAGCAAGGAATGGGCTTGTTAATTTTAATGTCTATAAGCAAAACTTCTAAACCAGATGAAACTAGTAAGGAGAAGAGACAGATATGGACAGCAATAATTTACAATGTGCATGGCTTTAAAGAGATTCTTTTATTCATTCACTTGCTTTCCTCACCAAGCAATACACTCTTTCTCACTCTTTCTATTTCTATGTGAAATTTACACTTTCCTCCTCACTTTCTCCCTTGCCACTTTTTTGTGAAGAAATCACATTTCTTTTCATTTTAACAAATAAGGAATTTAAATACAAGAACTTTAACATTCATACAAACTAAAAAAATTAAAAATATTTCATATTTTCATATTTAAAAATCTTTTTCACCTTTTCCTTCATTGTGGGTTGATTCAAATCCACAACAAAATTACACATTTTTTTTCATTAAACCTGAACTGGACATAAACTTGATAAAAATATTTGAAAATGTTATTTAAGGATATAAATGTTAAATTTCTTTCAGAAAACAACTTTTTCTTTATTCTTTTTCAATAATTTAAATTATTCAGAATTGTTAATTATCTGAACATATTTTTTCAACCCCTGTCTTGAAGTGTTTAGATATTCAAGTATATATTTATACTGTAGTTAAGATGTATACACATTTCTACTCATTACAATAAAATTATGCTTTTAAGTATGTTATCTTAATATTTCTAATTGGATAAAGCTATATGATGTACAATTTATTTTGGGATGTAATCTAATTGTATAAGAAAATTCCTGCATGTATACTTTTCTATCAGTGAATCTACCTATAACATTAAAATGTTTTTGTTTTTGTACCAATAACAATAGTATACCTTTTAAAAAATAGGGAAGACATTTTTATAATTATGATTTTCAAAGATATTTTAAGTTCAATAATTGCTGATATCTATTTATTTATTTTTCAGATAGTTGCATGTGCATGATAATATTCAATAGTTGTATATATATGGATTCACAAATGACAGTATTCAAGGATACAGAGCACAAGGACTTCAGGCAAATGCACAAAATTTTTGTTGCACTCATGCATTGTTAGTTTTCCACATTTCTTGCACATCTGAAATAAGCAAAAAAATTATATTCATCTATTTGTACAGGTGTTGTTTTTTGAGACAATATGTTTACATGATGAAAGTGGCAGAGTGTATATTAACTGGATATATCTTAAACAAAAAACAACAGCTGTTTTGATTCATTTTGATTATATAAATTAATGTTTCTTTTAATATTTATTTTTTGCAATAATTTATGCTTATATAATTACTATTAAATGTAAACTCTCATAATTTGTTAAATTTAAGTAAAAAATAAAATGTCATTTCATAAATTAAGTAACTTTTGAAAACGTTAAAAGGTACATATATAATGAAAGAGAAAATATTAAAATGTTTTACAATGTGTTTTAAGTTTATTTGTTGAAAAATAGTTTCTCAGTCTTTTTAAAAATGTCAAGGACAATTTTAAATGCAAGTGTGCTGAAAATTTCTTAGCCTGACCCACTACACACAATCTGATCAAACATTAGAGTTTCTTTTGGTAGAGGTAGCTTCTTGGTTGGGTTGAGAACCTTACATCACCCTTCATATAAGTAAAATGTCATATTACAAGAGAGATTGATATCTAAAAATCATTCACACTGATGAATATCTTAAATAACAGACTAAAGCTATAAGTTTAGGGGTGAAAATTATAATGTGTTGAATTCTAAAATTAAAAAAAAGGATATAGTCCTAGTTTTCTATATTAGATAAAGTTATTTCTTATTTTATATACAATGAAATCACATTGTGCAAAAGTAAAATGATTAAATGGTATTAAATGAATAATTCAGATTATAGTGGTAATTTGATGTCAAAGAAAAGTTACATCATGCATCTTGGAACAATTAAAGTGATTATTTGGTAAAGTTTTTTCTACTATGAATAATTTAATATATAATGAAAAATGCCACATGTCTTGTTTAATAGTGAACATGTACATGATATAGATTAAATTATATGTAATATAATATTATATGCAATATATATTATGTATGGTGTTGTATTATACTTATTTTTTTTATATAATATGACAATAATAAAAAAGAGTGATGGTTCCTATAACTAAATTCTAAAGTTAAACTGTTAAACTGGCATAAATGCAATAATAAATAATGTAGTTTAAATTGAGAAAGAGCATTGTATTGTTTCAATTTTCAGATAATATTGGAATTGTGTATAAACTGTCTGAATTTCAAGTTTGTTCTGTTGATTTTGTTCAAGTAAATTCAACCTTTGTAGTTATTTTGAAGAATCATATATAATGGTGATTTTGATGCCAGTATACAACATCATATTTGAAAATTGAAAAAAATACAATAAAAATTTAAACTGTTTGGATAAATACTTTCTGCTTAAAAATACCATGTATCATGAATTGTATTAATTGGTAAAAACTTACATTGTTAGAAGTGCATTCAATGAAATCTCGAATAATCTCCTCCATGTCTACAACTCTGATTGCCTGTAAATGATAAACCAGTAAATGATAAACCAGATAAGCCAAGTAGATTTGTTTTAATTGTTCATAACAGAATACCTAGGAATATACAAAAAGGGACAATCATGTCATTTCTTTTTAGGAGGACTAATATACTGTATTGTTATCAAATTTGAATTTGATATTTAATTAAGCTGTGATCCAATGTGTGAGGATACTATATTACTTTATGCAAGTTAAGTCAACAGCTTCTAACTTTAATTATTCCCTGTTCTGGGTATGAGGGTAAACTGCACCTGGCAGCAAGGCCTCTGATTGGGAGGTTGTGAGAAGAATGAAACCACCTCTTAATTGCTGTTGTTCTCAGGTCCACCCTAACCTGGAGTGGTAGCACCTGTTAGGGCCCCATAGCTGGGGCCCTGACAGGTGCTACCACTCATGGTGTTTTGCTACCACTCATGGTGTTTCAAACTGGTGTCAAAACACCATGAAAGTATAAAAATAGACTTTTATAGAAAAATATACATTTTTGAATAAAAAATATTACCAGCAATACATTTTTCAAGGAAAAACAATTATTGCCATAAAACATTTTTGAAGGGAAAAATTATTACCAGCAATACATTTTTGAATAAAAAAACTAGAATGAAAAAAATTCATGAAAATCTTACTAAAACAACCTTCTCACTATAACCAAACATTTAAAAAATACCTTAAAACACCACCTTTTTGGTATTAAATAACCCACAGAGGTTTATATGCCATTAAACAAAACTCAAACTCAAACTTAATTGTCCTATTATACCTATTTTTTATCACTGATACAGGACCATCACTATGATATTGTATCAAAAAAAGCTGAAGTCAATAAATAATTTAATATTTGTAGATACATTTTTGTATATTCCTTGATAATAAACTGTTTATGTTATAGTCTATATCACTTAGCAATTGTTAGATAATCCTTACAATAGAAATGAATATTATGTAAACTTTAATGCAGAAGATAATAGCATTTTGAGGTTGTTGATGACAATAAAAATATAAACAATCTAATTTTTACATTTAAAAATGGATAATAAACAAATTTATAAATAGTAATTTATATTTTTTAAGAAGAGATTTGGTAAAATTGTAAAACATGAGATTTTTGATGCAATAAAAGATTTAACTATTTTAAGGTGTCCTAAAGAGGTTCTTGTGAACTGTCCATTCTTTGATACAATCACAGAGTAGATTAAAAAAAAACAGAATGAATGAATACTTAAGGCAGAAGAAAGAGTGAATCCAAAGCAGTGAATACAGTAGTTGAAGGAAAAGGCAAGAATCAAGGAAATGAGAAAGAAGAAAGACTAGTACAACATGGAAGAAAGGTGGATTTAAAAAATTGTTGTAAATTGTGCCGAGTGCCACTAAAGTTTTCGGAGAGAGATAATGTCTTACCTTCTTCATTGGCATAGAAAGATCAAAGCTTGTGTGATACTCTTTGAAGTGAGTGTTGCAAGTTAGACAAGTATAACTGTGTTTCATTTGCAGTGCAAAAACATCTGCAAATGGACAAAGTGAATACTGAAGAATTTACATAAAATAACATTGGTACTGTGAAAATGTCTAAAGAAACTACTTCATTTTACTTTTACTCAGATACATAATTAAGTAAAACATATACCTTTGTAGTTAAATCTACTTTTAGTGATAATTACTTTTAAACATTATTGTTACTCAGGAGATTATTTTGGATATTGAAAATGTACCTTTTATATTTGATATATAGATCATGTGAATTTTGTATGGCCAGTCAAGTGTTTTATAAAGCATTCTTCATTAAATGTTAAAGTTTGAAGAAAAACCATAAATTAAGTAAAACATGTTGCTAGTTTATCACTATTATTTGGTTATTACAAATATTATCACTAACTATAAAAGTCTTATCTGACTATAGGCAGTAACATTTAAGTTCAACATCTCTTTTATGCAGATATTAGCAAATAGAATAAATATTTAGTAGTGTCTGTAAATCAGTTCAGAACACTCGGAGAAACTATTTCTTTCTTTCAACTTTCCTGCTGTTATTTATGAATAGGTGTACACATCTATATGTGTGTCAAATAAAATAAACTCTACTGGGCAAATAATATAACTTGAATTGTTTTATTTGTCTGTTTTAATAATTTGTTTTTAATATTTCTGTATTTATGTTAGTGGTATTATGTTAATTTCATGTTCTCAAATAGACTGCATGTTTAATCCTGAAACTAAATAAACATGACATTATCCATCCATCCAAATATTGTGCAAATACATTTATCTATTTGCTACAAAGTGACAGTTGTCAAATAAACCTATTTAAGAATATCTGATGATTGATATAACAACTGTCTTTCTTTGAATTCAGCTATGAAATTAATAAAACAGGGACACATAAATTAGGATTTTTATACTACCTGGGAATAAGGATCAAATTTTATCTTTTCTTAGTTTTGCAAAAATCATCTTTTTCCAAAAATATTAAAAGAATACGTCATATTCAGGATCAGAATTTTTAATTAAATTTCTTATGAATTTGTTTTGTAAATGTTATTTTTTATAAAAAAAATTCTTGATTATTTTTATTTTTAAAAAGAGAAAAATTCTTTTTGGACCATCAAATAGGTTGAAATCCAAAATGGGAAAAGTGAGGACCATAAACTCTATATTTATCATTTTCTGTATTTATAAATAAATTATATTTAGTAAACAAGAAGAAATATGACATGTCTTAGAGAATTCCTTCCAGTTTTATGAGTTATGAAATTATGAAAATATGAAATATATTTAAGCAAACTCTTCATTACATTGACAAAAGCATGCACAAAAATGGAACCTTGATAAATGACAATTTAGAAAATTGGAATGAACATGTGTAACACAATTATGTTTGAAAAAATGAATTCTAGTGTTTAATTCACTTCTCCTCACACATACAAAACAACTCATCATTTATCAATGCTTATCATTCAAAAGTAATATGGCATAAGATAAATAATATTGGAATTATAAAGAAAGCCTGATTTGAATGTAGTAAATCTGTAAACAAAGTTGCTTATCGGGTCAAAAACATGAGTAACCTAAATTTTTAAACAACTATTTACATTAATTCAGTGAATACAATATCAGAATATTTTTATTATTGCCCACGAGAAATGTTGACTAGAATAACTTTCAAAAGAGTTGATTCTATCAGTAAACAGTTCTTACTAGATTTCAGGAATAATACATGTATGGCTGATATATTTAATTTAAAAAAATAATTTTAATTTTATAGTAATATATCATAATGAAAGCTTCATGAAATATTTAATGTTCTGATATCTTTTTTCTATTATTTGAATATTGGTGATTTTCAAATTCAAGTATTAACCAACCTGTTATCTTTGTATCTCCTTTGCAGAAGTTATACCAGGATGTTATATCAACACTGAAAGAAAGAATTTTTAAAATATATCATTATAATTTTTTCAGATGGTAAAACATTTTCAGTAAGAGACATTTAATTCAACTGCTGAGTTTTCAGCTTTCCTTGCTTATAGGAACAATACATAGCAAAATTGCATCTATAACATACTCTTGTTTTATTTAATGATAAGCTTATCTAGATATACTTTTCATTTGTATTTTAGCTTGTACTTGGGTTATAAAAATATCAATGTATTTCTATTGCCTATAAAGAAAAAATATAAAAGAAGTATTTAATCATAATTAAGTGATAACAATATCTATAGTTGTTAAAGGAATAAATATATGCATTGACATGCAACAAGCAGTAGATGACACTGTACCTTCATATCACTTAAATGTACCCAGACCTTGAATTTCAAATGGATTTTGATGGATCAGTGTGAAAACTGGCTAGGCTGCTTATGGCAAGATGTGAATTATTGAGATTAAAATGGGGCAGACAAATAGGATACTCTATTTCTGAAATTTGGTGGTGGGGTGGAGGGATGACATTTGACATCTTTTTATCCACAGTGTCAAATGAGTACATTACTACCCATCATGGATGATACAGTGACTGATAATCAGTCCTAGATGATCATAACCATAGTTGTCTGGCTAGATTTGTCTGCAATAGCAGACAAATGACACTTGACTCATATTCATGCTAAGCACAGGAGATACCAGACTTGACTTATGCCCAGCAGATCATATCAGTGCTTTAGCTTCCATGAGATATGGGAGTTGAAAACCTACAAAGGTACCATTGCTAATACCATAAAACTAAACACAGCACTGGTGATGTTGCTAATTAGATCCTGGAGAACTGGTAATGTGTGGCATGGTCTGAGTAATCATGGTACCTGTTGTTTCAGACTGATGATAGAGTTTGGGTGTGGTTCAGATGGACTCCACTTGTAGCTGGTGGTTATTCTATAATGATGTGGGGTGTATTCTTATATGGGTGAAGTTCATTATTCTGGTTAAACATCATTGACCAATGATTGCTGTCTCATAATCATTTGCACCCATTAATGGGCTCCTTGTACCTGAACAACAATGATGAGTTATTCCAGCAGGATAATGCCCTATAATATCAGGCCTAAGTTGTCAAATATTAGCATAAAGAACCTCCTAGAAAGTTTTAATAAATGGTATAACTAACACATTCAACTGATATGGATCCAATCAGTCATTTTCTTGTGGGTAGTGGAGTGGTCTATTCACACAACAACATTTTGCAACTGCGAATAACAGTGAACATCAAGACAGCATGGCTCCAGAAGTTTTCTAGTCACTTGTGGAAATGATGCTGCATCTAGTGCCTGCACTTTGACAAGCTTTTATTTTTATATTTTTAAACAATTCTGCACAAATGACAAAAATCAGTATACTTTTCTGATCCAAATGAACTAAATTCCAATTTAGAATCTTTACACAAAGTCATGTAAAATTTTGTTCAGTATTTAATCTAGTGTTTTGATCTTACTGCACATATTTCTTATTATGACAATAATGACTACTTTAAAAAACAAACAAAATATAGAAACAATTATGAATGTTACCAGAATATTTTTCAAAATTTGCCTGAAAATGGTATTAAACAAAAGGAACCATGATAAATATACCGATTAAAGCAGTATATTTAGACACCAGCATTATTCAGATGCATGGGACTCTGCTTTTCTCTCTCTCTCTTCTCTTTGATTCCACTTTCTCTGCCTATTTATATCAAAAAGTGATTTGACATTAGCTCGTTACTTTTTCTCAACTTGTAAGCTGCTCCTTTTTCATTGGTCAAAGTAAATTTCATGTAGGCTCATTAAACTTTGCCTTGGTTTTTCTTCAGCCTGGAGTCAATCCTTTTTTCTGTGGGTCAAAATAAATTTTTGCACAGGTTTGAATTTGAAAATAGTGAAGAAAAGAGAGTTATTTTTATTTTGTATTTGCCACATCACTTCCCTTCCCAAATTTGATGGAGTCTGCTTTAGAACATAAATAAGCTGATAATTCAATAATAATGGTATATATTGTCACTTTTCTAAATAACCAACCTTCCAGCCTTAGTTTTTGTTTTGCTTTGCTGTTTTGCCTCCATAGTCTTGTTAGTCTCTGGTGGAGTACCTCTTTGTGCTGGTATTGCTTTATTAATATCAAGCATTTTCACCGTTTACAAAACAACTGCTGGTTTTAATCTGTCTATGGAAACATTACTATTGACATCTTCTGCGGTTGTAATAGTGAAATACTTATTATTATGGCTAATTATTTCATATGGTTCTGTGTAAGGTGCTTCCAAAGATTTCCGAACTCTGTCAATTCTGAGCCATACAAATTTACAATCGTTTAGGCCCTTTGGTATATAAGGTTTCAGTAACAAATATAAGCATCCAAAGAAATGATTCTTGATGTCAAACTTTTGCATTTCCTTCACTGGGTTTTTTTATTGCTAGGTTTGATAGCTCATTGTTATCCTTGTCACATAGGTCAATTAACAGTCTTGGAACTTATGCATGTTACTACTGTATATGGCAAGTAAGTTGATTCATTGGGTGTGATTCTGATACCTAAATGTACAATAGGTAAGGCAGATAGCTATGAATCATTCCTTGCAATAATTGCTGTCTTTAACATCCTGTGTGGATGTTCAATTAATCAGTTTGCCTGAGGATGGTATGAAGTTGTTTTTAGTTTGTGAGAACCTATGATTTTTGACAGCTCTAAAAACAATTCTGACTCAAACTTACTATTTCTATCAGTGATGATATATAAGGGTACTCCAAATTTAGCTATTCATGTGTAAATTAAAGCAGTACTGACATTTTGCGCAGTTATTTCAGTTAGAAGAATCACCTCCACCTATCTAGTAGTTCTATCAATCATTGTTAGTAGATACTGATATGGTGAAAAATGGGAGTATGTTTGGTTTCTTACTGGTGGTAATGGACCCTCATGTCTAAATTCATTATTTGAAATCACTCGGAAGGTAGTTCAAATGGTTGTACTTTACTCTTGGCATGTTAATTGTTTTCTTGTTGGCAATTTTGGCACTCTTTGCAAAACTCTTTGACTGACTTGTCCATCCTTGGACAGTAATACCTTGATTCTATTAAGTGTAATGTAGCCTGATATTCCTTGGTGTGTTAACATATGCAGACTATCAAATATAGATGTCCTAAGCTGTTGTGGTACAAAAGGTCTTTGGAACAGTAATGATATGTTGCACATTATAACTTCATTTTTACCTGTATGGTACGGTTTCAACCTGTCTCTTAATTGTTTAAGTTCTTTATCCAATTGCTGATGAGTGACAATTTCCTGTAAATCACAAAGATCTATTGTTACAGTATTAGTCGACCTTGATAAGTAGTCTACAATGATATTTTCCTGTCTCCTGTTTTTCATATATTCATTTATAAAGCACAGATAACACTGTTGTTTGTCCAAATTTAAAGGCAAATGGCTAAAAGCATTGCACAAAGGTTTATGATCTGTTAACAAAATTGTATTCCTATCTTTTATGAGGTGTTTAAAGTGCAACACCACGAGATATTTTAAGATCGTACTTACTTAGTTTCCAAAATACTTGATCCAGATGTTCAGAATGAGAATCCTTGTCATCGGAGTTTATTAAAATATCATCGATGTACACGCCATGTTCCAGAAATTTTATTTATCATCCAATAAGGCATGTAGTGATATTCAACTAAACAGTGTTCTGTCAAGATAGTAGTTTTACATACATCATCAGGATGTACCGGTGTCTGGTGGTATGCTGAGGACAGATTAATCTTTGAAAATATTTTTTCCATTCAATTTCGTAGCTAATGAGTTGATATTGGGAATTGGGCTGTGGTCCAGCTTCATAATGCTATTCAATTCTTTGTAGTTACCTATTGGTCTGTATGTGTCATCTGATTTTGGTACCATGTAGAGTACTGAACTCCACTCTGATTTAGAAAGGGAAATTATGCCAGCTTGCTAAAGCTTTTTACATTCTTCCTTGGCTATGTCAGTCATCTGCTTCAACAGCTGTCACACTTTTGTAAATACAGGAGGATTGCTCTAGGATAATTTGACACTGGTGTGACAAATTGAAGATAACATAAACAGAAGAAAGCAGTAATGAGCTTTGCATAACAGGACTATGAGATATAGCAAAAAAATTATTAAGAGCTACAAAGGACAGGAAATTACGAAGAGCCATGATCACCCATGTCTTGAAACAAAATGGCATATAGAAGAAGAATAGGAAAAAATTACTGGATAGTGAGAAAATTTCAGAATGTGAGTATTAATTTACATGTATTTGAAAAAAATCATTTAATACTTTTGATTTTTCGCAGCATAAGCTTTTTTTTTCTGCAAACATTGATGTTTCACTTTGTTCAGTAATGGATCTCTTGACTTATACTAAGTTAAAACTTTATAAATTTCATTTTTAATAGTAGATAGGTTCTACTATTGCCCAGTACATATTCCTCACCCATCTCAAACAGGAGTAAAGGTTCATCCTTTTTTTTTCCTGTTTTGTAAGATGTTCCAGGTTCTTTTTCTCTACCCAGCCCTTAATAGTAGGGCTTTTACGAATTTTTTGTGCTATGTGTAGATTGTGGCATTGTCTCTTCATACTGAGGGTACCGAGTTGGTAGTTTTCTAGTTGCTGCTTCCATCTGGTAGTTAGAAACACAAACTCTTGTGAAGTGTCACATAATATCGAGGTACTTGTAGTGCCATGTTGCATATAGAAGGATGTCCTTGCAGGTGCCTCTGTTGAGCAACCCTAACACCACACTATGCTACAGCCTGTGTAAGTTCCCTTCCTACGCATGTTGCATTTGACAACAGACTGTTACTGCTCTTCTATGCCGCTCCTCACCAAAATCATGACAATGCACAATCAAAGATATAAAACTAAACCAGCCAAACAAAAAAAACCTAAACCCTGCAACATCTCTTTCTCTAATGTTCGTAGTATCCATACAGTATGGAATCATTCCTTTACAAAAAGTCTGCATAATATCCTAGCCATACTCAAAACTAATCTCAACCCTACAATCCCCTCCTCTGATTTTTTGATTTCTGGATACCTTCCTGTCTTTAGAAAGGACTTCAATGTCCACATGCATGGCCAGGGAGTTCATGTCAGCAAACATCTTTCTCGGGCTACTGGCTAGGAAGAGCTCTCTTGAATCTCCTGTGCACTCCTACATGTATCTTCGTCTCTTACAACAAAACTCAGTAAGCCATTTCTTCTTTCTCTACTGCTTTCTTTCCTCTTATGACTGTTGCATTTTTGATAGTATTTCAGACAATATAGACAAGGTCATTTCTTTTCACTCATTTGCTAATATGTTTGTGTTCAGTGACTTCAATGTCCATCATGCCTAATGACTGGAAAATTCTGTTACCAATCTTGCTGGTGTCTACATGACATGCTGAATTTCTCAGTCACACAGTCTTTCACACAAGTGGTAGATTTCCCCAGGTGTTTCCACAGTAACACTGATGGACACTCTTCTCTTCTAGATCTCTTTCTTACTTCTATCCCTGACTCTTGCCATGTCAAGCAGCTCTGTCCTCTTGGCAACTCTGATCATAACAGTAAATCCTCCATCTCTCCCTTAATCAATGAATCTAAGGTCCTCACAGAATCAGGACAAGGCTGAGTGCTTTACTCACAGATTTTCATCCAACTCCACATTTGACTTATCTGGTGTACCTGCACCCAGCTTCCCTATCAGAACCGAGAATAAAATGAATGATGTTTACATTAGCCTGTCACTGGTATCTAAGGTAATATCAAAACTTGACTCCCATAAGGCAAGTGGATGTGATGGAATCCTGGTCATTGTCCTTAAGAAATGTGAACTCTCCTCTGTCCTCTCTAAACTCTATAATTACTGCCTTTTTGCTTCCTGTTTTCCTGCATGCTGGAAGTCCTCTTCTGTGGTCCCTGTATTTAAGAACTCAGGGGAACCCTTGAACCCATCCAACCATCGCCCTATCGGCCTACTACCAATTTTCGAGAAAGTGTTCGAGGCCATTAATAATGCTGAAATAGTACAACATCTCACTGCACATAAACTATTCTCAGACAGGCAGTACGGCTTCTGCTTTGCCAGGTCCATGGCTGATATGCTAAGGACCATCACGGAGTAAATATACCAGGCCCTTTATAAGTCCAGCAAGGCTCATGCTGTTGCCCTGGACATTTCCAAGTCTTTTGATAGGGTTTGGCATGCTGGCCTTCTACGCAAGCTATAGGCTATGGTATTTGCTTGATCTGATTCAATTTTTCCTATCTAACCGCTTAATGAAGGTTGTCTTGAATGGAGGTCGTCCACATCCTATTGTACAAACACTGGTGTTCCTTAGGGCTTTATCCTAGGCCCGATGCTCTTCCTTATTTTCATAAATGATCTCCCAGATGTGATCAAGTACCAAGTAGGCATCTACACAGATGGCATCACAATTTACTCCTGCATCAGTAACAAATCTGGCGAGGCGGACAAACATAACCTTGTTGCTGATCTTGAGAGGGATCTGCACTCAGTGGTGGAATGGGGAAAGAAGTGGCTTGTAAATTTCAATGCGTCTAAGACAAAGTTGCTGTCTGTCAATCATCACAGGCAACCTCTTCTGCCTCCCATAAGCATGGACCAAGCAAGTCTCCCTGAAAGCAATATACTGTGCCTCCTTGGCCTTGCCATATCTTTTGATCTCAAGTGGAACCATTACATTGAATCAATAGCTAAATCCACTGCTAAGAGGGTTGGATCACTGTGTCTGGCCAGGATGTTTTTTCTGTCTGAATCCATCTTGCACATATACAAGTCAACCATCTGTCTGTGCATGGAATACTGCTGTTATATATGGTCAGGTGCCCCCATTGTTCATCTCAGTGTTCTCAACAGCTCCAAAGGAAAATCAGTAATGTGATAGGTACCGACTTAGCGGTTCAACTCCAGCCACTTTCTCACCAATGGGATATGGCTTCCCTCTGTCTGTTCTACAAATATTTTCATGGCTTCTGCTCTGATGAACTTAAGTCACTGGTGCCCCTGCCATATGAGTTTACTCCTGCAACCAGACTGGCAACTGGGTTCCAGCCATTCACAGTTAAATCAATCAAATGCAGCTGACAATTCTACTCCATCAGCTTCTTTTCTCGCACTTCCCACCTGTGGAACTCTTCCATATTCTTGCTTTCTTGACAGCTACAACTTCCAGGAATTTAAATGCAATGTCAATACCCATTTCTTAACCACTTGATTCCAGTTCTTTTTACATCACCCTGTATATCTTTTCCTTTCTCTCTACCTTTGCAGCTGTCATCACACCTGTATTCCCATCCTTCTCTTGCTTCCTTCTCTGACACCTCCTTTAACTGGTTCATCTCTTTTTTTACTCTCCTCCTATCTAATCTTTTTCTCTTATGTAGCCCCCTGCATATCAGTGGCATTACCACCTTGCTTGGGGTGAAGCGATTGGAAAAAAAAAAGAATCTCTTACTGCTGTCAACAAGTGGAATGATACTTATTCCGTGATTTCCTCTGCAGTGTTTATTGGAACAAAGTTTTTAGTCTCCCTGTTCAAGACAATGCTTCTGAGGTGTCTCCTCCTAAGTGAAAGATGGCATTGATGCTTTCATCCCAGCTAGAAAATTCTGACTTAAACCTCATTCATCTCTCTGGTTCTTTACTGCTTTCTCGGGTGCCATCACCTACAGGAATCACTTCTTCTAGCTTTACAGGAAACGTCTGATCACAGTAGGTGCCATTTGTCTCTACTCATAATGAATGTAAGTGTGTTTTAAATGATGCTAAGCTGTTGTTTGCTGATTAATTGAAGCAGTGCATAGCATCTTGCAACTTTTGTTTCAAATACTACAGGTAGTTCTGCAAGAGTAAGCTGAACAACAGTAAACCCTCAATCCCTCCTCTAATCAACTAAATCTTCACATCCACAGCAGACAAGGTTGAGTACTTTGCTTGCAAATTCTCTTTCAACTCCACACTTGATTTGTCTGGAATACCCAAACCCAATTTCTCACCTAAAACTGAAGCTCAACTGAGTAATATATATATAATCCCATCCCTGGTCTATAACATAATTTCTAAGCTTAACTTCTATAAGGCAAGTGGAGCTGATGGAATTCTAGTCATCGTCCTAAAGAAATGTGCCTCTGAAAATGGCTCTCCAAACTCTATACTACCTTTTACTGTTGAAATAGGTAAATGTAACTGTCTCTTCTATGCTACAGTTGCTTTTCTCACAGTTCTTGTTTGTGGAACTCCCTTCAGTTTGCTTGCTTCCTTGATAGCTACAATCTCTAAAAGTTTAAATGCAACCTCAGTTGCCATCTTTTATCTCATCATTTTCATCTTTCTCTAATCCTTTCTTCAACATCCCCTATATCTTGATTTTTCTCTGTGGTAGTCCTGACTCACTTAAGGTAAAATTATTATAAAAAAAGAAAAAGATAAATGTATTTTCAGGTGTATATTTCAGTGTGGTATAGATTTTTTCCATAGCAAAGAAAGGGTTTGGCAGCAGTCTAGTATATAAAAGAATTATGGAATTGCCTGGATTACGCATATTAATGTGAATGAATTAGCGTATAGAGGGTAGGTTGCTTATCTATTCCCTTTTCTAGTTGTAGTGGGAGTCTGTTCTAGAGAAGGGTAGTTGTATACCGTTGCAGATTAACGGAATTTGGCCTTGTTGTAGATAACCCACAATAAGTCATAAAATGATTATAAAATCAAGAAAAGCAAACTGAGTAGAAAATATTGTTTTATATATACACATATCAATTAATGTTTTTACAATTAAAGTAATACTTGAATATAGGTCCAATGGAGGTTAAAATGTTCATGGCAAATAAAATGCTGAAAGAGATTTAAGGCTTAGGAATGTGGAGCATGTAAAAAGAGGAATGTCTTTGATGTAGTTGCTCTTGAGGTCAGTAAGTAGTTTTGAGACAGGGAAGAAGATAAGGAGAGGTGAAGGGAGGAGAACGTAGGAGCCGCTTGACTTAAGTCAAGGGGATATCGATTACAGTCTTCTCCTGAGGTCTGCCTCCTGGTCTGTCTCCTTTGGTCTGTCTGCTGGGTGCTTTCTATCTTGGCTTTTTATATCTTCTTTTTGGATCAAAAGCAGCTTGTTTGGGATTTCATACTTGAATTTGATTCTGGGCTTCCCATTGGCTGGTAAATAAAATTTGCGTAGGCTCGCGAAATGGAAATTTGATATTTGATTAATTTTTAGTTTTCAACCAGAATATTTGCGCAAACTCGGATGTGCATCGACGAGTTTTGGTCATTTGCTTTCTGGTCATTATAGAGCAAACATCCGGTCCCTCGCTTTTGCTCGGTATCACCACAAGTTTTCATGAACTCTCCTGTGTTATATTCATTAGAGTAATTGGGTTGGTTTGATTAATATAATTGCTACCATTTTTTTGATTGCTATCTTTTTCTGATTTGCACTACCAAAACAAAAAAACAACTCCTTTTTTTTCTATATAAATTGAAACCTGAAAAAGTCTGTAGATTGTTTGAAAGATTGTAGTAACAACAAGACCAATAAAAGAAAAAATAAAGAGAATAAGTTTTATATTTAAAATAACTCTTGGAATGATAACATCTTAAAATATGTAATGTATTTATGCAAGATCGAAAAATGAAAATGACATAGACAACTATGACCAATGCTTAGTTGATGTGTTTCAACTAAAAAAATAAGAATCATTGGTGTTCAGAGTATATTTTTAACAAGATAATGTAGATATTGTTTATTAAGCTGAGTAAAGTCACATATATCAGGGGAAATAGTAAATTGTGACTGAACTTAATAGAGGAAGAATTGTCAGCTAATCTCTACAGAATATCAATAATGCAAATAATATGAACTGTAATTTCAGATCATGGTCAGTAATTAGGCAGTGAGTAGTGAAGCCCAACTATCTTCTGTTGATAACATATACTTTATGGGAAAGAAAGTCTTGATTTAAAAAGAGAGAAATATGTGCTTTTGATTCAGCTGTTTAATTCACAAATATTAAACAGATGAATCAAAAAATATACTAACTAATAATTATAAGTATTAAAATGAATACCCAGGAGGTTCCCGTTTCTTTGTTGTATCAAGTTCTTCATGAAGGCCATTTATCAGATGGTTAAAAAATTCATGGGCATCTTCCTGGCTATAAAACAAAGAAAAGGTAAAGTTAAAGTTATGATACCAGTGTAGGAAAATAATATAAAATACCAAACAATGATAAAGTCATGTTACGATTTTCTAGCCTTAAAACCTAAGGCATTTTTAATCACAGTAAAGATTATCCTCTTTATATTTACTAATTTCTCTACAACTCAGTTTCTTAATCTTCTTTTGTTGTCTTCTAGTCTGTGACAAAGAATTTTCTCCCTGTACTGAGTGACAACTGACTTATTAGTAGTCTCTTGACTCTATACAAAATAGGGCAAGTCTATTACACTTCTCTCACCAGCTATGATAAAATTGATTCTTTTAAAAGAACATGAAGAAGAATTAGTAGCAATGTTCAAGAAACACTGGTTATAATTTAATTTCATAAGTTACTTAGGCTACTGGACTCAATATTTCAGTTGCCTTTGTTAGAACAGTCTTTTAGCTGAATAACTGACGGAAGAAAAATCAAAAGAACATTATCTCAAATAAAAATACACATTTTATTCTTCAGGTATATTTCTTAATGTTACATTATAAGATAAGTAGCAAAAAATCAAATCAACAATCTCCAATGCATGTGACATTTTTAAGATTGTGAAAAAAGCATATATATCATAACTTCCAAACACTTGTTCAATTTGTAATCTCTGGCAAAAAGTGTTAGAAGATCAAAATTACTGAAGGAGAGGACTTTCAGACAAACTGATAATGGAAAATACTTATGATTTTATTAGTGTCAACAATGTCTATAATTACAAAGATAAACACTATCTGCATTTTAAGTAGTTAATAAAAAGGGATTTTTGCTTATATTTGCATCTTCTCATTTTGATATTTAAACTTCTTAAATGCAATATTCAAAAGGTTTAAATGTCACTGTTGTACGTTTGGTTTATCTGTCACTTTTAATTAAAAGCCATGTCAAGCCACTTGCTAGAGAAATTTAGACGGTAACCAATGGCATTTATTTAGATATTGGAATGGTTACAAAGAAAAGGAAAGGATACACATTTATCTGATATAAATAATATAACCATTTACCCAGATCCTTGATACATAGAATTTAATTTCTTGATGCTGTTACGGAATACTGTTGGTGTAATCTCCATACGTGATGTCCAGAGCTGCTTCATGATTTCTGAGAATGCTATAAGCAGACAAAATGAATATCATTCATTAAAACAATATGCATTTATTTTGAAATAATAACAGTTGTAATAATGATAAACTGATTACATGCACATCATATTCACATATATAAATAACTTAACCTATTTATATCTACAGCCATGTATTCATATACGCGCATACAAGCATGCATGAAACATGAGTTTCATGCACAACACAATCTTCTGGTACTGATACATACATACATACATACATACATACATACATACATACATACATAAACTTACTGTTAAGTATTTAAGCAGCCAGTTTTGTCTTTAATAAGCAATTTTTGCTTAATAATGAACAGATGGTTAAAATCCTACATTTTTTAGAATCCTAAATTTACTTTTTATTTTTTCTTATTTATAATGGAAGATTATCTATAGAGAAATTATCACGTTATAACTATTAATGATTATTCTGATCATTGCACAATGTATTATATAATATGCATATTTGATATATGAGTGAGCACTTTAATGTGTTCACATCCATTGCCTAGAAATGATTTGAGATATTATTTGAAGAAACAATGATTTTATAAATCATAAAACAACAGTATAAATCAAAATAAAAAATGAAGAGGACAAAATAACACTAATAATTTAGTTGCATTCAAGAGAGAGAACATGTAGAACTGATAAAAGAAAGGTAGATTTTAAAAAAATGAAAGTGTTCTGTATTAAAAAAATTGAAACCAATATATAAATCTTGAGTTTAGCTAGTGAGAGTAGAAAATGCTATATATATATAGTAAAGAAAAACAAAACCCGTTTGTAGAACCAACAGACAGCTTGCTAAAACCTAAATTCTTATCTAGATATAGTCTTGAATAAAGATGGCAAAACTGAAAAAAGAAAGACAAAAAAGACCTGAAAGCAAACTTACCTACTTAGTAAAGTGCTCAAGGCCTAGATTGCCTAGACTGAACAAAAAAATGCCTACCAATGTTAAATCCTATGAAAGGATAGTTTAACACTTACATCAGCTTCAAACAGCTAGAATGGAAATGAAGGAACTGACAGGTGAGCTTTATATAACCCATGATTGCTCTAATGCATCACAAAAAAAAAAAAAATTAATTCAAAATAATTTTTAAAAAATCCCGTATATCACCATACCCACAAAGGGGAAAAAGAAAATAGATAAAGAAAAATCCTGTGGGTGGGCTAAATTGTTGTACTGCAGGATTGAGTTCAGTTGAAAAAATTGCTAAATTGCTAGTTTGGTGGTAGGTGACATAATAGGTGTTTTATATTTACATTGTTTAGTTTTTTAAAAGATTCTTTCATATTTTGAATTGGTGGATAGCTTTGATGTTATGGACTTATATAGGTGTTTTGTGACGATAGTAGGGTGATCCAACTCAGTGCTTATGTATAACAAAAAATAATAATCTTTCAACAAGATATATCAAGAAGCATTGGAAAAAAAGGCGGACACAATATGAGTTAAAATACAGTGAACAAAAGGAATACAGTAATAAAAAGAATAGAAATATAAAAATAATATGGTTTAATCCACCATATAGTAAATCAGTAAAGATCAATATAAGGATGTGGTGAGTAGTAAAAGGTAGTAGTAAAAGTGTATTGAAATATACTCTTTCCTCTTTATTAATAGAGTGACAGAGAAACTTTCTCTTTCTCTCTTTTTTTCTCAACACATACATCTTTTCCCTTTTTTGATTCTTACATATTTCTGGTAGCCTAGATTATAACCTGGACATAGCTTATAGCGTCAACTGACATCATGCGAAAATCAACTAATAACTAACACTCTCACAAAAATCAAATCAGAAACGAGTAGGCGTTAAGAAAATATAAAATAAACAGTGAATACATGCATAGCCTCTTTAGTTGGTCCACGTTTGCACACACGTTTGTGTGGCGTTTGCGGTAGCCATCAGAGATTCAGTTAACACATCAACCAGACAAAAGAAGACTAACTCTGTGCAAACCAGAGATGTACTTAAAAAATCTTCACGAAATGAATATGCAGAAAACCAAGGAAGGAATTCAAGTCACTCAAATATCCAGAACATAAGATAACATATCGCAAAAAGCAACCTGATAATACATTCCACCTGACACACACATGGAGGAACAAATATGCTATATTTACATGAATATGTATATACCTGGAAGAAAACTTTTATAACCTGAACACAGTAATGCATATATAATAATGAACATTCACATGAATACTATAATGATTTATACAAGAAGCATATCAAAGACACAAAATACAAAAAGGACAGAAATTATATTCATTCACATATAACAAAAGATGGAGTCTACTACACTGTCAACGTATTATTGGAAGATTAAAAGAGAAGTAAGTTCCCTAAAATTACCTCAAGTATAACTTAATATAAAAATGTAGTGCATGTAAAATGCTAGGGATAAATGTAAGCTTTGCTTGGGAGAAAAAATTGTGATATTAAGTTTAATCAATGATAAAAGAATACTTAATAATAATTAAAACACGCAAATAAACAGAATTAGCAGATAAAAAGCAACTATCACCTACCACCAGACTAGTATATTGGTTTATTGGTGTTTTCTTTTTCTACTGAATCCAACCCTGTAGTACAACTGTTAGTAGTTTAGTCCACCCATAAGGTTTTTTCCTTTGCCTATTTTCTTTTGCTCCTGTGTAGGTGTGGTTATTCATGGCTTCTTAATAAAATCGTTTTTCCTGTGATACTTTAGAATAATCACAGGTTGCCTACCTTTTCCGTCTTTCATTTTTGTTCAAGTTGTCTGAAGATCACGTATATATACAGTGTGCAATGTGCAAATTGTCGCCATTTTACTTTTTAATTTCATGCATGTGTATTGTTTGTTTTTGATTTTATCAACTGCATAGTGTAATAGAATCAGTTGGGCACCATTTGTGAGAAAAAGAGCACCATGACACAATTCACTCCAGCAGAAATTTGGAAAGGGCATGATTTACTGCTTGGCATTCATGCCAGAAGCTCCAATACGAACATTTCAAAGTGTTTGAGTGTCTATCTGAGGACAGTGCAGATGATTCTGAAAGAGATGGATGAGCTTAATGGTAATTATGATGGTACGACAAATTGGAAAACTTACTAAGATTGATCTGATAAGAAAAGAACTCCAAATTTTGTTGGTGGGATCTAGGTGAGATTGACAATTATCTCTCCAAGTGAACCAGGTCCATAGCCAAGGATACGGGAGTGTCTGAGTTTCTTATCAGGCAGATATGGCACAAAGACATTCAGTATTTCTCATACAAGATGAGAAAGGACCAAATTTTATCCCAAACCATAAAGTACAAAAGGAAAGACCATGCTACAAAGCTTTTGAACAAACTCAAGCATCCCCTCCAACCAAACATGCTTTGGTTTTTCTCAGGTAGAAAAAATTGTTGCCAGAATAAGATGGTGAACAACACAAAACAACTGTTGGCCTCTTGTATCCGTAAAAGATGTACCAAGAGTGATGAAAACCAAATATCTAGTCAGCATGGTGTTTGGAGTGAGCATGAGTGATTTTGATGTTATGTCTCCATTCATCTTCTCACAGGGACTCAGACTCAACATGAAGGCTTGCATCATGTTCCTTGAGGAGATAATGCTGCCCTGGGTCAAGAAGATGTCTTCTGGAAGACCCTATGTCTGGCAACAAGACTCTGCACCATACCACACAAGCAGAAGAACCCAGTCATGGCTGTCAGACAATTTCTGTAACCACATCACCCCTACATCTGGCCATGTAACTCCCCAGACTGCAACCTTCTTAATTATTATGTATAAGGCACATTTGAGCTAGAGACCAACAAAACTCCTTGAAACACCAAAAATGAAAGCGAGTATTATGGCAGCATACACCAAATTAAACAAGGAGATTATCCAGAACTGTTGCAGGAGATTCTGACGTATTCTGTAAGCCGTGGATGAAGCCAATAGGGATTTTATTGGATAAATTTTCTCTTCAGTATTACATATTTTTGTTTAATTGTGGTAAATAATGTTTGTATTATTTTCATTTTTGTGTAATTTAGACAATTTATCCGTGACAATATATATATATTATATCCGTGACAATATATATATATTATCCGTGACAATATATATATATATATATATATATATATATATATATATATTATATGTCATATGCCTGCCTCGATGATAACCATCAAGATGATTACATGTTGATTCAGGAATATTTACATTTCCACATCTATGGACAGATACGGGTTATCCTTCCTAGATCATGACAAATGGACAATGATAAACAAAATAAGAAAATAAGATTACTGTTCGATTGATATAATTGAATTGCAATCTTCCCAGGTCTGCTTCAATATCAACATATGCGCTGACCAACAATTCAAGGATGAATGACAAGACGAGATGATTTTTTAATATAAGATTTTAATAAGTAACAAAATATTAAAATAAAAATATATCTAAGTATGAATAAGGATGTCCAATGACCTGAACCTCAAAACTTATATTCGGATAACCAACGTAGTCGAAATAGCAATTTACAACACATTCGAAGACTGTGCCTCCAAGGTCTCCTCTTGGGTTAAGGCTGGCATCGATGCTTTTATCCCGGCCAGGAAATTCCAGCTAAAATCAAATTCGTCCCCCTAGTACTCACCCGCTTGCTCAGCCGCCATTGCCCACCGGAACCATTTCTTCCGGCTCTATCGAAGCTGCTCGTCGAACCAAAACAGGCGCCTTTTTGCCTCAGCACGGAATAAGTGTAAAAAAGTACTGAATGAAGCTAAGAGGGTGTTTGCTACCAGAATGAGGCAACACATAGCATCCTCTAAGTTTGGCTCCAAAGATTACTGGCGACTCTGCAAAAGCGTGCTCAACAAGAGCAAGATTTCAATACCCCAACTAATCAATGAATTTGAAGTTCTCACCTCCCCAGCGGACAAGGCTGAATGCTTTGCCCGTAGATTCTCCACTAATTTGACACTGGACTCGTTAGGAATACCTACACTCGACTTCCCACCCAGAACTAAGGCTCAACTAAAAAACGTCCACATTACACCCTCGCTGGTCGCCAAGATCCCAAGTAGGCATGTACGCCGATGTGACACAACAATCTACTCTCGCATCGATCAAAAACCAGGTGTGGGCGACAAAGCGAACCTCGCTGCCGTGCTTGAAAAGGACCTCCAATCCATAGTGGCCTGGGGTAGGAAATGGCTAGTAAATTTCAATGCTTCTAAAACGAAGCTGTTATCAACTAACCACCAATGACAATCGCATCTACCTCCCATTAGCATGGGACAGGCTTGCCTCACAGAGAAATAAAATACTATGCCTCCTTGGCCTTACACTTTCGGCGGACCTCAAATGGAATGACTATATCAAATCCATTGCCAAATCTGCCGCTATGAAAGTTGGCTCTCTCTTTCCCACCTGAATCTATTCGGCACATATACAAATCTACCATCCGCCCGTGTATTGAATATTACTGCCATATCTGGTCAGGTGCCCCTGCTGCTCTCCTTGGGCTTCTTGACAAAATACAAAGGAAGATCTGTAACGTGGTTGATACTGACTTGGCAGACCGGCTGCAACCACTCTCTCACCGGCGTGATGTGGCTTCCCTGTGCCTCTTCTACAAGTACTTTCATGGCTTCTGCTCCGATGAACTTAGAGCACTGGTGCCGCCTAAGCAGGAATTTACACGAGATACTAGATTAGCAACTAGGTCCCAGCCTTTTACAGTTAAACAGATAAGATGTAACCGTAAATTCTACTCCAACAGCTTCTTTTCTCGCGCTTCCCGCCTGTGGAACTCCTTTCCACAAGTCTGCTTTCCCGACAGCTACAATCTCCAGGTGTTTAAATGTAGGGTCAATAGACACCTCCTATCACACTAACTCCCAATTATTCTCAGAACACTCTCATCTACCCAACCCTCATTCTCGGTACCCTTACCCGTCTATCACCCACCCTCTGACATTTCCTATATTTAATCATCCTTTCTCCACTCTATGTAGCCCCTGTGCAGTAGTGACAGTGACATGCCTTGCTCGGGGTGAAACGCTTATAAAAAAAATATCAACAAATATGAACGAAAACAGGCGAATATGAATGCAAGAGATTAACACAAAATAAAAATGGGGAGAACCATATAATTTATAAGCACATGTGGTATGATGTACGTGGCAACATAATATTCATGGAAGTCTATGTGTTCTAACATGGGTTTAAGAATATAATAACTTATCTTTATATCAGTTCCTTCTCTCTTATTTTACTGTCTTTTCTTTCTTTTCTCTCTTCCTCCTCTTTCTTTATACAACTTTGGACTCAAACGCAGTCCACTTGAAATGAATGTAGCTATGAGTGTCTCTATTTTCTTTTAGTTGACTGTTGTACTTTCAGCATACAGAATTCTGAAATATCCGCACTCTTCTTTATTCCTTTATTCAAACAAGCGTCGTATTTTCTGCACTCGAACAATTCTGTGGTTTATTCTCTTCAATATCTCTTCCTTCATATGTTAACTTCCCTGTGTCGCTATCTTTCTTTCTTTTCTTGATAAACAACTCTGCTTCGCTTTCTTTCTCTTCTTTTAACAAACAGGAATCGGCATACAAATAACATTACAGTTTCTTCTCTTCAATATATCTTTGTCGTTATCTTTCTTTCTTCTTTGGAAAAACAATTCGGCCTCGTCTTCTTCTTGTTTTAACGAATAAGAATTTATAAATCCGTTTTTTCTTATTCGGAGTTGCTTAAGATGAATTTGTCAAATTACGCTATTATCTCAAATGCGTTTTCGTTTTCATTCATCATTTATCAGCACCCAGCAATCATGACTTGCTCATCCAGGATTTAACCTGCAACTGATTTCCAAACTTTGCTTTTCATGTGATTTGTTTTTGGCGCGAATTCTAGCTGCTGCTGTTTCATGACCTCATGTTTAGTTTCTCTCTATTTCCCGTCTAGACATTTGTTACTAAGGGTATCTGGGTTAACCAACCTTGACCTGCTATCCCAAAACTGATTCTAGGCTCCCACATGATCATCTCCTTGGAGACGTGGAGACCAATCTCAATATATGTGTGTAGGTGTGTGTGTGTGGCTATCTATATCCGTAACAATATTCACAGCTCATAACCAATGAAGGACAAAACACCTCACACAAAACTTTTTCCACCTTCTCATAGTTTTTTTTCCCCCAAATATATTATATACTTATTATCCTACGTCGTTGGAGGAAAGTAAGGGAGTGATGAATGATGAATGAATCTTTTTTCCCTACTCCTTTTCTTTCTCTCTTAAGTTAAGTTAAATTATCTTTTCGATACAAACGATGCTGGTGATTGCTTTGTTTGTTTCGATAGTAACTTGTCGAATACTGATCTAACCTCTCTGCTTGACCGTTTGACCTTAGGTGATATGGCGGAGATTTGATGTGTTTCACCTGAAAGGTTTCAAAAAATTCTTGAAAAGTCCGCAGATGTAAATTGTGTCCCATTATCAGTGACTAGACAATCCACCACTCCGAAGCGAGTGATCTACTACAATCAAGTAATAGACGCCCGCTAATGGACCTGCAAAATCTACATGGATTCTGGACCACAGTCGGTCTGTATTAGGCTATGGCTTATGAGTGATCGGAGGTGCCTTGGCTGCTAAGAAACAGCCCTTGCATTTGTCCACCATATGTTCAATATTTTGATTCATGTTTGGCCAGTACACGTAACTTGGCATTAAGGATTTCATCCTGTTCTTTCCTGAGTGACCCATGTAAAAATCCTTGGGGTTTCTCCTTTGTAGCGTTTTCGGGATTACTTCTCTTTCATTATATAGCAGAACAATATCTCATAACAAAAACTGTCTGGGATATGCTTATCTTTTTTCTGCAATTTTTGTTTGCGTTTCTTTTATAAATTCATCATTCACTGCTTCGTTTCTTATTTCCTTTAATGTGAAGGGGAGGTCTCTAATTGTCCTGCATAAGGATGTTCTATCTCCCTCATATCGTAAAGCTGCAATTACAGAATCTTCTAATGGCTCCGTTTTCTTTTATACTAGTCTCGAAAGACCGTCTGCATGGCCGATTTTGTTTGATGGAAGATACTCTAATTTGAAGTTATAATTTATTAGAATCGTCCCTCATCTTAGTAATCTATTAGCAGTGTGGACAGGTAAGCCATTATTTTTTATCCAAATAGTGTCAGTAACGGCTTGTGGTCCGTCTGTAAGGTAAAGAATCAGCCGTAAATATATCTGTGGAATCTCGTAACCGCAAAAATCCCCAACGCTTGCTTTTCGATTTGCGAGTAATTTTTTTCGGCTGGTGGTAACGTTCTCGACGCATGCGCGATGGGTTTTAGTGTCCCATCCGGCATTTTATGAAGTATACATGCCTCCACACCATAAGAACTTGCGTCACTCGCGACTATTATTTCCAATTTTGGATCATAATGCGTTAAAAATAAATCTTCTGTTGGAGTCTTAATGATTTTGTCGAAAGTTTTCTGACATTCGGATGACCATTCCCAAACTTTTCCCTTCTTCAACAGTTCGTTTAGGGGTGCGCGTAATTTGTGCATGTTAGGTATAAACTCTTGATAATAATTTTCTAAGCCCAAAAAGCTTTGTAACTCGGCTATTTTTTTGGAGCCAGCATGTTTTTTTATTGCCGTGGCTCTTTCTGGGTCTGGTCTTCTTCTTTCTTTGTCAATAATATGGTCCAAGTATTTTATCTCCTTCATAAAGAAGTCACATTTATTTTCCTTTATTTTAAAGCCGTAATTTACTATCCGCATGTAGACTTCTTGAACGTGTTCCCAGTGTTGTTCAATATTTTTGCTATTTATCAGGATGTCATCAAGATACGCGATCGTGAAATCCAGTCCGCCTAGCATAGTGTCCATTATTTACTGAAATATCGCCGGTGCGACTTTGATTCCGAATGCTAACCTCTGGAAATTATATAACCCTCTATGAGTGTTTATGCACAACAACCTCGAGCTTTCCTCGTCTATTGGTATTTGTAGGTGTGCTTCGCTCAAGTAAGAAAAATTTTCCTCCGTTCAAATTTGTGAATACTTCCTCTGGGCTAGGGAGAAGATAATGATAATCTTTAATCGCTGCATTTAATCCTGTCGAGAAGTCAGCACATACACGTATCTCTTCCGATTTCTTTTTCACATAAACCGTAGGTGCGGCCCATTGACTATATTCTACCTTCACCAATATACCAGTTTCCACGAGTCTATCCAACTCTTTGTCTATCATTTCTAATGATGCAAAAGGTACATTTCCTTTCTTCTTGAAAATGGGTTGTACATTTTCTTTCAGTTCGATTTTGGCTGCCATTTTTTTACACCTCCCGAGGCCGGTTGAAAATATGTCGGGGAAACTCTCCTTTAGTTTCTCCTTCAATTTCTCTGCTTCGGTCGATAAACTTTCCACTTTTTGGCAGAACGTATTTATCGATAAATCCCAGAGGTCAAATCCCAGAGGTCAAATTTCTGCATCCAGTCAGTTAAATTTTCCGTATTTTTTTTAGAACAAACATCTTTAATTTCTTGGTCATCCCGTTGAACGTCACATTTGTGATAATCTCCCCCTCAAATTTGATTTTTCTTCTTGTTACCGACCTTTTATCTGTTCTCAACATGGTCGCTTTGTTTAATTTCTTCTATGCCTGTAGGCTAATAATGGTTATCCAATTATCCAATTGTAATCTGATTTTTTTTTGTTTAACATTTCCACTTGTACGTATTTTCGTATATTTATCCCGTACGCTTGGTCAATTCTAGTGGCTCTCACTCAACTTTCACTCGGCTTTTGTTTTTGTTTTTTCTTTGTTCTACAGTGCGAACTTTTATGTCCTACTTTATTGCACGATAGACAAGTCTTATAGCGGTAGGGACAATCTTTGTACCAATGCAGAGTTCCACAGCGATAGCATAGACTGGGTGGTGGTTTCTTCTGAGGTTTCATTTAACTTTTTGTAGTAAAGTAATTGGTTTGTTTTTTTGGGGGGAGGGGGTGAAAAACGTGTTTTTCGTTCTACTTTCCGTATGTGAGCGACGCCAAACTCTTCAATATCTTTTGAGTCTTTTTTTACGCTCATACATCTCTGACAGTCCTCAGCTAATTTTTTTTAGCGTCAATTCTGTCTCGCTCTCAAGTTTTGTTAGAATTCTCTGTCTGATCTCCGCGTTTTTAGTCGAAACCAGGCCTTGGACGAATATCAAATATTTAAAATTGTCAGCGCTGTTAGATAACTTAAAGTCATCGCAGTGTTTGTTTACTATGGAAGCGAATGTTATATCGTCTTTGCTATCCGTTTTTGTTAAATTTAAACATTTCCACCTTTTGTGGAATAGCAAAGTTTTCGGACTGAATAGTTCCGTTAAGAGTTTCACGGCTTCCTCGAAAGTCAACTTCTTCGTTTTCATCAGTAGGATGTCTATGTATTTAGTGTATTCACCTAACCCTAGTTTCGTACGTAGTAGATGCACTTTTTTCGTGTCTGACTAATTCCCGCAATCAATCTCATATAAATCTTCATATCTTCTGAAGTAATCCGCGAAGGTTTTGTCTTCATCCGGTGCATAAGTGAAGTCTGTGATTGAGCTTTATATAGCATTTTGCGAGAATGCTGATTCATTTTCAGAATTTTACCCTTTATTTGTCATTGTTCATAGTAGTGATTCTTGTAGTTCGAGTTGCTTTTCTTCGTTTTTCTGTCGAATTTCTGATTGTTTCTCTTCGAGCCTAATTTGTCTTTCCTTATTTTTTTGTTGCTGCTCGAATTGCATTTTCATTAGTTCTAACATGGTTGTCTTAAAGTCCTCCATGTTTACAACGTAATTTAGTAATAACACACGCTATCTGTTGCCTCGCGGAGAAGAGAAAAAAATCTCACTTTGTTTTTCACAATACATTATTCCAGTTGTGGCCTCCGATGACAAATCCTGGCATAACATCTAGGGTCTTCAAAATACATTGATTAATTCACATAATCTTTGCTAATTTAACATTTTGCATACATTTTTATAAGTTACTCACCTCTCAGCAGACTTCCATCACAGCAGGCAGCCCCTGGCTTGGCAATATCCAGCTTATATTTGTCAGAAAGAATGTAGTCAAGCAGTGGTGGAGATTTGTTCATGCACTGCACAATACTATTCATGAAACACTGGAATTAAATTTAAAAACCTCAGTGAGAAAAATAAAAATTTGATAGTAAATCAACTTTTGTAAAAATTATGCAATCAAATTATAGGATTTCTGAGTTTGGCTATAGAATTATCTAGTAGTCGAATGAATACCAATTTGTAAACAACATGGTAAAATGTATAGTCAGTTGAACTAAAGTAGTTGATCCAGTTG
Source organism: Ascarosepion bandense (assembly GCA_037127315.1). Lineage (NCBI taxonomy): Eukaryota > Metazoa > Mollusca > Cephalopoda > Sepiida > Sepiidae > Ascarosepion > Ascarosepion bandense. The sequence goes on along the minus strand of JBBBDQ010001499.1, from coordinate 2,958,907 downwards.
TATTTGAATTCTATCATAGGCTATCTTTCTATGTATATGCAATGCACATGACTGAAACAATGAAATGACAGAATAATTTCTAACCGTATTTCCAAGATTTTGAAGCCCCACCATTCCATTTTGGTCATCAATTTTAACAACCTGCAAAGAAAACAAAATAATATTTAATATTATTTGTTCATAATCTGTTTCAATTAAATGTGTCACTGTGAACAATTATAAATTCTTTAAGTAGTACTGTATTAATACTACTTAATACAAAACTGTCAATACAGTAGTATTGTATTAAGTAGTATTGTATTAATACTACTTATCATCAAAACTGTCAATACAGTTTTAATGATAAAAAATCCATTTGTGTGTATATATGCTGCCTATATTTACATGAGCATGTATGTCTATACATCTGTATTTTGCAGGTAACCTACCTAGTAGGTAAAAGTAGATTGGTAGATAGACACTAATCTTGATTATAAGAAACAGTATTATACCAGTTCGAGAAGAAAGTCAGATTAAACAATAAAAAACATTGAAGAATTAGTGAAGAATATTTATTGCTTTTAAAACATTCAGAATTTCTTTTATCCAAGATTATATTCTGTACTTAGTGGACTAGTGTACAAGTGATGCACTATGAGCTGCTACCAACGGGGCAAAACATCACTGTGGACCTGTAAACGCAACAGATAGAACATGTGCAACAGGTACTGAAAAAGAAGGAGCGAGCATTGGTTAATTGCAAACGACAATGTCAGGTCTCATGTGGCACGGGTAGCCAGAGATATCATATGGTGACTTAATTGGGGGACACTGTGCTATTCACCTTACTCCCCGGACCTTGCACTAAGAGATTATCACTTCTTTTATTCTCTGGGAAGTCTTCGTGGGAATTCCTTCGCAAATGAGGCAAACTTGCAACAGGCACTCCCAGACTTCTTTGCATCCAAGATATCTGGACATTGTGCAGCTGGAGGCATATTCTGGATGCTGATGGTTATTATTTTGAGAAATAATGATATGTCAAATTTGCTATATACCTTTTTTTCCTAATGATTTAAATGACAGGACTTTTTTGGTTACAAATTACTGAGAAGTCATGTTACTTGCAAGGTAATTCATATCAGTTTAATTACAATTGGTGATGTGATACTGTATTGTTAATTTACTTAATTTTTTATGATATGTAATATATTATAACTGTTTATTAGACTTAAGCTAATTGGTATTGTTTAATATAACCATGTTTGAATACAAAAACGACATTTTGTTGACTATTAGATAATTTAACTGATTACAATGGTCACCTAATCATGGTAATTATTTTGCCTATGAAAGGATTCGCGACGTATGTTTAATGACACTATATATTGAAATATAAAACAGTTTTATTTATTCGTAATAAAGTAGACATAGAATTATATATCACAAGAAAAGAAGATAATTTCTCCACAAATTTCATTACTGTTTAAATTGACTTTCTTCTAATAAAATACAATCCTAATATTTTGTCTTTGACTAACAATATTGACAGGCTTGAATTTGAGACTGTGGATTTCATTTTGGCAATGATTTTGAATATCATGATGTAAAGTTGCAAATTTCATATGATAGAATAGACAGATGATCCATATAAGTATTTTCATCAATATTATTACAATACTTTTTAATTATTTAAGTCAAAAGCAGTAACATTAGATATTTATCATTGAATAGCCCTTATCAATACATCGGATTTCATATATCTAGAACCTTGAATCAAAATATTATACAATTAATACTTTAAAAGCTTTAACAACCAATTCCTCAAACAGAATAAAGCAGGGGATGTCATGAGATGCTGAAGTATTCTTGCGTTTTATGGGTTAGAAATATTTTTGTCCAATGTTTTCATATGACTTAATATTCAATTATTTTTTACTATATTAATTAATCTTTGTTGGAGTATTAGGAAGAAAACCTTCACATTGCCTTAATAAAAGAAACATTCTGAAGAAGCAATAACAAAAAAGAGGATAGCCAATAGATACTAAATAAACAAATATTGGAAAATATCTTACCGGCCTTCTCGTTGCTGCATTGTTAATATGGTTCGTTTGATCAGTTAGCGGTGTTATCGGACTCTGTCTGTCTCTGTAGACTCGAGCTCTCCAACCCAAGTTACTGGAACTGGAACTACTGCTGCTATTGTAATTTTCGGCGGCAGTTTCGATGTCTTTGCGTGCACCCCGACTTGACTGGCGTTCCATACTCGGAGCTCTTGAAGTTGAAGTGCGTTCAATGCTTGGTGCTCGACTTAGACGTTCTATACTTGGAGCTCGATTAGAGGCTCTATCATAAGTGTAGTCTATGCTAGATTTTCGATATGACTGCTGTTCTACCTCTACACTGGGTGCTCGGCTGGGTAAACGTTCATAACCTACTTCGATGTTGGGTGTACGGTTGGACAGGCGTTCATATGCCACATCTACGCTGGGAGCTCGAGCTCGAACTCTGGTCAAGTTTTGAGGTTCCATATCTATAGATCGAGATTGGCTAGCAGCGCGCAAATGAGATGAACCATGAGTTTCAGTATCAGAATACCGGCGATCAGAGCTGGGCATTTCGCTAGATGCTCGGGAAGACCGTATCGTTCCACCACTGTAGAGAGATGAAGATGTAACAGGGGATCGATACGATCGAGACAGTGTAGATGAATAACCACTGCACAAATAATTCGATGTAGAACCATTGGTAGGATTATAGTCCGTTGACTTTAATGGTTTTGTGTATGACAACAAACTACTCGGAGTGTTGTCCCCAAAACGAGACAAGCGGTTGGAGCGAAAATCAGAAGAGAAGGGTTTTCCCTTCCTATCGAGAGGACCTGGTCCATCAGGTAAACGACGGGAATAAAAGTTGTTAGTGAGCCTAACCGAGTTGGTTGTTGTGACGTTTGAGAGGCCATACTTGGAAGAAAAGCTATCAGAGCGATAATTTTTCAGGTAACTAGGTGATGAACTTGAGCTTCCAGCGGTTAGTAGCTCGAGGGAGGCCCTTCTCGATGCAACTGTTCCTCTTTGCATGATTGTTTGTCAGTCAGATTTTAGTGCGAGAGAAACCCTCTCAAAAGTAGATTATTATAGGCCTGCATCTTGCCAACTGCAACAGATAAAGGAAACACTTAAGAAAATAAACATCCTCTCTTATTAACTGAGAATTACTAAAGAATCAAACAAAAGTTTGTTGATATGTTTTTTTTAATTAGCATAATCAATTTTAAGATCTGATGCTTGAAATGTTAAGTGAAAAGAATTCAAATTAAACATACATTGTAAATCTGATTTTTTATATTAAAGTTCAGCCAATACAAAGTTCAAGAGTCATTCAAGGTAGAGGGTTGCTGTTCAACTATTTATAATGAATGAGGTCGGTGATATGAGTGTAAGAGGAGATGGTAGGAAGTGAAGATAATGAGTATAAGTAGGATATACAATAATTGACTCTTGACTTGAAGAGGTTAAGATTGTAGTGTTTAGGGAACCATCCATGAAGCAACAATTCTTGGGAAAAGTTGTCTTTGTGTAACTTTTTGTTTTCATTTAGAATAGGGAGGTGATTCGACTTTGTGATGTAGCATAACTTATCCTAGTTGGAAAGGTCTGAACTGGGGGGACTAAATAATAGAACTCATATGAACATTTACCATGGAAATAGCCATAACGTAAAGATAAACTTGGGATATTGCGTCTGAGAGAAATAAGTTGCAGAATGAAGGATGTCTTTGCTCGTGTAACTGATTTTGAACTCTGTCGAGGATTGAGCACTTCCTGCCCAGATATAGAAACAATGCTCCTTTTTTAGCATAATCTGATTCTTGTAAAGAGAAATCATTGCAGAAGGAGTCAGTTATTTCTTAGAGCGTGAGGATGAGTCAACCATCTTTCCAGAATCTTTAGCAATATGAATTCCACTTGACAGCATCAGGAGTGAACTTGAGATCCAATAAATATTCAGAATATAGTACATCATCAAGAGAGAGCAGCCATTCATTGTGACTGGAGAAAACTCAGGGTTTGACTGATGATGATGATGATGATGATGATGATGATGATGATGATGATGAAGAAATTATACTTAAATTCTGCGATACTAAAAGTTACAAGTCAGTTTTCCTCATTCAGCTGTTAAATTATATATGAGGAGAGATCTTTTGCAAGACTCGAATCATCTTGAATTTCTATAAAGCTTACTGTTCTTCTGCAAAATTAATACTGTAAATATATGTCTCGAGCTAGAATTTAATGTCAGACAATATCTTTTGATATTATTTGATATTGAATTTTTGTTTATTTCTCGCTGATATATACGACCATCATGTTGGCTCCATAATGAGCATATCGAGAATCAGGTGAAAGCCAAATATCGAATCACGAATTTCATAGCTGACTTACCTCTGCATTGCAGCAGAATGAGTGTACAACAATTCTTCTATAAATAAGTAAACAATTAATTCTGTAATATAAAAATCAGTGTGACTTATGCTCTTGGATGTCACTATTTGAGAAAATGAGATATTCCGTTGTTATAACAATGTGGATGCCATTATTCTATAACAAGGAGATCAATAATACATTGCCTTTCATTTATTTTGTCATGCCTTTGGATATTTTACTTTTAATTATTTAAAAAGCAGTGACAATGTAGTTAATTGTAAGGATATAATTCTTAAATTGTTCATACAGAAAGTTGGACCAAAATTAATTTAGTGACGAATTTTCAAATAGATTTGAATTTGAGGGTTATATTTCAAATTCTGTGAAGTAATGAAAAAAGAATGAAAATAATACATTTTGTAAATGTTTATATATTGGGTTGTAGCGTTTTTCAATTGATGGTGTTGGAACATGTGATTTCGTTTCAGATGTGAATGAAATTGAAGACATATATACATATTTTGAAAATTAACATTTCAACGCATGAATTTTGAATGTTTTCACGTTAAAGACGAAAATGGAGGGAAATTAAAATTTTTCGTCATTTGATGCTCTTTTATTTCTGGTAAAGAAAAAATTCTGTATTTAAGGAGATGGTACTTTACTTGGAAGTACTTCCTTTTAGGTTCAGAAATGGAAATACAATCGTTGATAGATCGAAATGCTGATTAAGAATAAAGGTTACACAACACAGAACATCGCTTTTGAAATAATGATCGCAGATCGTTGAATAATGTATTGTTTCCAACAATGTGAAGTGAAAAGAGCCCCGGGAAAAATTAAATAAGCCACTGTTAACCACTTCAAAAAATCTGCATCTAAAGAAAGTGATGCTGTTTATCTGGTGAGGCATTGTGTATTATGTGTTACTTCCACAAAATCAGACGTTACGTTGAATTCCGACACGCCCTGTTCCTCACTGGGCCAATTGAAAGTGGAAATCGATGAAAAGCATCCGAGATTAGCTAATCGTTCTCCATGAGAGTAACGTAAAGCTTCACGTCTCTCTGCAAACTTGATAGATATTGGTACATATGAACTGCGGTTTCCTATTACACCCACCATCCTCACCTGATCTTCGACCTTCGAATTTTGATCCTTAAAAAATTAATTTTTTGTCGACATAGGTCAACTGTTTATGTCAAATTATTTATAGTTTTAATCATACACATACCCACATATATAAAAAATAAGTCTGTATCTATCTGCACAGATTTTGTTTCCATCAGTTTTCATAGAGTACACAGATACTACACTGATCGTAAGCAGATAGTAAAGGGAGACACTTTAATCCTGGACAGAGTGTACTGATATCCTGATCCTAAACTGAAGTGTTGGTCTATATTTTAATAACCTCATCAATTTTAAAGGGTACTATGTTATTAACAATGATAATACACTTAACTGAAAAGCATGAGTCAAGTGTAGCAGTAAACAAGCACGAGCAAATTGCAATTGTGTATGAGGTTAAGACAATGAATCAACAATTAATCATCACAAGAGTATATTAATAAATTTGTATTTTGAAGTAAATGAATTTTTAACTCTGAATAATGTTCAAGATGTATGATTAATATTTACCATTTAGCAATGGAGGAGATAATGTTGAAAAATATTTGTTGTGTTAAATAGATTTTTTTTCTTTTCCAGCTGCTGGATGTATATACATACATTCACTGACTATATTGTTCCTGAGATTTTGGAAATTAATTAAAAATAGATAAAATGTTTTGGAAAGAAAGAAAGAAAACAAGAAAGAAAAACAACGTTGGTTCTAATGCCCGAACAAAGAACCATATAAATGGGAATAAAGCTGAACTAGGCATTTATGCCGATGACACATCTATTGACGCTTGTCTTAGTAACAAGTCCGATCGGTCTAACAAAGTAAGACTAGCATCTACTTTCAAAAATCCCCTCCAATCAGTTGTTAACTGGATCAAGGAATGGCTTGTAAATTTAATCACCACAGAGAACCTTTTCTGCCTGCAATTAGCATGGCTGATGCCAACCTCCAGGAGAACAACTCTTTATATCTTCTTGGGCTAATGTTTTCCACTGACATAAAGTAGAGTGATTATATTGTATCAGTTGTTAAGATCTACTGCTAGAAAGTTGGTTTACTGTGTCGTACCAGACAAACTTTCTCGACAGTCAGAATCCATCTTAGACAATTATAAATCTGCCATTCGCCCGTACATTGAATATTGCTGCTATATTGGGTGCTCCAGCTATATATCTCGAGATTATTGACAAAACACGACAGTGTGTAATGTGATCTGTCCTGACTTGATATTTCGACTTTAGTCACTTTTCCACCACCGTCATGTGGGCTTCTCTGTGTCTTTTCTATAAATATTTTCATGGCAGTTGTTCTGATGCGCTATCGTCTTTGTTGCCTCGACTCCAAGAATTTAAGCGTACTACTAGATTAGTTGAATTCCTTGCATTCCCTTACTTACAAATACCCGTGGGAAAGGTATTAATCAGTCTCTTCCCTCCAGTTATGGGTTAAATAATAGGACAGATTGGGTTTTATAACCTTGGTCGGCAACCAGTCTACCGCAGAAAGCAATTGCAAAGTAACCTTCTGCCCAGTTAGTCATGTCTCATTTGAGACATGTTCGCCCAAAGTGTGTATCACGTATGGCACCTAACTGACTAGATTAGTAAATAGATTTTACTGTTGAACAAACTAGATGTAGCCGTAAATTCTATTCTAATACTTTCTTTTTTCGCTCTTCTCGCCTGTGGAAATCTCTTCCGCTTTCCCATCATCCTACAACCTACAATCTTCAAAAAAATTAAATGAAACGCCAATCGCCATCTTATGTCTTTCTAAATCTTGTTCTTTTACTGTCTTTTCTCCCCACTAAAGTACTTTCTTTTAATCTCAGTAACCTCTTGCATCTTAGTGGTATTGTCGCCTTGCTTGAGGTCAAATAGTTTTTACTCATTTCACCCCAAGCAAGGCGATAATATAGGCTTTGATGAGCAGAAGAACATTTTTCCGGTTAACATAAATTAATCTTGAATTTTGGAAATATTGACCTAAAAGAAAGATTATATTAGGTTACTATATAACAAATTGAGTATTATAAGAATGAAGAAAGCATTTATGTATAAGAGTAAGTCGAAAAAAGTTAATCTTTTAGAAAAGGCAGTCCAACTGCGAATATTTTACTTTACAGGCGACGCTGTACCGAAAAAAAATATATTTGATTAGTTATTGTTAAGAAGAAATAATAGTAATAAGAGAATAGTGCAAGTACATTAACATTGAAAAGTTCTAGACAACGCTAGACAACGCCAAAACTGAATGCTAATCGCAAGAAATTATAATTGTCATGGACGACCTAATTATCAAAGAAATAAGGAAATAAATGTAAGCAGAGTAAAAAGGAATGTCTCAACGAAAAATATGCAGAAAAAATTAGTATCACAAATAAAGCAGATATGAATGAAAATAGGTGAACTCGCAGGACAAAAATATTTCAGAAATAGAACGAATATATCGGTAACCTCTTCCAAGACGAAAGAGAACAACCGGCAATACACAGAAATATTGACGGACCGGAAATATTAAAATCTGAAGTGGAATATGCACTGCCCAAATTGAACAGAAACATAGCGGCAGGAGAGAGGGAATTGCAATAGAGATTCAGGCAGCCGTAGATGATTTTGACATAGACAAGATTATAGAAATAATAAATGAAATCTACAACAGTTGTGAAATACCGGAAGACCTAAATAGATTGATTTTCGTAGCACTGACTGAGAAGCCGGGTATAAATAAATGTAAACTTCATCGGACAATCACCCTAATGAGCCATTATAACAAAACTTATCATTCGAATTCTGATGAATCAAACCGGAAATAGAACAGGAACAGTGCAGGTACTTCAGATACTGGGACAGAATGCTCGGAATGTTATCAGAAAGAGAAATACAAATGCAGAAGGGCGTGTACCTGTGTTTTATAGATTGCACGAAGGCGTTCAATAAAGTATGCCACAAAGTTCTGTTGGAACTGCTCGGGACCTTAATATAAATTGGGAAGAATATTAGCATAATTAATAACCTATATTGGCAGCAAACCGCCTGCATATGGAAAATGGATTCAGCATATATACAAAAATAGAAAGAGGTCTAAAACAAGCATGTGTCTTCTCACCGGACCTATTCAACCTATACAGCAAGGGGATTCTGAGGGAATTAGAAGTTCTACCGAGATTCATTGTTGGTGACCACAATCTTAACAACATAAGAAATGCAAATGACGCAATGTTGATAGCAGACACTGATGAAAACTACAAGAATTCCACAGAAGATAGTAAAGGAAAGCGAGAAGAAGAACAAAACATAACTGCAAGAAGACAGTATGTATAGTTGTTAGCAAAATGATGATTTCGAAGTGCGAATTGCAAATCGGAGATACCTAAATCAAACAAGTACAAACATTTAAATATCTAGGAAGTGTTTTAACAGAGGATTGATAGACCGACACTAAAATCCGAAGCCCCATTGGCATAGCGAAAGGTGCATTCTAAAAGGTAAGCAGAATAATACGAAATAGAAAAACTTCGCTAAAAACAAAGAAAAGAGTACTAGTCTGTTACGTGATATCTATCCACCTGTTTAGCAGTGAATATTGGACAATCTCCTAAAAGATGAAGAAACTTGAAGCAGCAGGAATGTGGTTCTACAAAAAGATGCCGAAGATACCATGGATTGATTATGTGAACAACGATGAAGTTTTAAAGAAAATTTAAACAAAAAGGAAACATATATTTAACGTCAGGAAGAGGCAGTTGAAATTTCTATAGCACATAATAAAAAAAGGAACCTTGAAAGTTTTGATACTCACAGGACAGGTTGAAGGCAAGAGGGATAGAGGAAAACAGCGCATGATATACTTAGTGAACTTGAGTAGATTGATGACGGAACAGGTTTTAGGAGAAATAGCAAAAAGACAAAATATATTAAGAGCAACAAAGGACATAAAATTGTGGAGAGCCATGATCGCCAACGTCCTGAGGGGATACGAAACATAAAGAAAAAAAGAAAAAAACAATGATGAAATTAGAAAATCATGAAGCAACAATTTTCCTCGGGGAAATATTGTCCTGACACTTAATATTTTGAATTAGACCTTCAAAAAACCACTGCTAAGCCCAAAGGCAAACTCGCCATATTTGATCTCATTAATCAATGTCAGAAACTAAAGCTCAGATGTAAGTGAACGCATTTTATTCTTACTGTTTTCATAAGCATATTTGAAATATCTCTGTTTTGTCACATTTTATCCTTGAAATAATTTCCCTAAGAATCATTAGCGATGTTCTAAATCAGTTCTAACGAAACTCAATAAACTTGGCAGGTTGTGATGGAGTTGTAAGAGACAGGAATTGAGTAGTTAAAGAAAGCGGGTTTATTCAAATTAAATAATCTATTGTTTATTTGTTTTCCTAACAAGAGAACAAAAGGGTGTTGGAAAATTATCTACCCGACCCACTCCTCAAAATCTGACCAAATGACGAAATATTAGACGTTTTGAAAATTGCTTGATGGTAGAGCAGAGACAATTTCGACACCTCTCGTATATTATCGAATACTGTCAAATTTGTGATAAGAACGTGTTATGAATATGTATTCTGTGAACAAAATTCAACAATTAGTTTATTACCGGGAACTGACAAGAAAAACACAAAGTCAACAAATTGGCGCCAAACAGGCAAGAGTCATGCATCGTACCATAAAACGTCTTGAGATATAAGCGACATCAGCACAACGGAATTTTTCATTTATTCTAAAACTATTTCTTCAACTCTAATTTATTTACTACAAAACCTGTAATCACCAAGAGATAATCTTTCATCATCATTTCATAATAATAAACAATTTTTATAATAATGTTACATTTATTTAGCTTGATTTTGCCAATTGGTTTCGTGAATATGTCTGCAATATTGCAATATTGCCATTTGAAAGTACTTATGTAAGTTTGAATTTAAGATTTAATATAATATTTTGCATTAATCTATTTTGATCTCTGATGATGTTCGGGATACTTTATTAAGTAATTGTTTCAGAAAAGTTGCCTCTTTTAATGCGGAAGATAAAGCCTTATATTCTGTTTCACATGTTAACAACGCAATGGTGGTTTGCAGCTTTGATTTCTATGAAATCAACAGATCATCACTATATAATTAGTAACACTATCTAGAGATAGCTTTCTATCTTCTAAATGACGAAATCCGATTTAACTCATTTACTAATTTTTTAAATGTGAAGCGCTAATGAAAAGTATCCTTAATATAGTTTAAAATAAATTTACTCAAATTTATGTGCACATTAGTAGGTTCTACTAAGTTTTGAGATAACATAGTAACCACGTAACAGAAATCAAGTCTAGTGAAAATCATTGCATAAACTACCTACATTTTTTCTGTATCATCTGCCATTTGAAAGAATTTGTAATGTTATTCTTAATACTTAGATCGCATACTATTGATTTCGGGTTACAGTCATTAATTTAAATTCTGTTAAGTAATCTTTTCAAATAATTTATTAGACTCATTTAAATAAAAACTTTTAATTTCTTTATCTGGAAAGTAAATGAGATAAGCCGAACTCCACGCATCATACTCTACGAAAATATCTTGTTGACTTCTTGTGCCTAGTTTCATTTTTTTTATTTTGGTAAATAAGTTGCTTATTTACCATACTAAAATGGTACAGTGAAATTATAAAGATGCTTGGATGTGCGTTGTGGTGCAGTGGAAAGACAAATGGGGTGCCGAGTCCGAATTCCAGTTGAATTCATTGTATTCACGTATGTACAAATACCCTTAGGAAAGGTATTAATCCGTCTCTTCCTTCTAGTTATGGGTTAAATAATAGGACATATTGGGTTCTATAGCCTTGGCTGGCAACCAGTCTACCACAGAAAGCAATGGCAACCTACTGCGGGATAATCTTCTGCCCAGTCAGTCATGTCTCTTTCGAGACATGATCGCTCAAAGTGTATATCATGAATGGCACTTAACTGACTAACTGAAATAAGGTGCTTAGAATGTTTACCTCTAAGTAAAAAAAACGTTACTCATTTGGTGCTAATAAAGTAAAAGTCTGCTTAAATTTACTTCACAATCTGTTTCAATAAACAATTTCTTAATCAAAAAGTAAACATGCCAATATTCTGATAATATTGTTATCACCACCATTATCATTTGATAGTTATTTGATAAAGTTTGTCTCATTGCCAAGTAATATAACGATTTTAAAAGATCTCCCGTAGAATTGAATGGATTATATCATTTAATTTGACAGTTGCTCTGATTAACTTTAAACTTGATCCCGACAAATAAGGATAAATTGAATTGTTAATTAACAATTAACAATTCAAAACAAAATGCTTAATTTAAAGACGTAATCGTCATATTTTTCGTAGTTTACAAAAGTTCATTAGTGTTACCAGATGACAAATTGCGTAAAGTTACTGTTGTTGATTTCACAATTGTATATGTTGAATTAGATAAAACTGACCCGGTAGTTTTTAAGATGTTCGTGCTAATAATACCGCGCCAATAAAAAAAGAGAGTGGAGATAGAGAGAGGTAATAATAAATGCTTCTTGGAATGTAAATAATCTGTTTCTGTAGTTCGAGTGAAAAAGCACCACACCCTTTGAGAAAAAGTTGTAAGTTTAAATAACAGCATGCACCCACACTGAATTCACACAGGTAAAATATAAGATATTTACTATGGCTGGTCTGATAAAGACGTCATTATTGTTCCAAACATGGTCTGTCAAGTTAAAGTCTACCAGCAAAGATTTTTATATTATTCGTCTGTCAGTGCATATCGCACAATTATATGTCATGACTCTCATTGCATTCACAAATGCAAAAAACAATCTGCTTGTATAAATAATGATAATACGTATAGGTATAAGCAAGTGATGCCTTAAAATAATTGTGCTTCTCAGTTTGACGTCAGTCCTAAGTCTTTAAGGATAGAGACTTGCGTATATTGTTCTCATACTCTGAAGAATAGAAAAAGCTAAAGTTGAATTTGTATTTTCCTCAAGTATATTAGTAACTTACTTCAATTATTGTAACAAGAATTTTAACTAGCTTCGCCGTATTTTAATTTCAGAGTAGTACTTACATTAATTCATGATTAGTATTAGATCTGTAACACAAATGTATTCTTTTATGTGACAAATTCTTTCATAACACAGGTGATCATGGCTCTCCGCAACTTCATCCAATTTTTTAACCTTTTCTATCCTTTTCACCCTATTTTTCTCCCAGTCACACAAACACATACGTGCGCACGCGCTCTCTTGTTACTAGCTGTTTATCCCTGTTTCTCAATATCTCATGTGAGGGCCAAATTCTTCGAGCCCTAGTTTCTCATTATGCATCGTAGGAATTTCCGTTGTCTATTTCTGATTGTAAGTATAAAGGAACAACAAAGAATCTTATACTTACAGTCAGAAAGAGACAGCTGAAATTCCTGAAGAACTTTTCCTTAAAACTTCCTCGTTGGTCATATATTCTCTTCCTGGTATTCTTAGCATTAGATGTTTGCATCACATTTCTGTCAATTCAAGTTTATTCTGTGAAGAAATTGTCCAGTATTCACTACCATATAGGAATTTAGATATTACTAAAAAATACAAGAGTATTTTATTTCTTTCTACCGATATTTCTCCATATGTTAGTAATGAAAAACATTTCTGAAATAATTCTTCCCTATCCCAATGCGATTCAGATTTCTGTGTCGCGTTTTTGTTGTCTGCTACTATACTACCTATATTGTTAAATTTCTATACGACTTGATTTTGACCCCCACACCATGTCTAAAAGTTTTTTTACTTTTTTTTTTTTTTTTTTGGTTTACAGTCAATATTTATCAAAATTATGTCTGCCGATAATAAATCCTCATATGTCTACTTCTTTTAGGATCGTTTTGTCATACAGATTGAATAAATTCGGTGCGAGAATACCATACTTGTCTTATTCGCTTTTTATTTGTGTGTCTACTGAATTCGCTTTCTTTTTTTTCTTTTAGTAGAAGTTACGGATGCTCAGATGTATTTCGCATGCAGATCAAGCTTTTCTCGTATTTCAAGTAGGTATATATGCCGTATTTTATCAAAAGCTTTTGTGTAATCTATTAAACATTAGGTATAAGTCTTTATACATTTGTATCAGTTGTTCCGATAGCATTCTGGTAATCAAAACAGTGTTTCTTGTTCTAATGTCTTGCATGAAGCCACTGTTATTGGTCAGTTCTCTCTATTCATTAGAATTTTAATAAATTTAATTATTAAGCTGATTTCCCAGTGGAGTCCACATTTATTTGCACTCGACTTCTTTGGCATTGTATCTGGCTTATTTGACATCAGTACTGAAGTCTTCTGGTATGTGATCGTTCTTAAGAATCTTAGCAAAGTTGTTTAACTGCTACCAGAAGGAGTAATGTTTCCCATATCTAACTGTATGCTTTGTTTTTTAAGAATACGGATGAACGCTCATCCCCGTCGTAATATTAACATTATAATATCAGCCGCGTTACTGTCATCAGAAAACTCTTTCATCTATTCTCAACAAGAATATTGTTGATCACAGCAACAAAAACTAACTCCTGAGCTACAAAGAGTATGGATTTCGTCCCTTTAGTCCCCACTCCCCAATGATGTCAGGAGTTACACAAAATTACCGAAGTGCTCGATATTAAATTCATCACGAGGTTTTAGATATATCAAAGGCTTTTGAAAGCATAGAGACCTCACAAGCTATGGTATCTTTGGAAGTATTTTCGTAATTATCAAATTATTCCTATCGGGTAGGTCCATGAGAGTTGTTAATGTCTATTCTGAAGCCCATCAGAACAATGCAAGCGACCTCCAATGTCCTACCCTCTGCTTTATATTAACGATCTGCCCAAAGAACATTCTTAGATCATTAGTGAATGCCTATACAGATGATACCACTTTATGGGTCCATCTCCAAAAATCTAGATGACCAGAGCCCGGCAGATGACCTCTCTCTGACATAGCTCTAACGGTAAAAAGACCGACTTGTAACATTTAATATTTCCAAAACAGATTAGACCCTGGAATTTCTCCAGTCATGATGAGCAGTTGTATTCGCAATAAGGCTCATTACCTTGAACCATATATTGGGACTCAAATTCACTCCAGACATCAAGTGGAACTCATATATATGACCGATTGCTAGAAAACCTGGAAAATATATTAATTTCCTTTTACCGTTGTAGAAAGTATTACTGCCATATCTGGACTTAGCTGCCCAATCCCACTTTCCAGCTTTGCTAGATTTCAAAAGCGTTTACAGGGCCTTGTGAGTGATTATTTATTTTCAACCGTACATCCATTTTCTATACACGAAACGTCGCAAGCCTATCGCTATTTTATCGCTATTTCCATGGCAAATGTTCAGTCAAACTACATTACTTAGACCCGACCTTTACAGCTAGAACCTGCTATGCGATGTACACAGGATCGAATCATCTTTATTCCTTTCGTATTCTATTTGTAAAAAGGAGGTTCCACTCAAACAGATTCTTCTCGAGATTTGATACTTTATAAAAAAAAAAAAAACACTTCTGAGACGATACTACCTCGATCACGATAATATTAGCCTCCCCGTTATAGGTTGAACTGTTATTTATTCTACATATCCTTATAATCCTCATTTACTTATTCATCTTACGTCTTTGCAACAATCTCATTCAGCAACTCTACTTTGTGTGACTCTTGGACCTGGTATTGGATGAACACTTACTTTAAAAAATTCGCCGCTGTCATTTAGTAATTGAGTAATCTTATCGCTCCCGAAATAGTTTAAGTCTCAGAGCGTCTTTCTGACAATTCCATGTGGTTCTGATGCTTTGCGTTTTTTAATCTTGGATAGTGTCAATATTAATTCAAATTTTAATCCTAGTGGTCCTTCCATGTTTTTATGTATTGTAGGTTTCGCTTATCTGTTGTTATGAAATAGCGATCCTATATATTCATTCCATCCTTGAAACATTTTCTTTATCTGTTATGAGTGTCCTTTTTTTTTGACTTTGTGCTTTCTATTGATGAGCATGATTTCTGTTATTTCTTTTATTGTGAGTATTTCTTAATTTACAGCCCCAGGTTTCTGTACCAAAAAATTTTGTACACAAAGAAACTGACATTTATAAAAAAAATACGCACAAGAATATACATTTGTCTAGAATTCGTTAGGAGATAAGATAGATAGCACAATATTCCTATTGTTCGTTTGCGGTCTTAGGATCAGATTCTATTTTTCCTGGTATTTTTTAAAAACACACAAAAAATATTATGTTGTAAGATGAATAAAATAAAAATGGTATTGCTGATGATAATGATTTGTAAATTCTGCTTTGAAATTTTTGTTATTCAATTATATTTTACGAAAGTGAGTAATCTTACTTCAGTTCTTGTATGTAGTTTTTTCCTGATTAATTTCCTTGTCTTTATTGTTTTTTTTTTCTCTTTTCACAAAGTTTCGGTCTGTTGCTCTAATCTTCTGCAGATATCTGCTATGTTCTAAAATGTCGAATGTTTAAAAGGCGCATGCACGTTTATTCTCGTACACATCGTCAGTAACCTACGTTCCTGTGTTCTTAGAGTCATCTGGTCCTGGGTATGACCGTAACCTGCATCCAGCAACAAGGCCTCTGATTGGGAGGTTGTGAGGAGCATGGAACCACCTCTTAATTGCTGTTGTTCCCAGGTCCACCCTGACCCGGAGTGGCAGCACCTGTTAGGGTCCCAGCTATGACTAAATAGTTAACCCCCAGACCGGGGTTAAAAGGCTTTGAAAGTATTCACCAACAAAACTCTTTTGAATGAAAAATGTTACCAACAAAACTTTTTTGAATGAGAGCCTGTTGCCAGGGAATAACTATGAATTAAAATAAAAATACGTTTCCGGCCTTAAATGACCCTTTAGTTGTTGATAGGTCGTTAAACAGGAACAAACCTAGAGTCATCTACTATTGATTTCTGAGCTCGTGATTTCTTTTTGAACTTCGCATGGGTTCTCGTCAACTGAAAAAATGCGTGCATGTAAAGTAATATTCTTAAGATTATATTAAACCTAGGAAAGAACAGGAAAAGTTAAAAACATGAAAAAGTAAAAGACAAGATATTCTAGTGAAGTAAAAAATTTCTTGTGAAATTTCTCACTTAAAATAAAAAAGTAAGAAAAAAGAGCTATTCCAACGCGGGGAACTTTTATTTAGTTTTGCATATGATGTTATAGTGAACAACATTTCTTCGGTATATAATTTTGTTGAAAAACAAAATTTTGCCAAAACTAATTTGTATAAAGCATTCAAAGGAATATTTGGCGGACATTTTTTAAAAGTTTTGTGGTTCGGAATATATTATGTATATCTTTATTGCATTTAATATTATTCGCTTTTTGTCCTATTTTTACTGTTTATACTTTATCGATCATGGCAATCTGAAACGTTTCACATCACATTTCACATCACTTATTAATACTACTATAAGATATAAAATTGATGAACAAAATAATCATTTTACTGGTATGTTGCGTCGGATTAAAGATATTTTGCTTTTATGCAATCACACATTGTACGTCATTACAGGAATGTGTTATTTCATAACCAAAAAAAAAAAAAACGTATTGTATTATTAGATGTGGCGCATTACGCCCCAATGATTTTTGCCGACCAGTTTACAGCGATGACTCAACCCTACGTGCTGCACTTTATGCTTTATGAATATTTGCACTTGTGTATTCTTCGAATTTTTTAAAATTCAGTTCCTCATCACAATAGGAAAGAAAATAAGAAAGAATAAAGCAGAAAATGTGAGTATACAAAAATTCAATGAACACTAGAAAAATGAGAAAACTATATATTTTCCTTCATAAATCCATTATTTCTACGAGCTAAAATCATCTACTTACGTAAAAGGAATCTTATTGACTTAAGAACAAATTCATTAGTGAAAGTGAAATTTAATGTACTTGTTTAATTCCAAAGACTTCTGATTTTATTCATTTCTGGGAAAAATTAACCCGTCATCATTTTCTTCAGCTTAGAAAATTTGCCCAGACTTATGTCTATTTTTAATATAAAGAAACAAAACGAGATCATAATTGACTGATCAAAATAGAAAAAAATTATTTCTGCTTTCATTAAGGGCGTGTATTTATCTTTATTTATTTTTCATTTTTTCAGGAAGTAATGGTTACCAATGTAGTCGTGCGAATTCTACTACTACAGCGGCTTTTTTAAAAATTGTAGCCATATGATAGACCAAGTTCTGCTCAGTAAATATATATTACTGTATTACACTGTTTGATTTGCACTGAGTGCATCACACGTGCAACATGATGTCCTATTCAGTTAAGTAGATAAGAGGATAAGATGAGAGTCACTCTAAGAAACATTATTATGAATCTTAAATATGCAATTATCTAAATTATCTGGATATGAAATACAGGCTATTGCAGTTTATGAATTTTGGAGATCTTCACATGGTGACGAAGGTTTTGGCTGAAGCAGTAACAAAAGAAAAGTCCAGTTAAGCGAACGGGAAAAACGAAGAAAAAGTGCAGAAATTTTAGGGCTTTTTGTTTAAGAAATAAAAGGGGAATGCTAAAATTTGCAGCCGTAAAAACTGGTGTGTCTGAGTTACTGTTTTCGCTTTAACATTAAGGTGAGAAAATATTTACCACTTATCCATGCTTGAATGTGTGCATTAATTGTTCCACCCACAAAATATATACATATACACTTTAAAATATCAACAAATATTGTGTATATTGTAAATTGACTGAATATTTGGTTGCTAGGAGAGAAAACTCTGAGCCTGTCCTATTTAGTAAATAAGCAGCTGAATATCATTGCAGGAAAACATCCGTTTGCATGTATATGTGTGATGCTTGAATCTCGTCACTGTAAGATAGACTAATAGGTAATTAGCGATATTAAAAGACTTTGGTAAGCTGTTAAATTTAATTAAATATTTATCAAGTATGCTCGAAAACTAGCGCGGATTTAAGTCTGCTTAAGATGTAAGAAGTTTGTATTGCATCAACATCGTGTGAGTAGGAATTGCAAATTGCATTCAAAAAACAAAATGATTCCTTGAGGTATTGAAATCAAATTTATTACCATTTTCCTACTATTAACTTGAAACAGAAACAGAAAACCATTCTAAACGAATTTTAGTAAATATAATGTTTTTCTCCATGGTTTGCGCGCACTAAACCGCGGCTACAGTGAATGCTCGTGTGATAGATAAAAAGATACACAAAAACTGATAATTACAACCAAACAGGCATTTAATAACTACATCTATAGTGAAATACATGTTAAACATTTCAATAACTTTAGTAGTTTAAAACATTAGAACAGTTTGAAACAGATATTTTGCTTCTTTCGTGGAAAATATAATCGGTTCCTAGCATTAGTAGCGAGTAACTAGATACATGTGAGTGCTTCACCTGTTTTGCGCAGTTTTATTTTAAGTTACATTCACGACCAACTATTATACCTCTTTTTAGCTGATATGTTGTTTCAACACATCGTTGTACTGCTATGAATATGTTTAACTACAGTTACTGCACATGAACCTTTTGCAAATCCGTCAAACGTGGTATCTATTGTTATAGTCAGTCCATTCTACTATACACCATTGTATAGAACAAGAACTTGAGTTAGCAATCCCAAAACTTAATAAGAATCTTTTACTATGGTTAGTTAATTTTTTAAAATATTGTTTTAGAGATAGCAAATTAAGATTTCCAGTGCCGCTATTGTGGGAATCATGGTTATAATTAATATATTGCAAGTCTTCTTAGCGGATATGACAATGTTTCGTTTTATTTCAACATTATTACTGTCATGGCCTACTTAACAGCATTATGAGCGCCCGGACAAACTAGTGAACTTGGGCCCCTGCGCCAACCACTTGCAGAAATAAAAAGTAAATGTTCGATAATATTAAGAATATATTCATTTTAATCACACTTCAACAAAATTGGTGTACAAACATTAAAAACATGCTGTACTAATGCCACTAATCAAAAACATTTGAACAATACACAAGGCTTGAAAAACACAATCATATTCAGTAAGCCACACAAATTAAATAACACAGTATGAAATTACTACTAACTTCTTATACTTTGAGCGCACTTTTACATTCGGGAATTTCAAATTGTCCGAAATTATTTTTCTGTGCAGTGCAGGGAGAGTCTCACAATTTTCATCAAGGTCCATGTAATGCTTGAGATGTTCACATTCATTTAAAAGGTCATCATAATTCAGGTTCTTTGTGATACATATTAGCCAGATGTTGAGACTTTGTCTTTAGTTCATCAGAAGCAATGCTTTCAATTCACCGAAGAAAGAAAACAGATTTCCAATCTGAATATTTTGCCAGTTCAAAGATTAGTGTATTCAAAGATTAGCTAATTGCAACATTTCTGATTTTGTAATAAGTAAAATTCTTCATCCATATTGGATCAAGAAAGAAATTCTTCAACTGAAAATGACATTTTTAAACAAACACAAATACAAAGTCAATTTTATCAAAAAATATCTGAAGAGAAATATGAACTACTTTGTTGTTGTTGTTAAATGAATGTCGAATGAGAAAATTATTTGTTTTAGTTAAGACAGCTGAATTGTTTTTGTTTTGAAATAAACATTAAACTTTAAGACGAGCCTCCATTTTGTCACGGTTGCGACAAAAAGGAAAAGAAGTGAGATAGAAGGCGAAAGAAAAGGAGAATAAAGAAACAGTAGAGTTTTATAAAAATAAAAATAATTTATTTACAAAAGTCAAAATATAAATATATTACAATTAAACATTCAAAACAATATTGATTAAGCTTAGAGGAAATTTAAAAATTAAATCAAATTTGAGAAAAAGAAAAAAATAGAAAATAATATTGTCTCCAACAGAAAATCAACAGTAATCTTGGTTACAAATATTAAAAGATAGAAATGAGAGTTTTACCGGCGAGTCTGTGGTAGGACTGTGCGAATACTGATTGTTGGGAGTCAGGGTCAGTTCTTTGATCTTTCTTGTGATAGCGAAATTTTCTGCAAGTGAATTAAACTTGCGAGACACACCAGCCCTTCCATTTATGTTGGTGGAAGGCTTCTTTGAAGAAAGTCATCGCCATTTCCGGGTTTTCTAGGTCAAAAGTAGACATTCTCCCACTTTTTTATTCGAAAGTCAACTAAAATGAAATGGATTTTTCTATTATGACATATATTTTCACCACTCGTGGCTTGTCGTAGTAATTTCTATTTTTAGTATTTCCTAAAAAAGGGGTTCTGTCACTTAACATACACAGATTAGTATGGGGCTCCTATGCTTATGGGGCCCGCAAGCAAGTGCCCATCGGGCCCATTCGATAAGACGGCTCCGATTACTCTTATCAAGCTTTTCACATGTTACCACCACTTTGTCGTCGTGTCTGAAGCATACTGTATTCAATTTGCGCTTACAAAGTAATTTAGTTAACGCAATAAAAATATTAAAAACGAAAGTAAAAGTTTAACTGAAGACATTTCTGTTTTTTTGTTTTAAAAAATAATGGCCGATTGTCAGTCGTAATTTTTATTGTCAGTGTGTCTATTTGCTTAAATAAAAAGAAAAAAGCAACACACACACACACGCGCGCGTGCGCGCGCGCACACACACACACACACACACACACACACTTTTCTATCTTTTTATTTTGTTTTTAAGGAATGGATTTACTGTAAATGGCTTTAAACACTATCTTGCAAGTGCTCCAAAATTATTGCATAGTGACCAGGCAGGTGAGAATTACTCTCTCAGTTTCTGTCTCTGCTTATTTATATGCATTTACATCCAATCCTAACTTCCATGTCTTCCTTCAAGGAAGTTCCCTTCCCATTACCAATCATAACAAAATAGTTTCATTGATAACAAGTCTTAACACACAACAGATTGTAAGAGTCAATTAGCAGTAAATCTTTTCATATAAGTGGCATCGTTTCACTACCTTAATAACAGTTTAGTTACCTTCACAAAAAAGAAGGACCTAAAATTTCAAATGCGCTTTAAAAATGAAAAAAAAAAGTTCTTTGAGCTAATAGATTAAATTCGATATTTCCAATAAGCAAAATACTTTGCTCTATTTCAAATCGGATTAAAGTTAGTTGGAACTATTTTTTTAAATTGGTAAAATTACTGAAATCGACCATGTCAGCACAACAAATTAAAAAAAAATTTCTGAAACTTTATTTGAGGAAGATTAACTGATTTAAAATTAAATTAAATCTGAATTGAAACAAATATTAATTAGTTTCAGTTTAAAGTATCGCAGAAAAGCATTTTTAACACTGAAGTGGATGTTTTTATGAGATGTTGACACATTTATCGATAACCCAACGATTGCAAGATTTAGTTAAGGGGGAAATACCTAATAATCTTCAAAATTTTAAATATTTTAAGCATTTTAATGTTTGACTAAATTTTAGTAATTTGGTTATATAGTTTTATTCACAAAGACTCTAAACAAATGTTAGAAAAGTACCAATAAATTTTAAATTTACCACAATTACTACTCTTATTTTCTGATCATGCCGTGCATAGACGTTTGTATTTACAAAATTTGACACATATATTTATATACACAAAAAACTTCAAAACTGATTTTAAAAGACGTTAAATTGTAGTGAGTTTTTCCATTTATGATTAACAGAGTTTTTACTTAACAATGTCATCTAACCGCTACGAATTAATACAAAATTGTAAAAGATTTAACACTCTACAAATTATTATAATGAAAAAAAAAAAAAGAACAATTCTCGTAAAAATTCAATACTTATCGAAAATCTCTTTTATTAATATTACATTCTTATTCATAAAAGCAACTAAAAGCTTTTCTAATTAAATAATGTTTAAATAATTTGGTGATTTGTATTCTCCTGGTACTTGTCCTTAACTAATATAAACATTAAGCACTAAAAAATCGTAAAACTAAATAAGTAGGGGCTAAAAGATGTAAAAAAAATTACCACGATTTACTTAAACGTTTCTAAAATAATTTCATTATAATAATAAAAATTTTTAAAAAATGAAAAGAATTCTTGTAAAAATTTATTATTCATTGAAACAAATATTTTCTTAAGACAATAGTGTCCATAATATATCTTATTAATATAAGCAATTAAAATCTTTTTTAATTAAATGATATCTTAGTTTTACTGCATTTTTTACGATTCAGAGCAGATTTTCGGTAACTTGGGATCCTATTTTACAAAAATAAATTGATGATTTAAGTTCTCCAAGGAATTCTGCATATATAACTAATATAAAAAAAACGTCAACATTTTTGATTGTCATTGTTTTCTTTTCAAAATAATGTGCTATCCGTGGTGATGAAAATCCTCAAGTGATGTGGTTTCTGTTATTTGGTACAGTTATTTGTTTATGATACTGTAACATACGAGATTCGAAAAAAGATAATCCTCGCTAAGAACTTACATGCTGCATTCACTCGAAAGTAACTTAAAACAACAATATAATCTTTCCTAAAATTAACAAGCGGACTTCTAAAAAAATAATTTTAAAAAGTTTCAAAATATTGCAAATGAAATAATTTATTGAAATATAATCATAAACGTGTTTCTTTTACACTTGGCCTGTTTGAAGCAGCGTATCATGAAGTTCCTGTTATAAAGAAACTTTGTTTATAGAATTTATTGAATTTGTTGTAAGCCTTTAATAAACCTAATAACATAAATGACTCAAAAACCGTGTATCGAAATTCATCGAAATTCATACTGTCAATATTTTGTAAAAAGCAATTACACGTAAAAGATTTAATGTTAAAATAATTTTGTCTACGGTACAGGGTTTACACATTATTACAGTGTGAGTTGTCGTTTAAATTACGCAAAAATGAAATAAAATTGACATCTTATTTTAACCGATATATTTGCCAAAATTAATGAGTAAATTTATTCAATAAAATCGCCATTGACTTCAACCACGGCCTTCAGACGGATTCGGAATCTTTTGCATCTTTTCTAGATTCTTTGATCAATTTGGTGAATGCTTCTGTAAGTCTTGCCTTCAGTTCATCTTTGATGTTTCAAAGAATTTGTTGGTCTCTCGCTCAATTACGCTCCAGCCCCACACATAATAAATAATCAAAGGGCTGCAGTCCGGGGAGTTAGGCAGACAGATGTAACGGGTGATGTAGTTGCGGAAAGTGTCTGACAGCCATGACTAGGCTCTTCTGCTTGTGTGGCATAGTGTAGAGTCCTATTGCCAGGTATGAGGTCTTCAAATTAGGTTATTAAGTTAAGTGAAGACTATATTTACTAACCGAAAATTGAAAATGCCCATACAAATCTTCGCACACCAAGTTATTTAAAATAATTAAAACATTTTTGTGTGCAGATATCTGTCTTTTTTTAAATTTTATGGTAGCCCTTAACTGCCATATCATTAAAAGGTCATCTTTTTCAAGGGTTGTTTTCCTTACGAAACGTTCACGTAGGTTTTTATAAATTTATATCAATTCTTGGCCAGATAAGTAAACATGATTGATGACAGGATTGACATCGCCTACTTAAAAAGTCAATGAGTCAGACCTCCGTGATTAAGAAATACTTTTATTCTAAATTTCATGCCATAAACAAATATTTGTTTCAAATCAGATCAATTTAACTTTAAATTTGCTAATTTCCCAAAAATAACGTGTTACAGAGGAATATTTTATTTTTGAAAAATGTTTTTAAAACCGAGAAACAACAAATGTGGCGACCGCTCAATAATGGCTGAAAAATTGAGAAACTTTTAAAATCTCAAAATTTAAAATTCCAACCAATATAATTTATGTTTGAAATCCACCAGAGTATTTTGCTTTCTAGAAATAGTAGATTCAATCATTTAGTTTTCAATTAAGCTAAAATTAAAGCTTCAAGAAAACATTTTTTTAAATTCACTTTAAAAGTTAGGTATAAAAAAATGAGTGGAAGTACCTATTCTAAAATCAGAAGCTGGCAGGTTTGTTTTTGTCATTGTTCATTTGCTCTCGATATATTGTTTTCTATGCTTTGTATTTCCGTCGGCTATTTTGCCGTAACTCTTTTATATTTAATTTATTCTATTAATTTACAACAAATAGGAAAATAAAGTCACTTGTACATTTTCTTATTGTTTTGTGAATGATTGAATTAAATTATTAATATATTAATATAATCACCCACTACACTTGCTGCTTGTTAAATCAAATTGATCACCAACACAAACTTATTTTTCGGAGTTACCGTCATCTTTTAGATTTATTTTTTTAATTGTTTAATGTGCATGATTTGTTTGAAAGTTAATTGAAGTATTCAGCTTGCATGAATCTGTATAAATGTTATTTTAATTTCCTTACTTTCAGAAGCATTTTCGTAAAACATGTACAACTCTGTGCAAAACCTGAGAACTACAACTTGATTTTTCTTACCTTTTATAACCAATCAAAAAGAATTGACCAGTCAGTCACTAGCCAAATCAGATACCTTTTGAAAGGGGCCATTTTCCAGTAAATGATTTTTACACTGAAAAAGTGTTTTGATCGGCTGACCCACAGAAGTTGCAAATGGTCAAATACATTCATCAAACATTTGTGAGTTTTTCTTATTTGATGCTAAATTGAAACTGAATATATTTCGTATATAGATATTTTAAACAACTTATTTTGTTTCTAACGGCAAAAAAAAAATCTTTAGTTTATTTTGTCTTAAAGATTTTAAACTAAGTGCCGAATTTCAGCCAGCAGTTAATTTCATACAATCTTAGCTTTCATTGTTACTACCATAACAGCACTCATGCATACATACCTAACAACTTCTTCCAAATTCTCTTACACACCAATGTGACAAAACTGAAATTCTTCTGCGCCCAAAAAAAGAAACAACTCAACTGTTGATAATTACTTTTTTTTTAATCATATCACCCTAAGCAAGGCGATAACGCCACTGGTGCGCAGGGGGCTACGTAAGGGTAAAAAGAATGGAAAAGAGAACGCCAGAAACCACATCCTAAACAGGGAACAAAGGATGAGCCTCTTCATCTGTTCAATAAATGTGGGTGGAGTGTGAACCGGGCGATAGTTTAATCTATCTACTCCAATTGAAAAAAATAAAAATAAAAAAAGAAAAGAGTGAAAAGATTGGAAAAGAGAAAACCGGAAACCGCATCCTAAACAGGAAACAAAGGATGAGCCTCTTCACCTGTTCAATAGATATGGGTGGAGTGTGAACCGGGCGATAGTTTAGACTTAACTATACAAACTTGACCTACAGGCACACTATAAAAGATATTTTATTTCTTTAAAATTCTACAAGCAAATTTCATGTTTATTTAAATTATTTTTGCTAATGTTTTTATTCTTTTTTTTTATTTGCCCGCCAAATTTGTATTTAATTAAAAATATTTAAAATGGGGACGGTGTAAGTAACTACTCCGCTATGATTAGAAAACACCCCCTTCTTCTTTGTAAACAGTGCAGACGCGAATAATTTATAAAGTACAACCATCTATACAAGCAGGTCTCAAGCCTCATTGAGAGATTAAACTAAACGCATCTACACGCGCTAACAGTTCCACGTTGGTAGGCAATAGAATATCCGATTATTTTGATGTAGTGTTGCAAGGTGGAAAAGGGGTAAACTTAAAACTAACAGAAAGCGAAAAGTCAATAAAATCTAAAGATGAATGAATTCTAGCAATTTGCGAATCAGAGAAGTAAGAAAACTGGAGTACGCGTGCGAATAACACTATATGTGCATGCACGCCTACGTACGCGCACACACACACACACACACACACACACACACACACACACACACACACACAGATACGCAAATACAAAGAATAAAGAGAAATGCAGGGGAAAAAAGAGACGAGCAGGTAAGAATCAGAGAAAGAAAGAGAAAGAAAAAATGAGAGATGGAGAGGACAAATAGCAGAAGAATTTACCAGCAACTACTTGTGTGTGAATAATGAGTACCGCGTGTTAAAAAAAGAAAAAAGGTCTGAAAGAAAAATGAGAAGCTGGAAAAAGAGGACAATGACCTATTTATAAGTGAAAGAAAGAAAACGAAAGAAAGAACGAAAGAAAGAAAGAAATTCGGGAAAGCGAACACATAGCAAAAAGAAAAAAGAAAAAAATAGTAGTTGTAATGAATGTAAGCTCAGTTAGAGACAAGAGAAATAGAAAAAGGAGTGGGTGAGAAGAAAACGAAAAAGAGTATGATTATAATATACATGTAAGTTAGGTTAGTTGATTTAACGTCATTTGGACCTTTTCTGGGTCATTCGATATCGAAGTCAGTACCTCTTTTTTGTTTTCATTTTTTTTTTATTTAATTATATAATTTTAATTTTTAATCCGAAACTGAATATATAAATCTTAAAGACAAAAAATCATAATAATTTGTATTCAATAGTGACCAGTAATAATAATAATAATAAAAGAAGTCACTATTGAAAGGATTATTTGATAACAAAGAGAATCGAAAATGAAAGCGAGAGGTAATGTGTTGTAAACACAAGTATCAATTCTTATGGGAGAAGCTAGCATAACTGAGGTGACATTAGGAACTGAGGAGTGAAAAAGAATAAGCTGGAGAAAACAAATTTTAAAATCGCTGTGGTGCATACCAAGATAGCACATTCCGCAAATACGTTTTCGGAATCGAATTGGATGCGAGCCAACAAAGCGACAAATCTGTGAGTTCGCTGATTCTTGTGCCTATATAAGAGTATTTATTCGCTTCCTCACGAGGGTAAATCCGATGCACGGATTTTATATTTTTAATATAGGGTTCCGGAAGTGTATGTGTAGGTAGAGATAAATATTAAAACTGTTCCATGTCTTACATTTTGGCGCACCCCATTTCCCCAATGAATACTTCTCTTAAGTCAAGGAGAACAGGTCTCTTGGAATCAGACAGTATACTTTTGGGTGACAAGAAAATCATATGCCAGGTAAGACAACAGTGCATTTTATACAGTTAACACAGGCGTTTTGTGAATAACAAAGCTGTTGAAACTACTCTACTTTACATAATAATATTCAGTTCTCATATAATGAATGTGGGTAGTGTTACAAATATAGGCACAGAAAGTGGAATCAGTAAGCCGAGTTCAAATTCCAGATTAGTCTATTGCACTCATTTACGCACACATGACCTTGAGAGAAGCATGAATTCATTTATTCTCTTCTCGGCTATTCGTTAAATAGCACGGTAGACTGGGCTCTCTAGCTTTAAGTGAAAACCAGATTAAGAGAAGAAAAACACTGAATTCCAGACTGTGAGGAAGTCAACAGGAAACCAGTCTACTATCCAACCAGTTCACAAACAATAATAAAAAAAGGAATCTGTGGAGAGTCATGATCGTCATAGATCTGAAAGTACGTGGTTTAAAAAATTCATACAATGGAACATACTGATTTTGATTTTCATATTCGTTAAAAAATTAGTAAATGGTTATCAAGAAAAACCTCAACTGTTGGATCCCCGTCAACTGACAGTACAAAGAGAGCCAATAATTCTATAAAATCAATAATTGAAAAATTACAACCAAACCTCTCAAGTGACAACACTACAGACGTTATTGTTGCACTCCATTAATTAAGTGATAGAACAGTGAAGAATGATATAAGTAGAAAATGCAAAAAGGATTGTTAGTGCATTATTCTCAAGGAAATACATCAGTACGGTGTTTCAGCTTAAAATTAGCATAGGTGATTTAACTCATGCACAGGTAACCATATGAACAAATATAAATAGATAAAAGTGAACAGATTCATTTAACAAAATCATATAATGATTACACTGGTTTACAAAAAAATTATCTGAGGTAAGAATGTAAACAGGTGATATTTTTACAAATTTTCATGTGGTGAATTCTAATTCCCGAACTATTTTGCTCTATCACCTCTAGTTTTTTTTTTTTTTTTGCTTTTACATATTACATTTTAATTATAGTGCGTATAAACTCCAAAGTATAACGTGTTTATTTTAGATATTACAAAGGCATATTAAAAAAAAAACAACAACAAGAAAACAGTATAGAGTCAGAGCATTGACGGGACTAAATTACTTGAATAATATCATACATACATGTCATAGTACAGCAGCCAGTTAGTAGTTAGTCTCTATGCTCATAACCCTCTGTTCTGAGGTTCAGAGAGAAGTTAAATGTGGGCGTGGAGAAAGTGAATTTTGAGTGATATTCGGCATCCAATATCCTCATTAGTCTGTAACAATTTACATTCTTGGTAATCTGGTACCTGTGTATTACGAAGGAAGCCATTGCAGACTTACTTAAATGCTTCCCATGCTCTCAGGTAATTTAAGATAAGGTTAAGAACCTTTGCACAACCCGTTTTCCATGTCGAAGAATCCGTTTCCTGAAACTAGTAACCCTTACAGCTGTCGTGACCAGGTTCTACCACTTAAGCTGAGATGCTAGGAGCTCTGACTGATAGGTACAAATCAAGAGCAAAGGTCATTCAGGGCTCGGAACGAGAAATCGGGGAGCCGAGTTCGAATTCCAGTTGAATTTCTTGTATCCACTTACCCTTGGGAAATGTATTAATCCGTTTCTTCCCTCCAGTTATAGGTTAAGGAACAGGACAGACTGGGTTCTATAGCCTTGGCTGGCCACTAATCTACCGCAGAAAGTAATGGCAACCTACTGCGGGATAATTATCTGCCCAGTCAGTCATGTCATTTTCGAGACATGATCGCCTAAGCGTGCATCACGCATGACACTTAACTGACTGAGTGAATGACACTTGCCCCCGAATAAACAGAACAATGTCTTTAGAAAAGACATTACTTTCCAGAATTTTTCTTTAAAGGGAATTTCTCATATTTTTTTTTTTAATCATTTCACCCCAGGCAAGGCATTCGACTGCCACTATTGCGCTTGGGGCTACGTAGGGGAAGGTAAATAAAAAGAGTGATTAGATATAGGAAATGTCAGAAGGGGAGGGGTGATAGATGGGTATGGATACGGAGGCTGGGGGTTGGGTGGATGTTAAGAGTGTTTGAAAGAATGGAAGCGAGTTAGTGTGTTACATTTAAACTCCTGGAGATTGGAGCCGTCGGGGAAGCAGTCATGTGGAAGGGAATTCCACAGTCGGGAAGTGCGAGAAAAGAAATTGTTGGAGTAGAAGTTGTGATTGCATTTTATCGGTTTCACTGTAAAAGGGTGGGATCTAGGTGCTAATCTAGTATCTCGTGCAAATTCGAACCTAGGGGGCACCAGTGATCTAAGTTCATCGGAGCAGAAGCCGTGAAAGTATTTATAGAAGAGACACAGGGAAGCCACGTCGCGCCGGTGAGAGAGAGACTGCAGGTGGTCTGCCAGGTCGGTATCTATCACATTACAGACCCTCCGCTGTGCCTTGTCGAGAAGCCCAAGGAGAATAGCAGGGGCACCCGACCAGATATGGCAACAGTATTCAATGCACGGGCGGATGGTAGATTTATAAATGTGCAGGATAGATTCAGACGGAAAAAAAACCTCCGGGCCCTGCACAGCGAACCGACTTTCATAGCAGCGGATTTAACAATGGATTCGATATAGTCATTCCACTTGAGGTCCGCTGAAAGTGTGAGACCAAGGAGGCGTAGTGTTTTATTCTCTGGGAGGCAAGCCTGGTTCATGCTAATGGGAGGTAGGTGCGATTGTCTATGATGGTTAATTGATAATAGCTTCGTTTTAGAAGCATTAAAATTTACGAGTCATTTCTTACCCCAGTCCACTACGGATTGGAGGTCCGTTCCAAGCTCGGCTGCAAGGTTAGCTTTGTACGCCCACACCAGATTTTTGATCTAGGCGAGAGTAAACTGTGGTGTCATCGGCGTACATACCTACTTGGAATCTTATGGTATCAGGGAGATCATTAATGTAGATCAGAAAGAGCGTAGGACCTAGGATATAGCCTTGAGGGACACCCGCGTTCGTATGGTAGTTCTGGGAGGCATGTCCGTTTAATACCACTTTCAATGTGCGATTAGATAGGAATGACTGGATTAGTTCAAACAAATGTTCAGCTATACCATAGCTCCGCAGTTTGCATAGAAGGCCAGCATGCCAAACTCTGTCGAACGCTTTAGAGATATCCAAGGCGACGGTTCGGGCTTCGCTATTCCTGTCGAGTGCCTGGTATATATACTCGGTGATGATCGTTAGTATATCAGCAGTAGACCTGGTGAAGCGGAAACCATACTGCTTGTCCGAGAGGAGCCTGTGTGCTGTGAGATGCTGAACCACCTCGGCGTTGATAATGGCCTCGAACACTTTGTCAAAGATCGGAAGAAGGCTGATAGGGCTGTAATTTGCGGGGTCCGAGGGTTCTCCAGTGTTTTTGAATATAGGAACTACAGAGGAAGATTTCCAACAGGCAGGAAAGCAGGAAGCAGAGAAGCAGAAGTTGCAGAGCTTAGAAAGGACAGAAGAGAGTTCAGGGGTACATTTCTTTAAGACTATGATTGGGATTCCGTCCCCTCCGTTCGCTTTGTGAGGGTCAAGTTTTGAGATTATCTTAGAGACAAGCGAGGATGTAATGTGGACGTCATTCAGTTGAGCCTCAGTTCTAGGTGAGAAGTCGGGTGTAAAAACCCCAGACCAGTCCAGACTCGAATTGTTCGAGAATCTCCGAGCAAAGCATTCATCCTTGTCAGCTGAGGAGGTGAGGACCTCAAAATTATTGATTAGTAGGGGTATTGTGGACTTGCTCCTGTTAAGTACTCTTTTATAGAGTCGCCAGTAGTCTTTGGCGCCGAACTTAGCGGATGCTATGCGTTGTTTCATTCTGGCAGCAAACAACATCTTAGCTTCGTTAAGTATCTTTTTACACTTATTACGAGCTGAAGTGAAAAGGCACCTGTTTTGGTCCGACGCGTAGCTACGATAAAGTCGGAAGAAATGATTCCGGTGGGCAATGGCGGCCGAGCAAGCGGGCGAGAACCATGGAGACGAATGAAACTTAAGCAGAAATTTCCTGGCAGAAATGAAGGCATCGATGCCAGCCTTAACCCAGGAGGAGACCTCGGATGCATATTATTCGATGGGAAGACTAAAAACGTTGTTCCATGGGACGTCACTGAGGAAGTCTCGGAACGAATCCCAGTTTGCTCTTTGGTAGCAGTAGGATATTCTACTGGTCTGGGTTTCTTGGGTCGGGTGGGAGTGGAATGAAATGTTGACGGAAACTACGGTGTGGTCAGAGTTTCCGAGTGGGCAGAGTTATCTGGTAGTGCAAGAGTCTGGGATGGAAGTGAAGCAGAGGTCTAGAAGTGAGTCCCTTCCGTTGGGGTTGTCGGAGAAACACGTGGGTAACACTTGCGTGAGGGATTGGGTGATTGAAAAATTCATGGTGTGGACACCAGCAGGGTTGGTGACAGAGTTCTCCAGCCACTTGATGTGGTGGGCGTTAAAGTCACCAAACACAAATATATGGGCAGAATGATGGGAAGAAATGACTTTGTCGATATTGTCAGAGATGCTATCAAGTAACGAACAGACAGAGGAGGAAGGGGAGCGATAGAGAAAGAAGAGATAGCTAATCGAGCTTAGAAGTGAGAGACGGAAACACATGAAAGAATGATCGAGGGATTCAAGAGATGTCACCCTAGCTAGGGGAAGTTGTTCGCTGACATACACACCAAGCCCATGCATATGAACACTGGAGTCCTTCCTGAAGAGGGGAAGGTAGCCAGGAACGTAAAATTCAGAAGTGGGGATAGAAGGGTCAAGGTTAGTTTCACATAGGGTTAAGATATCAGGTGAGTTAGTGTGAAGGAATGATTCTACGCTGAGAAAGTTAGTGCGGATACCAC
This sequence comes from Ascarosepion bandense, assembly GCA_037127315.1. Lineage (NCBI taxonomy): Eukaryota > Metazoa > Mollusca > Cephalopoda > Sepiida > Sepiidae > Ascarosepion > Ascarosepion bandense. The sequence continues at coordinate 2,926,497 of JBBBDQ010001499.1, read as the reverse complement.
GTATGTTAGTGAAAGAGATGCAGACGGGTTTGGGCGTTTTCAAACTAGCTGGTTTAGCTTTGCTGTTATGTTTGCTTTCTTCCATAGTGATTCAGTTAAGGAGAGGTCTTAGAGTAGAATCTTATGATGAAGGAATAAGATTCTGGGTGTGTTTAGGGTGTAGGGACAAGGAAATCATCTGTGTGAGAAACAAGTTTCGTAGATGTGTGGGGATAGAAAATTAAGAATTAAAACCAATCCTCTTCTTCACTTTTACAAAAATGCACAATAACGTTTGAAATCCTGGTTTTGCCGCATAGAAAAGGATTGACCCCATGCTTACAGAAAAAATCGAAACTGGATTTCGCAAGTAGATGCTAAATTGGTTTTCTGACCAATGGGAGCGATTTAAAAGACTAAAAAGACTTCGCGATTCAGTGCGAAAAATATAAAGGACTATATAAATGACTTCGATCAGCGTCAGTCAGTCAGATGGGAGCAGCGAGATGACACACTAAAATGTAACGGGAGAAATTTCAACCACAACCCGGAGGTAAGGTCGTGTCGCACTTTGGTCTCTTTCTCCTTAATCTTTTTCGTGTGCTGAAACCTTTAAATTCTTCTTCTCCATCTAAAGACATTCCTACCAAACAAACGCTTATACATACGCATGAAACGCTTATACATGTACGCATTAACTCTTTCCTACAAATTACTACTACGAACTCTTGATACTCTTAATTCATTATTTGTTTCTCATCGAACATTCTTCTTCTTACACATTTATATCAATGTTCAACAAACAAAAATTCCACTTATTTTTTTTTCAACACCCTGATGATATCTTTAAATGCGGGGATTGTTGGCTATGTTTGGAAGTGACCTTATACCAGGCATGGCTGACGCACCCTATAACTTCACTGGTGACCTCCAACGTTCAAGGAACACGCATCCTACTTCTTTTCCGGTGAACGCCGATGTCGAAAAAGAACACCTAATGGAAGGATGAATTCTTCACTGGTGAACACCGACGTCCAAGCCCAACAAGGAACATGCATTGGAAAAATTCTTACTACTTCACTGGTGAACACCAACACCCAAAATAAAAAAACAAAAAATATTTACCATGATATAAAAAAAACTCAAGCATCACTACATAAAATGGCAACTCACCTTCTACATGACAAGAAAGAAAGGACAGAAGAAAAAGAAAAAAAAAAGAAAAAAAAAACGAAAACAGAGCCTAACACGTTTGAATAAACCCTGTTGTCAAATTATACGCTGATACAAAATATCAACCTCTACTGACAACTGGAAAATTTCAACGTACTCTCAACTCCAAAGATAAGTACCTGAAAATATACCCTTTTTATTGAATACAATTGTTTAACCTGTTTTACGACTTTCATTGAATAATACACATTTCTTTCCTGACTTCATCGAATTTCAAGAGATCCCCAAAATTTTGAATAATTCCAATTTCAAATTATATGCCGATAAATTATCAGCCTCTAATGAGGACAACGAAATTTTAAAAAAATCTCCAAATACGCACACTTTTAAACGTTTAACCACATTTCCTGAAACGAGCTGCTTGACAACTTCAAGTATTTAAAACTGTGAAAAAATCCAAAGAAAATCCCTTATTTTATTTTCGCCTTGAAAATATATTTCATTTTTCTCAGTATTCTTACCTTTTACTTTAATGTAACCTTCGACATGCGAGGAGAAACTAAACATACCTACTCTTTCAAACAAAACGCTTAACGACAAAATTGACAACAATTATGGAAATACATTTCAACCTACAAAAAAACAAAAACAAAAAAAAACAGCAAAATAAAACGAAAACTACTATTTGGAAAAGCGGCAACAGATACCATTACAACTCATTCAAAGCAGACTCCGTCAAATGGAAGCGAAGTTATGTAGGGATGAGAAATTAAGAATTAAAATCAACCTTCTTCACTTTTACAAAAATTCACAATGACGTGTGAAATCATGATTTTGCCGCATAGAAAAAGGATTGACCTCATGCGTACAAAAAAGTCGAAACTGGATTTCGTAAGTAGATGTTAAATTGGTTTTCTGACCAAGAGGAGCGATTTGAAAGACTAAAAAGAATTCGCGATTCAGTGCGAAAAATATAAAGGACTATATAAATGACTTCGATCAGCGTCAGTCAGTCAGATGGGAGCAGCGAGATGACACGCTAAAATGTAACGGGAGAAATTTCAACCACAACCCGGACGTAAGGTCGTGTCGCACTTTGGTCTCTTTCTCCTTAATCTTTTTCGTGTGCTGAATCCTTTGACTTCTTCTTCTTCTCCGTCTAAAGACATTCCTACCAAACAAACGCTTATACATAGATACGTACGCATGAACTCTTTCCAACAATTACTACTACGAACATTTCTACAAACTCTTGATACCCTTAACTCATTACTTGTTTCTGATTGAACATTTAATTTTACGAATTTTTGTTATTCTTTCCTTTTAATAAATTTCTATTTTAGCATGAAAAATGTATATATTTTATTCTTCCACTATTCCACACTATTCCACTCTTTCACACATTCCAACCTGATGACAACCTTTTGATAATTCTTTTCAAAACTTGTAAGTTGTAGGGAGTTCGGATATGTGTGACACAAGACCGAATCAATAAAACATTAACCATCTCCCTACTGCTTCAAGTGAAGGAAGCTTGAAATATTTGATTTTTTGTTTGGCTAAAATAACAATGGCCTCGTTGTTCTCTCCAGATCATCAGGACAGCAAAGTTAAAGGCTGCTTTCTTGTCATTAAACTATTAATTTAGTCCATTGTAACAAGGTTTACAGATGTGTGTTGTCCAGGAGCTGTTCTGATCTCTAATTTTACAGTCAAAATAACGAAAGAAGCAGTTCTCAGGAGAGGAGTAATTGTTTGGTGAATTCCCCCCTCCAACTTCACACTTAACAGGATCTGACATTGATGTATTCTCGGTGTTTTGAAGTGACTGAAGCTATAGTAGGGATCTATATTAGCTCACAAAAGTATGGAAAACAACATAAAAATTGATCATATGTATGTTTATGTCCATGTGTACCGGGCATTAGAATTTAAAGAGGCTGTCATTTTGCCGCAATGAAACTTAGTCTGCAGCGCCGAGCGTAGGCTGCCAGAGGCAGCTATTATTTATGTCAGTTTAAAAGAATTAAAAACTGAAACACAATGTCCTAAATATGACACATCTGGCAGCTTTGATTTCATGTGCAGGTATACATTTTACGTACATGCATACATGCATACACGTACATCTCGAAAACAAGAGGTGATGAGTAAAAACGGGTTTCATATCTATCCAAAGATTAGGTTAGAACACCTATTTTTATGTTTGTCTAAACTTCATTATAAACCAGTGTTATCAATAAGGCTTTATAGCATATCACTGGCAATGATCATGCACATTCAATCATATTTTAATATCTAATAGTCGCATATCTAATGTTTAAGTTATTTAAGCTTAAAATATGCATAGAAGGGAGTTATGTCTAAATTATTCCTTCTATCACCATCATGCACAGACGAATACACGCGCATATATATTTGTCATTGCTGTCATTTCATGTTCGAGTTAGTTCATTTGTTAGAAAGCTTACGTGGGAGTGGAATTCATTTTTTTATGAGTTCAGTATTAATTTATTAAGATCATGTAACGCTTCCTATACAAGTAAAGTCCATTCGTCTCAGTTTCAGAGACATCTATTCAAATTTGATGGACTATATGATAGAACAACAACCGACCAAGTGAATTACAGTAATAATATTTTGTAAATGCTGCTATTATTCAGTGTGATTCCAAAGCTGTCTCCTCAGATCATGTTAATTTTCTTACTATAAAGACAACATAAATAGTCATTGAATGTTAGAGCATATACTGCGAGAATGCTCTTATATAAGGAAGCATGCTTTCATTTTTATAAGGGAATATTTAACAATAATATTCATTAGCACATAGTTTACAACAAGTAACATATTGTCCTGAATAAACTGTTTAAAAATTAGAATATAACCAAAATATAATTATAAATATGAGTACATGTAAATGATGTAACAATCTCAAGAGTATACACAAATTCATGTAACTTACACATAGATTCTATTATTTCTGATTTTCCTTTGCTAGGTCATGCTTTGATGCTTCATCAGTCAGTAATATAAAATCAGTAGACCACAATGTACTTTGAAGGTAATGAAATAACTTCTACAGATCACAGCTTATAACAGGACAGTAACTCTGGTTCAACATTTTACAAACATACCTCAAGGATTATAGCATTAGATATTTCAAAGACCTTTGACAATGTGTGGCATAAAGGTTTACTACGCAATCTCTCCAGTTATGGAATCACTGGAAGGGTATTCTCAATTATAAAATTCTTAATAACAGGTACGTCCCTGAAGGTAGTTGTTATTATTATTATTATTATTATTATTATTATTATTGCCACTACTCTGGAGCTCTAGAAGGTCAACGCAGGCGTCTCCCATGTGTCACTCCTCGGACCGACTCTCTGTTTGATTTGCATAAATGAACTATTTAAGAGTATACAGATCATTTGTAAACATTTATGCCGACGATACGACTATATATGTAAAACTTTTGATGATCAGAGATTGGAGACTGATTTTCACTTCTAATCTTGCACAAACTACCCAATGTAGTAAAAACTGACTGGTTATATTCAAAGCCTGGAAGACCAAGCTAGTGGCATTCCATCATCGCTGACCTGACCCCGAATTACCACTAATCAGGATGAATGGATGTCTTCTTGGGAAGGCACTGTGTCTTGAAAGACTATTGGGCCCCAAACTCGCACCCGACCTCAAGTGGAACTCGTATAAACGATCCATTGCTAAGGATGCAGCTAAAATAGTCGGCTCCCTGTACCACTCCGGTAAGTACCTGACTTATCCTGCTATTCTCTACCTTTACAAGAGCTAGATCAAACCAAAAATGGACTACTGTTGTCATATTTGAGTGGTAGCAGCCCAGACCTCGATAGAGTCTAAAATTGTCTCTGAGCCCTTGTGGGTGACGATTTATTCTCCACCTTCCAACCTCTGCTCAACAGGCGGGATGTGGCAAACTTCTCGCTGCTTTATCGCTACTTCCATAGAAAGTGCCCGGACGCACTACATTCTCTGCTCTCACCAAATCAAATTTTCAGGTGAAGAACACGCCATGCCACTTACATAGTAGCAAGCCATCCACATTTCTTCCGAATTCTATCGGTGAGAAGTTCCACTCGAACAGATTCTTCTTACAAACCACTCACCTGTGGAACAGACTCCCAAAAAGGATGTTTCTCTGATCACTACAATCTTAATCTGTTCACGACTAGGATTAATCGTTATCTTCCATTCCTATACGCACAAAAGGTCTTCTAATTAACCCTCTACCACGAGTGGCTCTCCACCCGGGCCTTGTAATGGGTGAACCTAACTGTCAAAAAAGTTGAAGGAAAGACAAGAAGTAGAGGTCTGCCGCTACTAACAAACACACAGACACATGCCCAAATAGGCAAGAATAAAGTGCTAGAAGCAAAGTCCTTTTATTTCACCTTGAATTACTACTAGAAAAACTTTCCAGCAGAAAAAAAACAAAAACAACCTTAACTAGTCTGTATAGAAATATCAATATTTCCGTACTCCTTAAGTACTTTTGAATTCTTCTTTTTGTTTTGTTTGCATTAAATCTCTTGTTAGTTATCAACAGTTTGTTAGTTTATTCTTTGAAACTGGTTTTCAGCAGAGACAAAGAAATTACTATTGAGTTTCACACTTGAATTCTCAACGGTAACCACAATGACAACTTGGTAAAATCATCATAAAATCTTGTTATTTCTCATCATGCTGTTGTTCTCATGCAATGGTTGTGAATATTATTAACACCTGCTAAGTGACAACGTCAAGAATAATACGTTTTTCTAACGCTGAAACAGGGTTCGACGGATCAACGAAAAACGTGAATAAAAGTGAATGAATGTAATTATAAAAAGAATAATGCAAAAGTATACAGATGGAAGGGAACTGAAATGTTATTTTCAAAACTTTCTTTTTCAAAATTAGTATTTTAAAGACCAAACATAACAATGTTTTTCAAGTGTTAAGGAAACCTGTGAAACAAAGTGGCAAATGGGTTAAACTGAAGAATGACTATGTGGAATAGTATAAATTTGGTTGTTCTCAGTTATTGTTCTTAATCAGACCGAGAACTTTTCAGCACACTCATAAACACTGTCACGTTCAGTTTTTGTTCCTAATTCACGCTTACTCTTTTCACGAATATATATTCTTGACTGAATGAATCTTTTTACATCCTAAATAAAATCTATGATTCATGACACTTTATAACGCGGCTAAAAATAAAACAAATTGGTATGCTATAACATTGGTTTGCCGGCTAATTGCTGCGCCGGCGAGGTGGTGAGCAGGTCACATGACTAAGAGCTAAGTTTTTGGTCAATCAGAAACGGGTTCAGGGACTGATACAAACATGTTGTGATGATAAGCAAGATGAAGAATTAATCCCAAATACAAGGAAAATTCGATGATAGTGAAAGTTTGTCAGGACTTTAGCCTGTAAATATTTTTGTATCCCATTGAAATACGTGAACGTCAAGACAAACTCAGAGTTCATATGTTTCTCAAATATGTTTCTCAAAGCTGATAAAAAGATAGATATTTAATAATCTCAATTTTGACTGGTACAAGATCTCCATAGAGATGGTTATATATCAGTTAGCGAAAGCCAAATATTGTCGTCACAAACATTGATACAGATAATGTTCATTAGAAAACATTCTTTGATAAAAGGCAACAGAACAGAATAAAAGACATAGAATGTTTCCTTCAAGTGTTAAGTTAATGAGTTTAATTGCCATTAACTTCCATGAGAACAAAACGATGTTTTTAAATGAAGTTTTACGAATTTATCCCTGAATAAGTCGTGCTGATTCCTTAAATTCATTATTTTCGATGTGCACCTGTTGTTAATACACACTCTCTGAATTTGTATTTGCGATTGGTGGTTGTTAAGATCGATATAATTTATCTCCATTGAGTTTTCTTCAGACTTGTTTTATGTTTAATCCTTGTAATTGTAAAGTAATTTGTTATTTCTTGTTGTCTTTCTTAATTCCGAATTCAGCAAAATATCTATTTCTCCCAAACCAAATAACAAAAGTTTTGTGTGAGATATACCTATCCGTAGAACATTAATCCTGAATGGCTTCACTTCTGTAGAGAGGTCGAATCTCTCTGAGCGTTTCATATTTGTTGCTTTGAGGTCATTTTAACCTAGCTTATTTAATAATTATTTTCCAATTTCTGGGCGATTTCAGACAGTTTTGTCTTTAATATCACTATGGTATGGGTCCAAAATGACCAAATAAGACCATTTTGGGATCAGTCTGGACCGGTTTTGAACCTGTCCACCGCGGTGGATGGGTGATGTTTTGACCGGTACCTGGGCGTTCCCCACATTAAAGGGGACTTTGTGTCGCATCTCTCTCAAGTGGGGGAGAAGAGTAAATATCTTCGGCTCGGGGGGCGGGGGATTTGGCCTTCCGGCTGGGTCCGAAATAACCAATTAAGACCGAATAAGACCAGCTTAGACTGGTTTTGAACCTATCCACAGAGGTGGATAGGTAATGTTTGACCTGTACCTGGGCGTACGCGCTCAGGTTCCCCACATTAAAAAAATACCTCGTGTTACATCTCTCGCAAGTGAGCGAGAAGAGTAAATATCTCTCGGCTAGGGGGGCTCCGGCCTTCCAGTGGGTCCGAAATGACCAATTAAGACCAGTTTAGACCGATTTTGAACCTATCCACCTTCTAGCTGGGGTCCGAAATGACTAAATTAAAACCGAATAAGACCAGTTTAGACCGATTTTGAACCTATCCAAGCGGTGGATAGGTAATGTTTTGACCAGTACCTGGTCAAGTCGACCGAACTTCCAGCGGCATCCAGCTCACTCCTGTAGTTTCCAGCGGCATCCAGCTCACTCCTGCAGTTTCCAGCGGCATCCTGCTCACTCCAGCAGACCACGGCTAATTTCTACAGCTTCCAGCGACTCCGACTGGCACCAGCTACCTACTGCGGCGTTTCACTGGCGTTTCGCTACCAGTTCCAGTGCCCACTGACGTCCGACGATCTGTTCCAGTGCCCCCTGACGTCTAGTGCCCGCCGCCGTCCGGATATCGTTCCAGATACACTACCTCCATCGCCTTATCATTCACAGTTCGCTTAAAAAGAAAATAAAGACCCGATTTGCAGTGTCTCCAACTGACCATCTGCGTTTGTCATCCTTCTTTTCTATTGCCGTCTTCTTTCCTTGCCTTTGTGTCTACGTTCTGTCCGTCTCACGCGGTGGAAAGTTGGTTGGCGAACGACCTGCCGCTTCGTGTCGTCCGTCTTCCTTGGTCTCTGCAGGCCGTAACGGTATACCGCCGCCGCCCAGCGTGTCCCGTTGCTCGCTCGTCCGCCGAACCGTTGATCGTGCCAAACCAGTTTCTACTCGAGTGCTGGCACGACGTCGCCGCAGTCGATAGTCGTCCACCGCGTCCTTGTCTGTCTCACGCGGTGGAAACTGGTTGTCGGACGACTAGCCGCCTATTCTTTGTCGTCCGTCTTCCATTGTTCGCTGGACTTAACGCGTCGCCGCCACCGCGTCGTCCGTTGTTGCTAATGCGAAGGTCTGCCGCCGATAATGGATCCCCGCCGGCGTTCTGTCCGTCACCCGCGGCGGAAGTTGGTTGGCGAACGACCTGCCGCTTCGTGTCGTCCGTCTTCCTTGGTCTTTGCAGGCCTTAACGGCATGACGCCGACGCCCAGCGTCTTCCGTTGCTCGCGTGCTAGCTCGTCCGCCGAACCGATAATCGTGCCAAAATCCCTCCCGCGTTCACTGTCCGTCTCACGCGGTGGGGGTGGAAGCTGGATGTCGAACAGCTAGTGGCATCGTGTCGTCCGTCTCACCAAGTTTCGCAGGCCGTCAACGGCTCGAAGCGTGGACGTCGTCGTCGCCGCCGCCGAAACGCGTCGATGACCCACTAAAGTGTGAAACTTCTGCCGTGAAAAGAAATTCGTTGAAGTAGATAACCGGCAGCCTGTCGTGTGCGCTAGATCTCGTACGTCTAGGCCTGGCGCACCGTCACCGGCTCCCGTGGTTCGCTGCTGCTTCTGCTGCACGTCGTCCGCCGTTTTGCCGTTGCCATAGCCGCCGCCGAAGCGAGTTGACAACGACTACGACGACGCCGCCGCCGCACGGCGATTGGCACTCACACCTCTCGGCCCTCTCCCACAACAAGTTAAACGCAGGACTCATTGGGGAATATAAATCATCTATTTTTTTAAAATTTTAAATTTAAGAACACTATTCGAAAATCTGCTCCGAAGAGTAAAATAATAAATGCAAATAAACTCTGATATAATTTAATTTGATAAGCTCTTAATTGCTGGAACAAATAATAATCATTAAGGACATTATAGTCTGAAGGAAAAAATTTTTTTCGATTACTAATAAAATTTTAAAAGAATTGTTTTCTTTTTTATTATAATAATTCATAAAGTTTTAAAAATATTTTAAAATCTTTTAAAGAAGTGTTGCCCTTAGATTTTTTAGGTAAAGAATTGATAATTATATTGCCTATCGAAAATTGAAAAGTTTAATAAAAATCGTTTCGCACCCATATTTTTAAAATAATTAAAACTTTTTTTTGTATGTGCGAATTTTTTGCGTTGTGGTGCATTGGATATCGGCTCGGAACGAGAAATCGGGGAGCCGAGTTCGAATTGCAGCTGAATTCATTGCATTCACTTACGCGCAAATACCTTTGGGAAAGGTATTAATCCGTCTCTTCCCTCCAGCTATGTGTCAAATAACAGGACAGATTGGGTTCTATAGCCTTGGTCGGCAACCAGTCTACCGCAGAAAGCAATGGCAACCTACTGCGGGATAATATCCTGCCCAGTCAGTCATGTCTCTTTCGAGACATGATCGCCCCAGCGTGTATTACGTATGGCACTTAACTGACTGACTGATTTTTTTTGTATGATAATTTCTATGTGCAAATTAAAAGGTCAGAGTTTCCTCCCTTACTCGAAAGGAAATGTGGACAATTTTGTCCCTTCTGAATGCCATACATTTTTATCTCTAATCAAGAACACGATCTCTAATTTCGACGCGTACAGGTCAAAAAGTTCAAATTTGTGATTAAGAAATAGTTTTATTCTAAATTTCAGAATATAAATAAGTAGTATTTGTGTAAATCAGATTAATTTAGCATAAAATTTGCTAACTTTATCCCATGTCATAGTTTGGTGGATTAAAACGTTGGTTGATATAGTAATCGTAAGTTCAATCTCTTATGTTTGCTGAGACAAAAACGTGGAAACGAGTCGAGCAATAACTGAACAGTACTAAATATGCATTAAAGTAGATACGCCTAGAAGAAGAACAATCTATCCCCGTAGATTTAATAAAGGGTTCAGCTTGAAATTCATTGTAAGTTACAAGAATCGACAAGCACCTGATGAAAACCGGAGGGTACAAAGTTCAAAAGGTTCTGAGAACAACAACAAAGATGAAGACAATAGACAGCGTGTAAATAATGTGAATAATGATAATTCCTCATCCCATAAATTCAGACAGAAAAAGCTACCTAATAAATGGTTGCTGAAGAAATATTTTTTAATCAAGCTGAACATTGATTTTTATTTTTAAGTTGTTGTTACTTCTTAGTTCTCTTGGCATAAGCTATATAGTGACATTAAGTATCATTAAATGATACTTTGTTTCCCGCTTTGTACATTTCATTTAACTTTCTACCTTAATGTGATACTTTAAAGACTTATGCAGTGATGTGTTTACGTTTTTCGTTTTGGTTGTGAAAGACTATTTGGAATTTGAACCCAAACCTATTCCAGTAGAAAATGTTGCTATAAATCTTCCCCCATTGTCGTGGCCAGTCTATTTATTAATTTGCCATTTGAAAGTTATGTAGATAAATATTTTCGAAACGCTCACTGGAATAAACACGAAAATATAGCCATGGACTAATGCTCACCGTATTCATCTAAAACAGTATACAAAAGTCAAATTGCTGAAAAGTAGCGAAAAATACACAAGCTTATATTCAAAATAATTAGTTTAAAATAACTATTCTATAAGAATTTTAACATTCATCAATACTGGATCAGTAACGATAAAATTGTTAATTTTTCTTTTCGTTCGCTATAGTTTTTTTTTTTTATATAATTTTGTGTTAATTGAACTCTATCCTGAAGCACTGGTTATAGAACTATCACATTGTCACTTTGTTATGTGAATATTGTTTTGGTTCAATTTAGGTAAAAGAAAAAAAAGAAAAAAAAAGAATCCAATATCAAGAACAGACATGCTGTAATTATTGTATTAATTGCATGTAAACCTAACCAAAGAGAAGTTTGTTTTGGGTGTAATTACTTCAACTGAAACAAAGTGATTAAATATAAAGATGTTTGCAGCTAAAAGAATGTTTGGCTCTTTCTAGACATTTAGAGTAAGGAAAGGAGAAAGAATATATGAGGTATTGGACTAATGTTAGTTATTTATCGAATTAGTGGCCAAAAGAAATGTAGAATTAATCTTCGATGAACACAGTTATTTTTATTTTACATGGAGACTTTTACTCACAAGAAAAACTGAGATTAGTGCAAGGATCTATTTTTCTTTAGTAAACCCGTTGCGTTTATTATCCCAATGATGATAGAACCTTGCAAATTCAAAAGAAATATAGTGAATAGTTCGTAGAGTAAGAAGCTTGTGTAACGTTAGTCACATGAACAATGGTGATTTACCTTTCTTTGAAATTCAGAATTCTTAATCCTATTTTCTACCTGAGCTGGAATACCAATTAGTGGCACCAAGGCAAGCTCGCTTCTGCATCTGTTTGAAAACAAATGCGTGGATACAAACAGGCTGAGGTAAACAGATAACCATAGCAATACATATAATTGATATGTACGTAAACACTGTAATGGAAAATCGACCTGCAGGTTGATAGAGTAAATAATCTGATGTCTTTCTGACAAAACAAAATGCTGATGCATGCACAATCCATTTTTGTTCCTTGCTTTCTTCAATATAAAGTTAAAAACTGTTGAAATTTCCATGATCGCAGAGAAAGAGAGAGAGAGAGAGAGAGAGAGAGAGAGAGAGAGAGAGCTAAATAGCGTCTTATAATAAAATCAATATTTTCTCAGTGTTATCAGTGTTATGTCCAGAAATGTGCATATAACTTTTGATGGTGCCTAACAGCATTGACAATTGTTTACGTGGACATCAGAAGTCAGGCGTCCACGCAAAAAAAAATTGCAAATATTTGCTTCTCTTGTCAATTGACAATTGGTGAAAGAAGCGGAAGGCACGTGCCTTGTTCGGCGCCATATATGGACAGCTTCATTCCATGCGAAACACTCACGAAGAGTAACTTACCGAACTATGAGTTTCATATGCGCCTGATGATTGCATAGTGCATGAAACGCCGAGTTGTGCTATAGAGATAGAATAATATATATATATATATATATATATATATATATATATATATATTAAAAAAGGATTAATTCAAAGATGTTGAATGGCCATTTCGATATGAAGATCCCCACGGGGGACGACACATCACCTCAGCAACAGAAAAAACCTTTCAGAAACTGGAGAAAAATTAGTCTACTTTTCCTTTTTAAATAGATTGCAAAGAAATTTTAAAAAAATAATAAAATAAAATAAAATAAAAATTTTTATTTTATTTTATTTTATTATTTTTTTAAAATTTCTTTGCAATCTATTTAAAAAGGAAAAGTAGACTAATTTTTCTCCAGTTTCTGAAAGGTTTTTTCTGTTGCTGAGGTGATGTGTCGTCCCCCGTGGGGATCTTCATATCGAAATGGCCATTCAACATCTTTGAATTAATCCTTTTTTAATATATATTTGCTCTGTAATATTTTATTACATGGAGCTCTCTTCCTGTATCATTTTTTAATATTAAAATAAATTTTTAATATTAATTAGGATCGGGTTTTTTGGAATTTACCTTCCTGCTTTTTTCCCTTGGATTGAAGTATCTGAATTAAAAAAATTAAAATATATATATATATATATATATATATATATATATATATATATATACCCAAAAAGTTACGTTTTATATTTATTTTAAGTACCTAATGTAAATTGGCTCGAGATATTATTAGTTAAAAAGATGAATAATGTTTAAATCATACCACGCACTCATATTTAAAACAAAAAACATTGATTTGTTTCCTTGAATAAAAACAAGAGACACATTTCTGAAAAAAAATATTTACCGTAAATTTATTGAGCAGCATATTCTATCTATCTATCTATCTATCTATCTATCTATCTATCTATCTATTTATCTATCTATCTATCTATCTAAAGTTACTGTAGAGACGGTGTTAATATATGGTGCCACTGCTTGGACATTAATTAAAACTCAGAGTCTAAGATTGATAGAAACTACACTTGGAAGCTAAGAGCTATACTCATCATCTCTTGGAGACAACATCCAACTAAATCACAGCTCTGTGGACCCATCCCTGATATTTCTACAATCTTACGCGAACGCATTATGCTCTTTTCGGGACACCGCTGGCAATCAAAACAAGAACTTGCGTATAACCTACTGCACTGGACAACTGGAGCAAGACAGGTTGGTCGTCCAGCAACGACCTACATTGACCAGCTATGTTATTATATGGAATGCCTCCTTAGTTAACTTTCCGACCTTGATGCAGGTCAGTGATGGTTGACGCAGATCGGAAATAATGCATGTCATATTTTGACGAGAAATCTGCCTGTCTTGGTCAGCTGCCTTGTCGCTCTAACCACGAAAACATTTTTTTAATTATATCTGAATCCCACTGCTTACTAATAACCATAAAATGATGACGTGGCGATTGCATTAACAACAACAATTATTACAAATGGCGATCAACGCTTTAAATATATATGTTAGAAATACATTTAAAATATTAATAAAAATTGATAATGCTTCCTCTAATAATGTCAAATAATAAAAATGAATAAATAGTATTATTAGTATATATTAACATTAAAACAAAAACAGTGGCGTGTTAGGCGTTTAGGGAAATTAAGAATAAGGTTATATGGTTAGATTAGATCTTCTTTACCTAATAGTCTTCATGGTAAGTTAACTGCTCTGAATAGACCGGCTTCTCTTTCCCACTAAATAAAAGAGAAATCAAAACTCGACAGTGGTTTATTCAATATTTATTCTGCGCTGTGTAAAATGATGACCCGAAAGTTGCGATAAAATGTAACAGAAATTAAGATGAAATAAACATTAGTTAAACATTAGTAATTCCTTGATATGCAAATAAAGAAGATATTTTCATTTCATAACTTGAGAATATCACTTACAATCTTTATAGTAATGAAAGATTTTAAAAGGCTTATGACATTCGGGGGACTACCCAGTACATCAGAAAATACGCTAATACGCTGCATTTTTTATTTATTTTCTGTGCAATGGAAAGGTACCTGTGTAGGATAGTTATTTCCGCCCAAGATTTTTAATTACTGAACATGAAAGTGCTTAGAAAATTAATCTTGCATGCAAGAAAATGGAAATATAAACAAATTGTTATTATTACAAAAGGTTTTCCGCATTCACTTTTTTCTAGCAGACCTCATATCCACCGTTAAGAAGAGAAATTTTAAATGGTATGGATACGTCATAGAAGACAACAATTTTTTCACTGCCATCCTACAAGGTACCACGTTAGGCAAAAGAAGAAGAATTAAAAAAATATGGGTCAACAATGCAACTGAGTAAATTGAAAAATCATTCACAGAGACTCAGACATTGGCACATAACCGAGACAAATGAAGGGAGCTAGTTAGGTGTTTAGCTGCATAACAACCCTACAACGGGACCTGGTCATTAACTCTTTAAAAATATAAAATCCCTCCAGCAAAACTTTACTAGTTGAGTTATTAGAATGTGTAATCAGTCATATTTTCAACTGTAATGTCTGAAATGTTAAAAATACGAAATGTTAAAAAATAAGATAGATCTGTATGCAAATTGCATGTTGCATGCCTATAATCATGTCTGTAAAGATACAGATTAAAGGAGGTGGAAAAGAGCTGATATCTAAATATCAATTTTGTTTATATTTAGTTGCATTATTTGAAAAGAAAATAATTAAAAAATTTTGAATTATTGCATTAGGTAGTTCCGAAGATTTCATAGAAATAGAATTTGTTTTCAAATGCGTTGTATTACTTTGCTTTCTTCAAAAGTTTATCCGAAACAAATACTTATATTCTTTTTGTGCAAAGTATGAACAGTTAATATCTTTTCTCAAATATCGCAATACATATAACAATTTTAAAGACAGTGGATAAAAGATCTTGAGTCATTTTACTTTCCAAAAGAACTAATAACAATCTTTTTAAACCCGTTCTTGGACGGACTATGAATTTTTCAAGACTTCATGGTATATTAAATAATTTAAAACTATTTAATAAAACTTATTTTGTTAAGTTATTAGGAAGTTTTCCCGCGTTAAGTTTTTAAATACATTAATCTACATTGTATATTAAAAGATTATGGAATTATTTATTTATAGATCGGCACTTCTACTTAGGATCAGTGTACTCTCTGTGTGTTTTGTCTCTTGGTATTTACACGTTAATTTTATCACATTTCTCCAGCAGATGAACGTTGGTGTAGTGAATATTTCACTTGCCTGTTAACCTTCCATTCGAATTACCCCAAGATTCAATTCTGACTGCCTCTTAAAATAAAGTCTTTCATGATAATAGAAACGTTTGTATCATCATCGGACGATGAATGTTAATCATCAATAAAATTTATTGGGGTGACTGTACTGGTCTGGAAGTAGAAACTTACCTCGCTAACCTTTCTTGGGGGCAGCGTGAAAGCAACGAACTGTTCTTTGCAATAATGTCGTTATCTGTTTACAAATAAACTTCTTACCGTAACACTTGGCTGTCGACAGGATCAATTGCAACAATAGCAACAGGAATGTGTATACGTCAGGCAATTGATGATGCGAACATATAAGTGCTTATATGCGCATGCGCTGTTCATGACGTCACTACTAACATTGTTCACTAACATTGTATCGTGTCGTGTTATGTAATTCAGGGAATTTAGTTGAACTAAGGTATAAACTAAAAGCCAAAAGAAGCATGAAATCACGTAAAAAATCTCGGAAAAGAGATCTTCAAATGTTTTGGGGTTTAGTTTGTCTTCACATCAAATTTTTCAGTCCTCTTAATTGTTTTTCTTTCCCATTCAGTTTATATCAATCCACCGATTCTATTGTATTCAAATACACTATTTATAATCTTTTTCGTATCAGAAATGCTATTGTGTTTGCTTCTTGCATCAGGAACATAGTGTATGAGACCATAGTTTTGAGGATAATCAAATTGGTAGAAGATTGGTTCTACAAACCTTTCTCAACATTGAAAAATCACACAGTCTTGTAGAAGTAAAATGTGTAATATAAATGATATATTTCATTGTAAGAAAATTTCCAAGCATCTTTTACATTTAAATAGGTTATGTCTAAAAAAAAGAACGAATTTAAATTTCTCCATCTAGTCAGTGCCAAATAAATTTTGTGTACTTTTTAATACAAACGCCTTTAGTTTTAACGTCCTTCCTTGAAATCTTACATTCGTGATAAGTTCACCCGTAAACTTGATTTCCTCCCCTCTCACCGACCTGGCCGTTTTATTAGTTCTAAGCGAGGTTGGTTTTCCCAACTTTTTTCAAGTGTGTAGATTTACGATTCTGAACCAGAATCCAACTGCATTTTAATATTTTTATTTAGGATTTGTACTTGCATGTACTTCCTAATGTTTAATCTGTCTTGTTATCTGCTTTCATGTTTTTTACGTAGCTATTAACCTTTTTTCTCGTTCGACAATGTGAGTTCTTGTGCTCAATATGGTTACAATTTAGGCATTTTTTATTCCGGTAAGTGCAGTCTTTCTACCAATGTAATAATCCACAAACGAAACACGGATTAAGAAGCAAATTATCTTGTTTCTTTTTTGATTGGTTTGATTTAGAGGAAGAAATAAATTGTTTTTCTTTCGGCGTACTTTTCTTATGTGAGCTATGCCAGATTCCTTGATATATTTCGAATCTTGATGTACGCTCTGACAGTCCTCCGCTATTTGTTGGAGAGTAAGGTTTGGTTCAGTTTCCAATTTATATAGAATTCTACGTCTAATTTTAGCGTCTTTAGCTGAAACGAGTCCCTGAACAAGTATCAGACACTTGAAATTATTTACACTCAATTCTGTCAGTTTCAAATCGTCGCAATGCTTGTTCACAACCAACGTGAATGTAGTGAACTCTTCACTATTCTGGTTAAATTCATATATTTCTATCTCATATGAAATAGTTAAGTTTAAGGACTAAAAAGTTCTGTAAGTAGTTTAACCACTTCAGTGAATGTCAATTCGCTTGTTTTACGGGGTAAAATATAATTTACAAATTTGTGGTGTCTAGTTTTCGAAGAAAAAGGCGAACTGTCTTAGAGTCTGACCAATTTATACAATCTGTGGCGTATAAATCTTCGAACCTTTTAAAATAGGAGGCTAATGTTATATCCTCGTCCGGAGAATATGTGAAAGTGTCTATTGCACCCCAGATCGTGTTTTGTGAGAACGCATCTTCGTTTTCACTAATTTGTCCCCAGTTTGTCATTTTAAGCAAGTTTCTTTGCTCTTGTTGAGTTTAAAGTAGACTCTCTTCGAGTTTCTGATGTCTGAGTTCAGTTTGTTTTTTAAATTCAAGCCGTTATTTTTCAGCTTGCTTTGAATTTATATGATTGCTTTTCTTGCCATTTTAGTTTCTGTTGGTTTTGCTGTTCAAGTTGAAACTTGGAAACTCGAGCATGGCGGATTTAAATTCATCCATGTTCATACGTGGCTTTTATTTTTTTAGGATTACCCGAATTTACTGATTTCAGTCAAATGGCGAAGTAAATTTATTTCTTGGGTAGTCAACTGTAGATCAGCTTGCGTGACATGGCATAATAGTTCTCCGGTTCTATTCCAGTGATAGTTCTGCCGAATTGGAGTAGATAGACTAAACTAAACTATCGCCCGGTTCACACTCCACCTACATCTATTGAACAAGTGAAGAGGCTCATCCCTTGTTTCCTGTTTAGGATGCGGTTTCCGGCTTTCTCTTTTCCATTCTTTTTACCATTACGTAGCCCCCTGCGCATCAGTGGCGTTATCGCTTTGCTTGGGGTGATATGATTAAAAAAAAAAAATTACTCAAATGTTTTCGTATGTTTGATAATTCCTTTCCCTGGTTGATTCAGTTTATCAATTCAACCTACTTTGAAATCATACAAAGACATTTTCCCAAATGCTAGCGATAAACTATTTGTTAATCATATTGTAAATACTTTAATGTGAGTGAATTAGTTTAATGTGAAGATCAGGATCTGTGGTGAGTATAAAATCAAAATAACTTTCTTTTCTTCACTGTTCGCAAATTCGCGAGCCAGTGTGAAAATATTAATTAACTAATGAAAAGAGAGCGATTTGCAGAAAACAACAAATTCAACTTTTAATAACCCGTATCGTGTTTCTTCCCGCTCCAAAATGAGTTTGTATGGGTAGCTGACCACGTGATCCGGGTTGGCTACATATATCACGTTTTTCGGTCGGTCAGTCAGAGAGACGAGGGAGCAGAGAACAGAAAGGATACAATGTAGCAAGGAAATAGCCAGTCCACTCCAGGCGACCCACATTCACACCCTCTCACTATCTCTCTCGTGCTGCTTTCTTTATCACTCCTTCCTCTTTATCTAATCGCCATTCAACAGAAATATAAGAACAAGACATTACTACTACCCTGTTGATACATCACATCGAAAACATCGACTTATATCTTTATCAGCACAAATCAATTTGCACTACAACCAACGAACTCTTAATTCTGTAAAGTCCTAACTACACTTTCTCTTAGAACATTTTCACGTTCATAATTTTACTTCCTACAAATTGGATGTTATTCTACTTTATAAATAAATTTTCATTTATTTATTCAAACGAAACATTTTTATATTCTCTCAACCTTCTGATCTGGAGTAAATTACAGGGAATTCGGTTATGTTTAACACAATGCCAATTTAATAAAGATTGCTCCAGCTCACTACTTCAGACCCACTTATTTGAACAAGTGCGCAAACATTCTATACGTGGAACTTCTACAATTTAGTATATTCTCCCTTACTAATATAATATTTATCTGTTTCGCTGTCATTTACTGCATCAACCATGATCAGATGAAAGGTCTATTAAACTTTCATACACAAAGAAAACTTCTTTCAAAGTGTCTTTATCATACCAACCGATCTACCCGGGCACAAACAAGTTTGTGGTCTGCGTAGCCTAACCAGTGGAACCGATTTTAAACTTACAAAAATCTTTGTATTTCTTATACAGTAGGTATTTCGAAATCTCTAAATGATATCAATAGTCGGCCTATATATAGTTCAGAGAGTAGCTATATGAGAGTTACTATGGTTGCGTCCCTTGGGTAAATGAACCAGTTATTTTAAACCAAAAAGAATTAGACAAAATCACTGAAGCAGACACAACAGTGGAGAAAAGCATAGTAGAGAACAGGATTTTATAACTATGAATCGTAGAATTTCAACAGTAAAAATCGGATGACTGTGCATGTAAAAAATATTGTAACAGTAAATATTAACAGTAAATATTAGTATAGACTGAAATTATCTGAATGTAGTCTATTAAGTGTGTGTGCTTGCTTACGTTTGTTCAATTTACAACATAACCATTTGTTGCTGTTTATTGAGTAACTTTGCAATGATAATACCTGTTTTTTTCGAGAATTGCTTGTTTTCAATGATGAATAACGTTTTACTAAGAATCCCTACATAAACCACAAAGAACCTACGCGTTCAGTTGTTTTAAATGTAATGATCACACTGTACACTCGGTGAATTTATAATTAGTAGCAGCCATCTCTTTGTTTTATTCGTACCAAAATTTCAGAAACATGTCTTTTATCAAAGATTTAAAAATATACATTTTTATTAATGTCTATATCAACAATGAATGTCGCTTTCTTTTCTACCTTTTTTGCTAATAGAGCTAGTGTGTGTGTGTGTGTGTGTGTGTGTGTGTGTGTGTGTGTGTGTGTGTGTGTGTGTGTGTGTACAATTTAATAAATGAAACCTCAGTCAAGATAAATATTAATATTATAAATATTCATTTTGAAGCTCATTATTTTGGAGCAGCAAATTTGCGAATATATCCCAGTCAGTTAATTGCCATACGCAATATGCGCTTGGACGATCATGTATCTTTCCATCAATGACTGACTAGAAAGGAGATTTTCCCACAGTAGGTTGCCATTACTTTCTGCGATAGACTGGCTGCCAACTAAGGCTATAGAACCCAATCTGTCTTACTATTTGACCCATAGATGGAAGGAAAAGAGATAGATTAGTAACTTTCCCAAGGGTATTTCTGCTCTCTAACTTCCTATTTATGAGTCGATATCCATTACATCACAACCTTAAATATTATCAAGACCCATCTCTTTACTTGATCTGAGAGCCAGCTTTCAAATAATCAGTTTCTTGTCAGAAATAAGTAGTAACATTTGAAGTCGCCATTAAAAATCAAACATTGACTTAATCCTTTTGCTGTTCGTGTTTTCGAGACAGCTTATGATATTTGTAAAATATTTTATTTTTGTTCTTTTTATATTGCCATATCATTTTTAGAAAAAAAAGAAGGCAGTGACTTTTTAAGAATATTTTTCACGCAACATTCAAATTTATTTTAAAATCTGAACTGAGTGCGTTTCTTACTTTTAATTTTATATTCTTTTTATTGTGAATTTTATATTTTACATTTACCCATAGTATACAACTACACTTGTTTTAATTTGTCTGTCCTGGGTATAACAATAAACTACATCCTGAAACAAGGAATCTAATCGGGAGATTGGAGGTTTTGAGGAGCGTGGGACTACCTCTAAATTGCTGTTGTCCCCAGGTTCATCCTGACCTGGATGGTAGCTCCTGTTAGAAAACTATGGGAAAATATTTAAAATACAGGCAATAGATTTTAATAGTAAAAACAAAATTATCAAAGCTCCCTAGAAATTAAATTTTGTCATTAAATGACCCGTAAGAAGTTGATATGCTGTTAAACAAACCAAACACTACTTTGTTTTGTCTAGTTTGAAATAAGAAGTTTTCTTTTCTCAACTGATTTTATGATAAAGAATAGTAACAGACTCAGCTAATAAAATATGACGTTGTAGCCAACAAAACTACAGTTATTGTTTGTTACATTCTCGTATCATATATTAAACAAGAAAAAAAAACTATTTCAAAAATCAAGAATAGTAGTTTCTCAAGTGATCTAATTTTTTTATACTAATGTTGAATATATTATATTCGAGAACAATTTGGTTTTTCATTATCTAATGACGAGCTTACGAAATAAACACATCTGATCTTACTATCAATATTATCTGGGTATAAATATGTACATTTTCAAACATAACATTTTATTGATTTTAAAAAATGATAACATATCTTTACTAACATGCATTACACTATGTCAGATTATATTATGCAAACCAACATATTCACTAGATATTTAATATTTACTAAATGATATTGGTAAAATTTCCAAAGTATACATTATATGATAAACGTGAATTTCAACATATATCTGTTTTTGATAAAATATTATAACAATAACTTATTTTTTGGAGCGAAATATGCAACTGCATGTTGGTTCATCCTATTTGAAATAAATATATATAATATTATAGTTATTGATATTTATTTTTCAATTTCAAGTATAAAAGATTGCCATGGGTCATACGAACAGAATAATCTTAAAAGAAAACTGTTATTGAGGAATTGAAATAAACTTTGGAAATTGCGGAATAATTGAACAGAGATCACAGAACAAAAGAAAACTGAAAACATCAAAAAATAAAAACAAGACAAAAAACGGAAATTATAGTTCAAATTATAGTTCAAATAAAAGATTGTGAAGATGTCAAAAGAAATGCAGAAAATCATTCTAAATTATGGGATAAGACATAGTTACAGTGGCACAAGTCCTAACCAAGATCTTCTAAGCTGAATAAAACCCAATTTCTTATATTTCGAAGACACTAAATTAATGACATGACCCCAAACTCTCCAGATAATAACGGAACTGTTCTTTATTAAAATGCATCACGGGGATGTTTCTAAAAGTACCTGTTTGAGGCGAAGGACGCTTTCACAGATCTAAGAATATTTGTGGTGGGAACACCGGAACTCAATAACTGTACATGGAGGGTCCCGGTACTTCTCCACCCCTCACTATATAGGACAGTAAAACTAACCTATCCCATGAACGTTGACTGTATTGTCGTAGAGGGACGGAGACGACGGAGGTGGGCACAGGGAGCCTAGGAAAAGCCTTCGGGGTCCTTACTTCCACAGATTTCCGTCCGGTATGTGACTAGGGTTGTTTAATTGTTTTGCTTTATTTGTCAGACCTAAACAATGTCTATATTAAGATAGCCAGCTTGAATGTGATTCGCTGCAAGGCCGCCTGTTTTCTTTGTGATCTCCTGTCATTCGGTGTGGATGTCGCCGCGAGCCAAGAGACTCATTTTGTTTGGAACGTTGATGCCTAACGACTTTGTCGTCTATTCAGCATATGGGAACCGACAGGCCAGAAGTGTTTCTTTGCTGGCCTAGCGTATCCTTCAGCGTTTGGCTAGTAAGCGCTACATTGGTCATGTAATTAGACATAAGTTAAGCAAGATGACTTTCGAAGCTGTGATCATAGGCTCAGAATTGCACAAGGAAGAGATTCATCAAGGTAGAGATCGATGCATTCGATAGGTCAAAATCCAGAAGGGGCGTACTCTGAGGTCAACCGACGACATGTGTGAGGCGTTTCAGCGGCATTTCGAGAGCCGATTTACCAAGTAGCTTGATCTCTGTGACGACGAGTTTTGCGGCTATTTGGCTGATTTGCCTCGGCTTTTGCCGGCTAAAGCGACTAACTGCGAGGGTGAGATCACGGAGGGTGAGGTCACCATGCTTGGAGGGTTTATCTTATGAATTGAACTTGAGGCTGTCGCACATGTTTGTCTCGGATCTCTAAGGGTGCGGTTAAGCTGTTGAGAAAAGGCAAGTATATTGGGCGGGATTTAGATGATTACAGGCCCAAAATTCTGCTAAACACAGAGTTAAAAATTATGGCTAAGATCCTGTCAGGGTGTTTGCAGTCAGTTGCCGAGATTCTGTTGGGACCCGAGCAGACTTGTGCTGTGAGAGGCCGAACAGTTCAAAACAACTTGCATCTGATCCGCACGGTCCTAGAAGATGTAAAAGGCTACGAAGAGGCTGCGCTAATCAATTTGGAACAGTCCAAGGCATTTGATAGGGTTGACCATTGAAGTGGTACTGAAGGCGTATGAACGATATGGAAAGGTCACGGGAGCCAAGTTTAACCGCAGCAGGTCTTCCGGATTGCAGTTAGGTGACTGGGAAATAGTCGATTTTCCGGGGCCTTTTGATTGGACGGACAGCCCTGTCCGCATTATCGGAACGTGGTTTGGGCCCGACCTACAGCTGAAGAAAAATTGATCAGAAGTACAAGTACAAGTCGGCGCGGCGGTCTGGAATTGGCGCCGAAGAAGGTTGTCCTGAAACGGCAGGGCAGAGGCGTGTGCAGTTTACGCCTTTCCTCTTGTCCTTTACTACTTGTCTGTACTTCCTCTCTGCAAGAAGCGTAAGAAGGCGATCGAGCGTTTGCTTTTCTCCGTTTGTGGGGAGGGGCGCAAGCATCACGTTGACAGAAATGTCTGTGTACAACGTCCGTGTCATGTCCAGATTATTCGTACAACTATAACTTAATTTTATATTATTTTTTATTGAAAACTTGCTTAATGGATTATTATTCGGAAAATGTTTCTTAATCAAAGCGAGGATTTTTTTCGTAATTTACTTCTAATCATTTGGTTGAAAGTGGGTGACATGCTTTGACACCAAACAATTGTTTTCTTTCGCGATCCAAATCTTCAACACTATAGTTACTTAATTCTCATTTTTTATTGAACAATATTGACACACCTACAAGCATATTCTCCACCTATCCCTTTTACTACTACACCTTAAGTTTTTAAATAGCCATGAATTCATCTTATATTTCCTAAATAAATCATTTTCACAATTCATTTTAAACTATCACCTGAAGAAGAACAGTAATATTTTTAAACATCAAAATTTTTATGTAGTGACATAATGCTTTTATTAACCATTGTAATAAAAAGTTACAATATATATATATATATATATATATATATATATATATAATTTTGGCCAATCATAAAAATTAACAGGAAAAAAACAAGGTTCGCGTGAGAAGTCTGGGAGTCTGGTGAAAAGGATGTAAACCACGGCTCTAAGAAAAGCTACCACCAGAGAAACAGCCCTGCGTGACTCGTAAAGAAGTTCTGCTAATAATATTTTGTGCCCTTCTTAAGGCCGAGAAAACGCAGTAGACTGACGCTGATCTACTTCTAAAATAACGACTACTATCAAATTCTAACTTCTAAACTTTCAAAACTATCCACTACCAAAACGGACGTTCTCCAGACTGCTAATAAGATCTGCGAACATTTTGTTACCTCGAATATATTTGATATTCGAGGTAACAAAATGGACTCATTCCAATTTAAATCAAATAAATAAATATATATTATTTATCTTATAGATTTCAGTCATTTTCGTGTTATGTTCCAAGTTTCTGGTAAATAAACACCAAGTGTATCCTGACAAATAGCTACAAACAACAGATGAAAACTACGAGTAGACTTGAAAAAACCCTTAAAAGTTATGCACTGGAAAAAAAGGCTATTCAACATTAAACGTACTGAAAATAAAGAGAACCAGATCTAGACGTTAAAAATATACACGTATGATTTTTGACAATTTTTCCTTCTAATCGGTGTACTTATAATAAATAAAGAGCAGCTGAAAAAAAATCCTTTGTAATATAATATACTCGACCTGCAGCACAATTCCCATTGATGGGCAGGGAAGATTATTAGCTCCTGAAGTGGCTTTCGGTTCTGGCTTTATAATTTTTTTTAATTTTTTTTTAAGAGTGAAAGATTACATCAGAAAGGAAAGGAAGAAAATTGTTCTGAAAATTAATGTTCTGTCTTGCAAAGTCTACGAACATGGACATTCTGTTTTACGAAATGTTAAAAAATAGTATATTGTCCAATGGAAATTGAGATTTGCGGTTAAGAGTTATATTCCAAATAAGAATTCAAAACAACTGAAATAACATCTGGTGAATTTTGTTCAAACTTACATCTTTTGGATGCCAGTAGAAATGAGTAACCGCAGAAGTACTTAAGTACATAAGTGGGAGTATACCAAAGTCTGACATAAACTGGAAATCGGTATAATGATGAGTTGTGTGACATTTCCGTCTAATTTCCTGATTATAATGATGATGTTGGCGCTTGGAATGAATCAATACACTTAATGTACGTAAAGAAAGCTAACAACTTTTACCATAAAAGCCGTAATGCATGATATTACAGCCATTACAGTACCTATAGCAAACCTAGAAGCTCAACTTCTATGATATTTTTAAATGGACAGGAATGAAAAACAAATCAGGTATAAAAGTCGGAGTCTTTCACTCGAAAAAGGTAAATAGGACATAAAATGTTCCCCTTAAAATTGTGAAGGTCTCTGTCTGTGTAGATGCAATAAAGCAATTTTAGGGTGAAGGGCATTAATAAACGTGGTATTGTAACAAAAGACCAAATATGGTGCATGTAGTTTAAGTGATTTCCCAAACTACTTTGGACTTTACAGGTACTAGTGACAAGAATTGAGCAAATAATAGTCAGCACCAGCCTAATGAATCTATCTAGAGTTCTTGTCTGACGTTATACAGAACACAATCAAAATAAAGAGAAGATGCACACTTTACCAATCCCATTTCTTAACACTACAAACTCTGGGGGTAATTCTAAGAGAAAATGGAAAATTTAGAAAATATATAAAAACATGTAAAAGATTCCGACTAAAGGGGCAGGATAAAATAAAAATCGGCACCATGATTGTTGCAAAGGCTGGATTTGATCTGAAAATTACAAAATGGTAGTTCAAGATAAACCATACAGGATATGGTGAGAAAGAGAAATGGTGACAGTGAAGATTTAGAAATCGGAAGTTCTTGCTGCAAGGTACCTGGTGGGAGTACATCTAGCAAAGACATTTCATATGAAATTACCTCAGCAGATGGAAACAAATAGAATAATGTCATTGATAAATCCTATTAATGATATATTTCTTACACCTGTAAACCCTCAACAGTGGCAACTTCAGTTGTCAGAATCATGGGCAAATAATTTCAAACCGGCTGTGAATTATTGTTAAGAGTGTATATATGGAGACATAACCAGATACTAAAAATTTGTCTTGATGATAGGAAGAAGTATTTTGAGAAGGCCAATAGGAATCCCTCCAATTTGCTAATCAGAATGGAGTTTTTATATAGAAGCCAGAATTCCAAAAGACATTTCGGCTTGTAACATAGAAAGTTAATTGGTTGACTGCTCTAATTTAACAAGTGTAATCACATTTCGAACCCCGTTTCGTTTTTCTAACTGAAATCGCTGTAACCGATAAGCATTCAGATTTAGTTATCAAGTAAGTAAATTAAAATATCAGTTCATTTCGAAGTTGATATCCAATAGGCTTACAAATGGCAGTTGATCACAAAAATGAAATATAATCTGTTGTTAACTGGGGTAAGAAATGGCTTCTTAATTTTAACGCCTCCAAAACGAAACTGTTCCCTCTTAATTATCTGAGAGAAAATTATTTGCCTGGCTGATTGTAACTTCCAGGATAGTAACTCATTGTGTCTTCTCTGACTAAAGTTTTTCACTTATATGAAGTAGAAAGATTATACTGAATTGATTGCTAGCTCTGCTGTTTGAAAAAGTTGGTTCCCTGTGTTCTGCTAGACAATGTTTTTCGCCAGATCTATCTTACATATTTATAAATCCTTCATGCTTTGAATATTGCTGCCACATCTAGTCTGGTACTTCTGCTATATATTTAGAGATGTTTTATAAAATCCAAAGAAGAATTTGCAATGTTATTGGTCATGAGCTCTCGTCTCGGTTTCAGTGCTTTCCCACAGCCGTAACATAGCTTCCCTGAGCCTTTTCTATAAATATTTTCATGGTAATTGTCCTTATGCACATTTTTCTATGGTAACTTGACTTCGTGAATTTAAACGCAGTACTAGATTGTTGGCAAGGTCTCATCATTTTACAGTTTAAATGGTTAGATGTAACCGTAAGTTCTATGATATCAGTTTCTTCTTTCGCATTTCTGACTTGTGAAAGTCTCTTCTGGCTTCTTGCTTCCAAGTCAATTTGATCTTCAAAAATGTAAATGCAATGTCAATCGTTATCTTCTGTTTTCTTAACCCTTGTTCTTTTAATAGCGTTTCTTTTCTCATATTCTTTCACACTATGTAACTACCCGCTGCGTCTTAAAGGCTTTATTTCCTTGCTTCGAGTGAAATAATTAAAAAAAGCAAGTAGGAAACATATGAAGGAATGATGGGGGAGTGTGTAATAAATTTCTGTGGAATTTGTGTACCGTGGTTTTGGTGTGACTTCAAAATGACATTTAAAGTCTGTAAGAATTAATATATATCAAAAGTTCAAAACCGAGCAGACACCTTTGTTAATTGTGAATTATAAGCATAAACTACAATACCGAAATATTTCAGTTGATATCTGTTGGTTATTTTGTGTGTGGTAAGTGTGTAGATATTAAGAGTTGTACGTATTCTTAGTGATGTTTATCGAAACTTCGAAAATAAAAGACTGGATCTTAAGAGTATAAGGTATAATCAAATATTTTTATTTGAGAGTAATGAGTCTTTTGGTACTCGGTGTAGTAAAATGTTCGTTTATAAGGTGGATATTGGTATTGGCTTTGAGAAAGTTCAGTAGTGTAGTTTTGAAGTTAGACAGTTTGAGGGGTCGTAGTAATATTATAAATAAGTCAGTGTCGTTATACTGTGTTTTTCGGTTCGAAGCAAGGCAGAAATATTATTAGCAGATGACCTCATAACTAGTACTTCACGCGTCACGCATGGCTGGCTTCTGCACAGTAGCATATTTTGCTCTCACTGTAATCGTCCTTTCTGCTTCTAGCTCAGAAGTGTCAGCTTATATCGTTTTAACCACGCTCCGAACCTCTGGCACGAACAATGGTTTCGGCTAGCATCAAAAGTCTTTTTGTGTCATCTTTTTCTTTTTCGCTCAAATTACTTTATTTTCCGGCATTCTTTTCTTTTATATTTTTTAAACAGAAATTATGTGTGGTGCCTCTCTGAATTTTGTTAATTTTCAGTTATAAATTAGTAGGCTCTGTTGCTCTGTTCATACAAGCTTCCGGTATTTTTCGGCAGAGTTCAGTATTTTCTTCTTTCTCTTTTTATTTTATTTGAGGGTTGTATTCTCGCTAGTTGAGAAAAGTATATAGAGAGAAGGAAAGAGAGAGAGAGAGAGAGAGAGAGAGAGAGAGAGAGAGAGAGAGAGAGAGAGAGAGAGATAATGATTTTAAAGGAAAGTGAAAATGCCTTATTTTAATTTTAATTATTTTTGTTTTTGGTTATAGATTTTATTTTTATCAGGACTCACTACAGTGGTATTCCAAACTTGTAATCATATATAACTCCAGAATCATTATCTGATGAAAACTTCTGATAGTCTGGATACAGAATTAGTTTTTTGTGCTCTTCCTACACAATCTCGACCTTTTCGAAACACGACAATGTTAAAATCACTTTTTTGTTCATTGAGAAATAGCAGATAAGGTCGCTTTTATTACATCTGGAAAAATATAGTAGATTATTCTTATCATGAGCATCATCAAGGATCTAAAGTGAATACAAAAGCGAAATATACTTCCTTCTTGTTTAAAATTAGTTTTATTTCTCTTCGGTAAATTTGTTATAAGAGACTAATCAGAAATGCATTTGGGATGAAATATCGATTTCTTCTTATTTAAGTAATCATGTCTGCCACATAAGGTGAACTTTCAAGTATTTAAGAATCGATGTTAAGTTAATGGAATGTATATCATGTGTATGTTGATTCTGACATATAGATATACAAGTTTTCCAGAAACATACCACACACCTGATCAATCATTGTCAACTGAAAGTCGACCTACTTTCAATAATTTCGGTAATATAAAAAGACGTCGAAAGAATATCCTGAACTTCAGACACACATTTCTAGTATAATGATGCATAGGTTCTGTTAGTCTGTGTTGTATTGGGAATTTCCCAATTTTAACTGGTAACAATATTATGACGCCGGCGAGAAGAAAGGAACACAAACACAGATGAAAATGTTATAAACTTGTATTTACAGGAAAAGAGAGAAAATAAGAAAGGATAGTCTCTTGCAAACAGTCGAGTTTGCGGAACTTATCTGAAAGATGCGTCCTTTTAACAGTTTATATTTTCTGTGTGGTTATGGGTGGGTTGCAGAAATAGAGCCATGACTTCTGTGCTTCAGTTGCTGTCAATTCCTTTCACGTATCCTGGGTCTATATGACGGAGAGCAGACGGGGACGTCTTGTCTGTAAGGTCCCAACAAGCAAAAGAGGAAGGGAATTTGTAAAACCCGTTCACGTGGGAAGTTTGTTGAAAATCTAAAATGGTAGCCCGTGATTGGTTGTTTTACATCCAATCACGGGGCACCCAGTTGGTGACTCCGTAATAATTTCTATATTCTCCCCCAAAACAAAATTGCAATATGAAATCATTGCAACATAATCTTTCACACAGTAAATTTGATTTTTTAAGGCAAAATAGCCAAGGATAAAAAGTTAACAGAAAAGTTGTTTTTTTTAAGGCAAAAATATAGCCAAGGATGAAAAGTTCATAGAAACGTTGATTTTTTGAGGCGAAAATAGCCAAACATGAAAAGTTCACAGAAAAGTTGATTTTTTAAGGCAAAAATAGCCAAGGATGAAAAGTTCACAGAAACGTTGATTTTTTGAGGCGAAAATAGCCAAGGATGAAAAGTTTTATCAGAAAAATTGATTGTTTAAGGCAAAAATAGCCAAAGATGAAAAGTTCACAGAAACGTTGATTTTTTGAGGCAAAAATAGCCAAGGATGAAAAGTTCACAGAAAAGTTGATTTTTTTAAAGTCTTCAAATTAAAATGTAGAAGGAATGAAGATTTGTTTTCACAAGGAACTCCAACTTTGAAAGAAGTGAGTATTGTATTTTATTTTGTATGTAAATAAATTCTTACTTTGGTGCACTAATAGGACTATAAAAATTTCATCCTTTCAATCATATAGTACAATATCATTAACACTTGTTTTCTTTGTTCAGTAACATGTACCCTATAATCTAAGCTATGTGGAGACTATAAGTTTTAAATAGAACTGAATTTAATAGTATATATAGGGATTCTTGGGAGAGTTTTTACTACCCTTTCAATTTTTAGCCCTTTTGGAACGTTGTTTTATTGCAACAGATGCACCCTTAGTATCTGGTACATTATTAGTGACCTTTGATTTTGCAACATCAATTTTCCTATCCCACACCCCTTGATTCTAGGATGGTGGGCATGATATAATGATAGTTCTAGATGATATAGCAGTTTGATAGAGTGGATCTGAACAGACCCTTCAACTCTTTTGACTTTTACAGAACGAATCTTCTTCTTATCACCGACAATTAACTCCAAAACTTTTCCCAGCAGCCAAAATGGTCTAGACTTGACAAGATTCTAAACAAGAACCACGTCATCAACATTGATTCGATTGTGAAAACTGACCTCGTGCAAATCTTTACACTGTTCCCTGAAGCTCAACAGGTAATCTTGATACCAAAGCTCGCGGAATCTAGTCAGCATAGAATCACGAGCTTCAATGGATTTTACTACATTTAATCTTGAAGCGGGGTCAGATTTCCAAACATCCTGATTATCCAATTTCAGTACAAGTCCCAAATTAGCGTTAGGACGAAGAAAATAATCAGGAGTTATTACTTCGAGGTCTGAATCCGAAAAACATCTATAAGTGAGAGGTCTTTGGTTTATAGCACTTTGAACATCTGAAATTACAGTAAGGAGATCAAAATAACTAATTCGGGAACGCCCAATTGTTTTATACAAACATGATTTGATAATCCTGATCATACGTTCCCATGTACTCCCAACCCAAGCAGCATAAAGAGGTATTCTGATGGGCTTAATATTATACACTTGGAAGTGTTCATTGAATTCAGAGGAGGCAAAAACTTCCTCTATGAGATTGCAACCAGCTATAAAGGATCTGGCATTATCGCTGTAAATATGAGATGGGATTCCATATATATTAGTAAATCTAATCAGAGCCAGAATAAATGAGTGAGTACTCATGTCTTTAACCAACTCTATGTGTACAGCTCTAATATTGAGGCAAGTAAATATAAGCATGTACATTTTGCTAACCCCTTCGTCACCCTTTATCCAAACATGTCCAGTATAGTCAATCCCAGTATGTAAAAATGGTTTAATGAGATTCACTCGGTGTTTAGGCAGATTAGTAACCTTAGGATACCTGAATGCAAGGTTATTGAATTTTTGGCACAAGACGCACCTAGAAATTACCTTTTTGACGGCTTGTTTCGCCCTGGGTATTCAAAACCCCGAAAGGCGGATTTTGCTTAAGGTTGACTGAATTCCCAGATGTTTACATCTTTTGTGGTATTCCACAATTATAAGTTCAGTCAAATTATAATCCTTAGCCAATAAGACAGGATTAATAATTTCATCATCAAAAGTAGTAACTTTCCCTATTCTACCCTTAGTCCTGATTATCCCCCTTTCATCTATGAATACGTTTAATTTTTTTCACAACTCAGGTACTTTTTTACCTTGAGGAGATTGAAGGTAAGCAAGTTCTGTAGGAAAACTTTGCTGCTGCATTACCTTAAGTGAATAAATTTTAGCACAACTACTAGGATCCAGATCCACATGTTTTAGTTTATTTCGGATTCTAAATATATTGATAGTAACATAAATCAATTTATTAAAATCCGAATATTTATCAAAGGGCATCGCCGGCTGAGGTTCAACGTTAGCTCCAGTGAAATTTAACGAGGTAGACTGTACAATGGATTTATCTTTTGAACTTAGGCACTGAAGTTCACTTGATGGCCATTCTATGGGATTTTTGTGAAGCCATTCAGGTCCTAAGGTCCAACGGCTTAGATTCTGTTGAAACTTTTCAAAGGTTACTCCCCTTGTGAGCAAGTCGGCAGGGTTCTGGTCAGTAGGAACATATCTGAATTTTACAGGTAAATATTTCTTTTCTTTCAATTCCTCAATCATTTGTTGGATGTCCTTTAGTCTGTTTCTCACAAACTGGTTCTTGGTTTTAATGTTGCCAGACAAAAGCCATGACAACACAACTTGTGCATCCACTGCTATGATTACATCTCCGATCTTGATTCGGGAGTAAGCTTTCAACAGAGGTAGAAAACACTTGATGGCCAAAAACACAGCCAACAATTCAAGCGTGGGTAAGCTTTTAGGCTTCATAGGAACTACCTTAGCCTTTGAAAACAACAGGTGGGACTCGCCATTCTGTACGCTATAAACTGCAAAACCATAAGCCTTTTTAGAGCCATCACAAAATATATAAAAATCGGCAGGGCCGTCTTCACTGATTACAAATCTAAGGAATTGCAATGAATCCAGCTTGGTCTGAAATTCTTCTGATACAACATTATCCCAGTCTAATTTTTGAGACTGCAAATCTCTCAAGAGCTTTTTGCCCCTGATAGTAACGGGTAAACACAAAGATAGTGGGTCGAAAACCCTTACAGTTTGGGCTAATATGCCTCTTTTAGTATTAACAGACTGGTCAATAGGTGACCCTGAAATTTGAAGAGTGTCTTCTAGTGTGGAATATTTATACCCTAAAACCTTTTCGAGTTGACAACCATGTTCTACGAATTTCTGATCTTTTATCATTAAGGTTTTAAGTTTCTCACAATTCGTATTCCATGATCTAAGGTTAAAATGACCCTTTCCATACGATAATTCACCGTTGTGTATAGGTCTGATAGCATGTCAACTGAGTTAAAGGTTTTGATTAGGTTGTCCACATAGGAATTTTTCTTTAACATGTCAGTGCAGTTATCAGCAGGAAACATACACGTATGGTGTTTTATTATAAAATTCAAAATGAAAGGACTGGCACTAAATCCAAAAATAAGTGTGGTATGTCTAAAACAAACCAGCTTATTCTCTTCCTTCATAAAAAAAACAAAACCTGTTACGGTCCTCGATAGACCCGATTTTGATCATAAAGAAAGCCTTACGAATGTCTGTTAACATCACATATTTATTAGACCTAAATAGCAACAACAACTCTAACGTATCTCCCATTAAATTTATGCCAGGGTAAGCAGCTTCATTTACAGAATATTTCCCTTTAGTCTTCAGGGAGCAGTTAAAAACGGGTCTAATTTTTGTGGTAGTTTGCTCATCCATCTTGAAGACAGGCCTATGGGGTATCCAAACATGTTTTGAAAAATCCTCAGGTGCCACCTCAATATGTTCAATGATACCTTCCCGCTCTTGCTGATGGAAAACCTAAACATAGTCATTGAGTAATTTTTGTTGCTCGAGCTTGTTAACTACTCTATTTAAAATTGAAAGAGCAGCTCTGTGATTGGAAGGCACAGACTTTATTTTGTCCTCATGCCAGAGGAGTTTAACGTGATAAGGGTTATCTCTGAAGTCAATGGAATTTTAAAATTCCATAATTTTACCTTCATCATAATCACAAATATCTCCGTCTTCCGGACATATACCCAGAGAATCTACACCAAACATTTTATCTAAATTCCTTTCTACTGGACTTTCGTCAAAAATTTCAGCAAAGGGGTCAGGGGAACTCTTTATGGGTTTCATTACAAAATTCACTCTAGTGTCTGAGCATGTAGAATATTTAAACACTATTGCATGATAGTTGTGTTGAAAATCTTTACTCTGTACTTTTTTAGGGGCACTTTGATTTTCATATAAAAACTGTTGACAGTTGCCTAACGGAGAAATGCTTGTAGAAAACTCCCAAGCAGAACCCTTCATGCAGTACACCATTTTGATGTTCTTCAGAAATTGAATTACATCGATGCCTAAAAGACCATGAACCCCAATATCATTTTTTCCGTGCAAAAAAGATAGTTTGTAATTGAATTGAAATAAATTATTCTTAACAGTTTTAAAGTTATCGAATTTTAAGTTCATATTGAATTCATCGTCGATAAGAACAGATAGGGACAAGGAATTTGCCTTATTTACTTCAATCCCCAATACAACTTGGTTTAATTTTTTCTTTTTAGACCCTAAAAAGGTTTTTACGTCGTATTTCACTGGAGTGAGGAAAGATCTATAGCACCCTAATTTTTCAATAAATTGCCTTGAGAAATAAGTCCTTTGACTGCCTGTATCAAAGAGGCAGTTCAATTTGTATTTACGTTTCCCTTTAGAGACTAATTGCCACTATCGGTAAAATATAAGGCTGCTCCTGTGTGCCAGTGTTGGTACACACGTGCGCGGAAGTAGTTGAACTGTTTCCACTCTTATCTGCTTTATCACAAAGCGGGGTAACGTGGCCTCGGCATTTGCAATTTACACATTTTCGAGGTAATTTATTTGCTTTGCCATAGCAGTCTTCCGTTCTATGACTAGCACTCTGGTCATATTTAGGGGCACTACGCAGCAATTGTTTAAAAATTTCATCAATAGTGAGAGGAATATTCAAAAATTCCTTTTTCAACAAATCAATGGCCACTTCAAAGTTTTCATCTTCTAGCGAAAGATGAGACATTAACTGGGACGCGTAATCACTTAAAAAACGTTTAAAAAACGACAGCTTGGCTTTTTTTTTTTTTTTTTACTGTACAGCGTCCACACAGTTTTCAAATTGAACCAGGAAATTTTTAAATTCAAATTTACCGGCTTTTATTTCACTGAATTTAATACACTGCAACCTAGGGGCTGAAACGCACGAGGCTGTGAGTAGCACTTGTGGATTTTGAACTGGGGCGGTCGGTTTCTGTATTGAAACTAAAAAATGTTCTCTTCCAGTCCCGTGAGTCTTTCAAATATGTTGTCAACGAACACCGCCTCTAACTGTTCGTCTTCTAACATACCGCTTTTTTCTAAATTGATATTGGCCTTTTCACAAGCTTCACCTATTTTTGTGTTAATTGCGTCGATCTCTGTCAACCATTTATTTAGACTTTCTTGTTTCTTAAAGCAAATCTTATTTGAGGATGCTTTTGCTGACATTATTTTAACGGCAGAAGTTATTTTCTTTTTTAAAGAAATCCCTATTAAAAATTAAGGCTCTAACACCCTTAATCTGCTTAAAGTCATTCATCTTGCTGAGCGAACGATATCTATACAAACAAATTAAGAACAAAGGAAATAAAAGGGACGGATGAAACTTGACCTCTACAAATCCTAGCAGTAACCACCAAAATGGGATGGGTTCGTATACCCTTTCCTCAAGCGACGTCACGTTTTGATATTAATTTACACAAATCTATTTCGTGTTAAATTATTTCACGTGGTTCTTACTTTCTCAGCGTAAAACGTTATTTTCAACTGTTTGCAAATTATTGGGAATTTCCCAATTTTAACTGGTAACAATATTATGACGCCGGCGAGAAGAAAGGAACACAAACACAGATGAAGATGTTATAAACTTGTATTTACAGGAAAAGAGAGAAAATAAGAAAGGATAATCTCTTGCAAACAGTCGAGTTTGCGGAACTTATCTGAAAGATGCGTCCTTTTAACAGTTTATATTTTCTGTGTCGTTATGGGTGGGTTGCAGAAATAGAGCCATGACTTCTGTGCTTCAGTTGCTGTCAATTCCTTTCACGTATCCTGGGTCTAGATGACGGAGAGCAGACGGGGACGTCTTGTCTGTAAGGTCCCAACAAGCAAAAGAAGAAGGGAGTTTGTAAAACCCGTTCACGTGGGGAGTTTGTTGAAAATCTAAAAAGATAGCCCGTGATTGGTTGTTTTTCATCCAATCATGGGGCACCCAGTTGGTGACTCCGTAATAATTTCTATAGTTGCTTGGTAGATCGACCAAAGAAAATGGCGAGAAGACAAATTTAAAACAAAGATAAACGTTTCTTTCAACCTAAATCAGTTTCTGTCACGTCACTAGAATTTACCAGGAAAATAAAATTAAGTTAGGTGCTAGACATTCATGGAATGCAAATCAATATTTTAGGTACCTCCGCAGAAGCATAATACCTACGGTTTAAACACGAATTTTTAAAAATAAAAACAAAATTATTGAAGTTTTTATGTTAGTTTTAATTTCAAGCTAATAATGTTAAATTTAATATTTCCAATATGCAAAATACTTAACTGTATTTCAAAAGTAAGTTAAATTGACTTGAAGGAATTTTCATTTTTGAAATACCTGATTTTAGCGCTATTTTTAGCCATCCATCATCGCGAAATAATTATGTTTATAAAAAATCTTTCAAAATAAAACGCATTTTTCTGAAATTTTATTTGAGGGATATTTGCTGATTTAAAGTTTAATTAATCTGATTTGAAACAAATATGACTTACTTTAAGTTTAAAATATTTCAGAAATGCTTTTTAGCACGACGATAATTAATCTTTAACTACCCAGCTAAAAAAATCTAATGTTTTGTTGAATTTTAGATAATTTTGCTTTAAATTTAATATAATTATCTTTCTTATTTCATGTATGGACGTCCGTATTTTCACAAACTGACACGTTTATACACTGATAAAAAAAAAATTAAAAATTGTTTTTTTTTTAATATTGGAGTTGCTAAATTGTAATAAGCTTTTCCATTTATGATTAGTAAATATATATAACAATATCACGTAACCTCTGTAAAGTAAGACAGAATTTAAAAGAATTAAAACTTTATAAAGTATTATAATTAAATTTAAAAAAAAATTAAAACAATTCTTGTAAAAAATCATTAAAATATTTCATTAGAAACAAAGAAAAGAGTACTAAACTGTTACGTAATATCAGTCTTTGTATATGGCAGTACATGCTGCATAATCTCACAAATGAAGAAAAAACTTGAAGCAGCAAAAATGTGATTCTACAGATACTGAGTATACTGACGATACCGAGAATACCAGTATCTGCAAGTACTGAAGAGGCTGAGCATACCATTGACCAAATATGTGAACAACGACGAAGTTTTAGTGGAAATGGAAACAGAAATGAAACATACTTAATATCAGGAAGGAACAGTTGATAACTCACAGGACAGAGGAAAACAACGCATGACCTACTTAGTGAGCTTGAGTAAATGGATGGCGGAAAGATAACAAAAAAGCAAAATTTATTAAGAGCTACATAAAACAGGAAAATTTGGAGAACCATGATCGCCTAAGTCCTGAAGGGGCACCACAGATAGAAGAAGAAGAAGAAGAAGAAGAAGAAGAAGAAGAAGAAGAAGAAGAAGAAGAAGGGAAAATGATGAAAAGAAGAAAGTCATGTAGAATAATGAACAGGGATATGGAGAAAGAGAGAAATTGGAAAAAAGAAAGCGAGTAGAGTAAAAAGACTGAAAGCGTGGGGAGGGGTAACACAAAATAACAGAAGACAGAAAATAGAAAATAGATACAAGAAATAAGATTGGAAAAAGTGGCGAAGTAAATGAGGACAAGAGTTGAAAAAAAGCGAAAGAAAACCCGAATTTGAAAAAAAAAAAAAAAAAGAAAAGAAAAAAGATATCGTTACAAAGCTAAGTGGGATAGAAAAGAAAAAAGGATATTTCCAATATGCATCAATAAAAACAGAGTGGGGGAGAAAGAGATTGAAAAATAATGAATCAAATTCATCTTGTCAAAGGTTAATCTCCGAACTCTTTCTAATCAGCTCTCGTTATATCTGCCAACATAAACAACTAACTAGTGATAAACGAACTGTATGCTACGAGAGAGAGAGAGAGAGAGAGAGAGAGAGAGAGAGAGAGAGAGAGAGAGTTAATCTGTTTGGTCCTGTTTGGGCAATTGCCCGATACTAAAGCATCAGGGCAAGCATGTTTCGACACGATATTTTGGCAATTTCGATGCGATTGGGTTTGGTTTTTTCTTTCTTTTCCTTTCATGGAAATGATTTTCATTATTTTATTTTCAATAACCCCAAAATACATGCATAATAATTTAATTAGGATATATTTTTATACAACGATTTTATCTCGAAAATAACTATTAAAGGTTGCACTTAAACAGTCGTTGTATGAATGGTAAAATGATTGAACTTAGTGTGAATCGGTTTTTCACAGATGTATCTTAGTGCGTAGTTTAAAAACTGAAATCAGATTTCTAGATTTTACAGCCTAAGAAAATAATGAATTCAAATTAATAAAATCATACAATTTGTGTAAATAAGTATCATCTAGTTTTCTCATTATGTATCTGATGTTGATAAAGTTAGAAGTGTTCAAAAACATAACGAGACAAATAAGAAAATGAAAGAAATAGCGTCAAGAAGAAATTGCACCATCTGGATTGACTCCTGTTGCCCAAATATATTAGATCAATAAAGAAACATTTTTCTTTTTCAGTTTATAAATTTGATTATGTAGTTTTAGTTGTAAAAAGATAAAGTAAAGATCGAAAATAAGTTTTCCAACTTGTAGAAATGGCAATGGTAGCAACTGAGACACTTGCAATGATAAAGTCCCCAAAAAAGTCAGGTAAAAATGAAACAGACAATCACGCCTACAAGAATTTAGGGAAAAAATTACTGAATTGGTGAGGTTGAGAAAATACAGATTCTTACAGTCTAGTTGTATCTATCATCTGTTCATATATTAGGTCAGATTTCTATCCATTTTTTCCTTTAGTATCTCTTTCTGTTAAAGCCGATGATATGTCTGCTTGTTTGACTTTTGAAAATTTTCTCTTTATACTCAGATTAACATACTCTCTATATATGATATATTATTAAT
Organism: Ascarosepion bandense; assembly: GCA_037127315.1. Taxonomy (NCBI): domain Eukaryota; kingdom Metazoa; phylum Mollusca; class Cephalopoda; order Sepiida; family Sepiidae; genus Ascarosepion; species Ascarosepion bandense. The sequence continues at coordinate 2,887,266 of JBBBDQ010001499.1, read as the reverse complement.
TACAAAAATCAGATTCTGTGATTGTTTTTCACCAATGTTCAAAGCTTTTTTTAATGTATCTTTGATAATTCTGAGACTATTCGATGCGGACAAGCTTTTGATATAAAGAGCACAAGAAACAAATAAGAGAGAGTAAATGAAGGTTCAATAATTCTTTTGTTTACCTGAACAGTAATATTAAATACGTTTCATTCGCTTACGTACAAATACCATTGGGAAAGGTATTAATCTCCCTCCAGCTATGAGTTGGATAGCAGGATAGATTGGGTTTTATAGCCTTAGTTGGCAGCCAATCTACCGCAGAAACTAATGACAACCTACTGCGGGAAAATCTTCTTTCTAGTTAGTCAGGGATCGAAAGAGACATGATCGTCCAAGCATCTATCATGTATCGCAATTAACTGACTGAATATTCAATAATTTTAACTAGTAACAATAACATTAAGTATTTTAATTAGTTTATGTATAAAATATGCATTACAAATTAAACTAAGCACAACTATAATTAAAAGAGGAACAATTTTCGCGGATTCTGATGCAATTCTGGGTTCTCTTTTCTTTTTTTTTTTCTTTTATTTTGTCCAAACCCGTAAATTTGCTCATGTTAAGTGACGAAAAAACGGCGTAAAATTCACTATTTTTATCTATAATATTGAGTGTGTTAGAATTCTTCAAAAATCTCAAATTCTTCAAAATCTTAAACTGATGCTAAAAATTGTTGATTTATTTAAGATAGAATGATCTATTATGATATGTCTAATTTTCACTTGGAAAATTGAGATGTAGCAGAGTGGGGTGGGGCGTATCATAGATTCTGTGGTATCCTGATGTATTCTTATATGAGTTATCTTTAATATAAATCTGTATATAGGTTATTGTATATATGTACACCCAAAGTTATATAGTTAAAATGCGTAAATAAGTAAAGATGTATGAGGTATGACAATTCAATTACTATGAAAATGAACAGAAATACCCTAGTGAAAATAAAGTTTGTTTACCTGGTCATTATCGGCTGCTGTTACAAAGTACTGCCTTAGTCAAGCTAGAGGTGGGCGACCAGGAAAGCAAACGTCGCTTTCACAGGATCATTCTGGGAATTTAATTGTCATGCCTCATTGGAGATTGTGAATTTTACAAATGAATGCAACAATTGTCTATATGGGGAGTAGAAAAATCGGGCTGTACCAATGTTCTAAGTTACCAGCCTTCAAAATCAATATCAATAACCCTTTATCGAGACTCTAACACTAATTGATAAAGCTAGTCTTATACAATAAGTAAAAGATTTTACAAAATATTTTAGAAGGACCCTGTATGGCCGTTGATTATGGATTCATGTCCATGTTAAATCATATTCTCTTTGTAAATGATGAGGCATGGAAACAGTGATTAGATGACCATAGCAACGTAATTTCGCTATTGCTCTATTCAAACACAGTAGAAAGTTAACACTTTCACTGTCTACAAAGTAAATTTGTCCTTACATATAAACTACATTTAAAACGGAAGAGTGGTCAAATTGAACCAGGAAAAAAGTTAAAAGAAAGGAATTGATAATTTGTAAACGTAATCCAATCTGCATATTACCAAAAGTATTCCTAGTCGCCTAAATTCCATCTAAAAGCAAATCTTTTTATCTACTATTAACAAGAAATATCAAGAGACCCCCCCTCGCTATATACGTAAGATCAAGTTCACTAAAAGAAAATGCGAATTTGGTAACCCAGTGTAGTGGCGTGGTCGTTATACGAGATTACTTCGCAGCAGTCAAACAAACACACTTGTTTACTTTTGTAGACAAGCACATTACGAGACAAAATTTGTTGAAAACCTTAGTTAAGTCATAATTTCCCCTTTCACCCAGATATTTAACTATACAATTATATAAACATTTACATTATTAAATTAGTTTCCAGTTGTTGGCAATTTAATGACCAACTGTGAATTTGGTTTTGGTAGGTGGCGCATACAACCACCACCACCTCGACAACACAAATAATTGATGTACAGTATATACCTTTAATATTCATATTCTATTAATTACAACTTTTATAAGTAGACCAAGACCAGCATTAATTTAGACATTTAATTTAATTTAGTTTTGTTATTATAGTAGTTTAGTAACAAACCACCCAAATTTGTTGTTTTTGCTGTCATTGTGGTAAAAACACTTTTTGTTTGAGAGCGTTTTTTGAAAAAAAAAATGACAAGATCAAAGCGGAAAGCTTCATTGAGTAATTATCTAAGAGAAGAACAAACAGTTTAATTTTCGCAAAAAGTAAAAATTTACTTACGAAAAGTCAAAACGTTTTCTTTTAAGTTTTAGGCTAGCACAGAAAGATGGATAAAAAAAAAAAAAACATTGTGAAGAAAAGTATATACATTTACGTTTTACGATAGGCTGTTCATTTATTCTTTTTAAAGCAAAACCACTTTACTGCTGCTACGCCTACTCGGCCGTCGATCTGACTACCGAAATACGGCGACTGGACGTGCTTGACTTAAAGGAGCTCTTTCGACGGTAGGATTAGGTAAAAACGTTAGTGGAAAAACATAATAAATGTTGTGTTGATTGATACTTGTCAATTGACTAAGAAGAAAAATGAAATAAAACTAAGTGTTTTTCCTTTCGTGTCCAACACTCATTTTAAATCTTATTCATAATTCTTCTTTAAGTCGAAATCACTCTTTCGCCAGTACGCGCACTAGATGAGAAGGGCCACCCAAGAACACGTTAAAAAAAAGAGATTCATTAATTTTGTTATGTTTATAGCATATTAACATAATTCTTTAGTACAAGACCCCGTTTCTTCACGCACGTACTTGTTTACATCTGTCTCAAAATATTGTTCCGTAAAAAAGAGATTGATTGTTCTACGCTGTTTTGTTAATGTGAAGTTAAAAGCAGAAATCTCCAAAAGAAAAAATAAATATTTATTTATTTTATTTATTTATTTATTATGCATACTGCATAGATAAATACAGTTTTAACGTGCTTGGCATGTTTCTGTTAAAAAATGTTAAGATATTTTCAGTATCGGATATTTAAAACTTTGAGTAAAAAAGTCTCTACACAGATTTTTAATTGATCCTCGTGTTGCGTCTCAAACGGAACTTGCGTGTTCATGTGTACAACAGCACAGTTACATTTTCTTTTCTCGAGTGTTTGAGTACGTACGTACACATACTACTTAGTGTTAGTAGGGGCCTGTATATGTGTGTATGTAGTACACTATCCTTTTATTTTTTAATGGAATGTCACATCCTTTTAGGATGTGTAGTCAATCGTGAATCTCCACAGACTTTTATTATCTGGAATTTGACATTAATTCTCGGTAAAAATAGTGGAGTGGTTTTCCGTTGCCGTCTCCACAATGTCTACTTTCCGTTGTTCAATAAACAATTACAAGTAATAATGACAATAACCAAATGTCAGATATTGTTATCAGGATGTTTTTCTTTTCTTTTCTTTTTCTCACGACTCAAAAATTTAGGGAACTGTGTGTCTGTTGTCTCCCTACACTAGTCTGTAACGTGGTCAAGAAAAAAAAGAATGTTGTTTCTTCATTGTATGAATAATAATAATAATAATAATAATAATAATAATAATAATAATAAATAAATAAATAAATAAATAAATAAATAAAAATGATTATCTCAGTAACGATTTACCTATCGTTTATTTATCTCAAATATGAATATAAACTTTAAAACAAAAGAAAAAGTAAAATAAGAAAAAGAAAATATAGTTAGTGAGAATGATCATAAATAGTAGAGAGACTAAAAAAAGAATTGGTAGAAATTGGACGATTTTAATTTTAATTGCTTCAAAATGCTAAAAACAAAAAAAGTAGAAATGTATGCGAAACTGATTGGTATCCAGGTAAACAAACCAAATAAAGACTTTACAATACATACACGAAAAAATATTAATAACTAAAAACAAAAACACTTATTTGCAAGAAACTCCAGAAGCCTATAAAGTATAGTGACTCAACAAAGTGAATGAGCGAAAGTAAAAAAAAAAGGTGCGTGTCGTTTTCTTACCTGGACTACATAAGATGAAGAGAGAAATGATGATGGAGAAGGACGGTCGTATCATCACAAAAGCGGTGCTGATGGACGACAGAAATGTCGTCCACGGAAAGGAAGAAAAATGGAAAAATGGTTTGCAACTTTTACAAGAAAGTTGCACTTTTTCTTAGAGGTCACCCCTGAGGACCACGCTCCACATACCAATGACAAATAGTTAAGGAATATTACAATTTACTACTCCCGGCAGACATATTGGAATTATTGTGACGTATCAAAGCAGATGGGGTGTGAGGAAGAGGGAGATGAAACAACAAAGGAAAAGACGAACGCTTTCGTCAGCTGAGAAAGAAAGAAAGAAAGAAAGAAAGAAAGAAAGGGAAAGACACTGAAAGAGAAGGTGAGAGGAGATAACAAAAATAGATAGAGAGAAAAGAAAGAATTAAGCAATGATCACGTAGGTTCACATACGCGTAGATACTCAGTGAGGGTTGTCATGCCAACCGTATGTAGCCATTTCTGTTATAGAGCAGACATACGTCTCATTTCTTAACAGCTTAAAAACTTGTAAATGGCAGCAGTCAACCACCCCCGCGTATTCATACATACATGGAGAAAATGTTATCCACTTACTTTGGAATGGCATTCTGACGATTTAACAGCAATTAAAAAAGTTTAATCAATAAAAGTACAAGAAAGGCCACGTCTAAACGTATGAAAATGTAAAATGTAAAATAAAGGACACACTTTCTTCTTGAGAAAATAACTCTGATAATCTATTTTTTTACCAATTTAGTTCGCGACTATCTACTAATTACTGTCATTATTTATTGTTATGATTCTTAACTTTTAGTTTTCTCTATATTCTCCATCAGTTTCGTTTTCTTTTATTAAATCGTTTTCGTTTCTACCTCTATTTATAGTTTCAATGCGCCTTTACAAATTTAAGCTAAAAAGATGCGAGCGCACACACATTCCAGTGATGAGATTAAAGTCTTTTTTTAGTTTTATATGTTGAACACATGCGCCTGTAACTGTGTATGCTTGCGTTTTGATGTCTGCAATAACTGTGAGAAAAGATACTTTAATCTCTCTCTCTCTCTCTCTCTCTCTCCCCCGATGGAACAGAACATATTTGTTTCACGCACTGATATAGGTGCTTGTTTTGATTATGTGTATTTTGTTTCTGAATGTATAACTGTGGTGAATGTATATAATAAGTATTATTCTGAACTGGGCTTATAAATAGTTTATGTTTTATGTAATTTTCTTCAAAAATGATAGTGACAAACATGGAATATCGAGAATCTACACATTGTCGAAGCTAGGATTCCAGTGTAAATTGTTAGTTATTTGATCTGAACAGAAGCTACAGAGAAAAATTATACCAAATTTACTTTTAAAATTTATAATAAAAAAGAAATACAAAATTATAATTAAAGGGTAAGTGAAAACAAATAATACAATTGACTAGATTTGTTTATTACATTTTTTTAGGGAAGTGTTTTAAAAACATTTATTAAAAGAAGAAAGTTACTTAGACAATTTTTAAAAAATAAAAAACCCCGCTAAAATGAAGCGAGACAGTAAAAATGGATTTAATTAAATTTGATGTATAAAACTTTGTATATGCTCTTTTACGATTTATGAACGATGATGTATAAAGTTTGGTTTTCAAATTTGTAAAACAAAAGGCTCACATCTGAGGGTTTGAAAATCTGCCAAATCCGTTTTCGAACAGCGTGGTTTAAAGAGATACATTTTGGGAATGTAATGGGGAATGTAAGTTCCGACCCTACACCATCAAATTTGATTAAATTAGGTGACGATTTGTGGCTATTTAAGAAGTCTGATTTGTCCGACAGACAAATGGTTTGGACATTCATAAAGAAGATGTCGAGAGGTTCTAGAAACTGAACATAGATGAAGAAAAAAAAAAAGCAGAAAGTAAAAGGGTTTCGGCATTCACAAGAAAGTCGTAGTTTAGTTTTTGGATATGAACAAAAGAAAAACTAAAAGGCGCCGATGACGACCACTACAACTACAACAACGACAAAATAAAAAGAAACTGAAGAAAAAAGAAAATTAACAAAAGAAAAGGAAATACGAATTGAAGGGAGAAAATAATATATAAGCAGAGAGATACACGATTATCTTTCTATAGTTGTTTGTGAAAGCGTCACAAAATTATAGAATTTTTAACTTTTTATGAAAATTCAAAATTTACCTCATCCCATTTTGTAGAACTGAACTATTGTCTAAACCAACCAGAAACTCAGCGACACCAGTGAATTGTTAACCTTCTCAGTTCCTTTCGAAAGTCAAATAAATCGAAGTGAACAGTTTGTTGATAATAATTACAATTGCATTTATTAGCTTAACTAAATTATAACTTGTTATCTTGCCTAAGTGTTAGGCGTACAAAGGAAAATTTTGTACTTTTTATTTTGCAAATTTTGTTATTTTGTGCTATTATTGTTTTATTGCCATTTAAACGTAAATTTCTATCAAATTTCTCTCCGTCTTGTGTTTTTTTTTTTCGTTTGCGCCTTTACTAATACTTAAAATAAGAGATTCTCTCTTCTCCTTTTCTCTCCAAAAATCATTTTATTATTTAATTAGGAAAATGTTCAAATATTCTATGCGTGTAAGTTCAGATAAAAAAAAAATGCATATGAAAGATTACGAGATTGTTTACTTTTTGCAATGATGTTCACCCTGTACAAAGCCCAAGGGTTACTCAAGGTAGAAGGGTTACAGTTTATGTGAACATGGGGAGAAGATAACAATTGATTTTAGACTTGAACGGGTTAAGATTGTAGTGATCATGGAAGCATCCTCTTGGAAGTGGTTCGTGCAATAAAACTGTACGAATGGGACTTACATCTTTTACAAGGTGCTTGACATGGCGAGTCTTAGCCGTGAAGGTTAGAACTGGTGGAACTAAGGAATGTAGTTCATCTGAATACTTTCCTTGGAAATAGTGATAGAGCATTGAGAGTTGTTAGGTTTAACTAGTGAGGAAGGTTGGAAAATAGTATTTAATGTTAGGAAATAATTCGTCATCCACAAGGTGTGGATGTCTCTCGTTAAAAGAAAGACATAAGTAGAGTCCTAAAAGACGTTTATACGGTAGAAGAAAGAGAGAAAGAGAGAGTAAGTTGTGAATTACTGTGGCGACGGCTTTTAGCGGATGTCATTGGAGATAGGAGGTTGCTGTCGACGAGAGTTGTGAACCGTGGCTGGTGTGCAGGCCGACTGGCCAAGAAGTTTCTTTAATGGGTTTTTATATCCTTGACTTAGGCACAGATAAGCTTCATTTTTTCTTTGTTTCTTTAAGCAAAAGTGGTTGTTATTGGTAAAAATTCTGGATTATACTTTTCTTTGAGTATGTAAGGGAAACAGAAGCTATGTTCGTAGACTAAGTTTTTAGTTCAGCCTTGCGTTTCGGAGTGTTCACAACCGGCCAGTGGTAGAAATTTGTATAACATGAATCAGAAGAAGATCTGATTTTAGGAAGATTATAACAGCGATTTTAATTCTTATCTGGTTCTTGTAAAGGTAAAGAGGCAAGAGGAGTCAGGTACTTACTGAAATGGTTACACGGAACCGAACATTTTTTTTATCATCTTTAGCAATGGATTGTATGTAAGCGTTTCACTTACGGTCTGGGTTAAGTTTAAATCCCAATAGGCGCTCAAAAAAGGACTCTCCCGAGAGAACACCTGTTCATCATGATCGATGAAAGTTCTGGGTCCGCTCGGTGATGATGGAACACGTTTGGCTTTTGAGGGCATTGAATATGACCAACCAGTTTTTCGTGTAAGTCAGAAGAGAGATCAGCTGCTAACCTTTGGTCATCTACAGTTTTGAAGAGTTTCGTAACACCGTGAAAACTACATAAAACAAACAGACAAGACGGTTACAAACAGCTTGAGGAAATAATAGATTTTAAATAAAGTAAGGGGAATGTGCGTTGTGGCGCAGTGGATATCGGCTCGGAACAAGAAATCGGGGAACCGAGTTCGAATTTCAGTTGAATTCCTTGCATTCACTTACGCGCAAATACCCTTGGGAAAGGTATTAATCCGTCTCTTCCCTCCAGTTATGGGTTAAATAATAGGACAGATTGGGTTCTATAGCCTTGGTCGGCAACCAGTCTACCGCAGAAAGCAATGGCAACCTACTGCGGGATAATCTTCTGCCCAGTCAGTCGTGTCTCTTCCGAGACATGATCGCCCAAAGCGTGTATCGCGCATGGCACTTAACTGACTGAAGGGGAAACATGATAGAAAATCAATACGAATCATTTATTTACACGTTTAACAACGCTTAAAGTAACTTAATAATTACCGTGTTCGCCTGTGTAGGTTCAAAACTTTGACGGTAGCACAGTGTCCGCCATGTGGCTTTTCTCTTAGTTTTGTCTCTCACTAATCCTGGGCCAAAGGCCACGTGATGCATCACAACAATTTTAAATACGAGCAAATGATATTTTTATTTTATTCTATTTTATTTTTTGTTTTTATTATTAGGAGAATTAGCATCTATCAGTATCTTGTTGTCATGGCAACGCATTCACCCAGTCGCTCACAATCACGGCAGCTACACTCCCACCAATCACCATTGTAATTTTTTCAAGAAAATCAATGGTAATTTTCACAAATGCTGCCCTTGCTGTGACATGGTCAAATTGAGCAACCTATAATGATTTGTATTTACTGTTACAGTGTATAAGTAATCATTAAATGTTGATTAAGAACAGTTGGATGCACTTAAGTTTCTTAAATCCTCATTCAGACTCCAAAGCGTATCTAGTGATGAACACGCAGGACTAGAGCACAGAGTTACTGGTTACTTTCCATAAGAAGCACCAACTTTTGGATGGGTCGCTCAACAATGGATGGTCTAATTAAATATTCTCCTTGCTTTCTTATTTTTTCGCTCTCCCACCTGAAGTTTAACTCTTCCTACCAGGCCATCTTCATCATGATGTGCTTCAAGAACTCTAGCAAGTTTCCATTCATTACAAGGAACTTCTTCCTTGGATGGAGTTGTCTTTTTAACTGAATATTTTATACAGGATGAGTCAGGGCATCTCATTATTCCTGGAGTTGCTGGAGGCACAGGTGTTTGTACTCAGTATCATCACCATCATAGTCAAAGATACTATCCATAAACGCTGGAGATTGAGATGGACTCTAAAGAGCGCCATCAACACTCATTTCATCCAAATCAACTATTCATTTTCTGAAACAGGCATCTCTTCAACAGTGAATATTTCATCTTTTTTAGCTTCATTAGAAGATGACACCACATTCTTTATCATCTGTGGCATTGACTCAGCAATTGTATTGATGGGTGTAGCTCCATGCTTCATTGCATTGCTAAATACTTCAAGTAGACTATCCATGTCTTTGTCAATTGCATGAACACGAGCTTTCAGCAACCAAAACTCAGCAGAATTCATCACTGCTGGTAAACGTTCCTGGATTTATTCCAGCCAATTTAAGATGTTACTTGAAGGACAACCAGCATTCAACAAAATAGAACATTCTTGAATAACAGGATCCACCTGCTCAGACTCTCCAAGTTCTTCAAGTGTCTCTTCAGGGGTTTCCATTCTAGGAAAGAGATTTTTTTCTTTTTTAACTTCACAATTTTCACGGTTTTGCTGATCACATTCTGCAACTTTGTGTTTCTCATCATCAAGTTTCTTTTTCTGCATCATTGTCTCTTCTTTGGTCAATGTTCTTTTGCATCGGGGACCTTCATGGTGAGGGGCCAGCTTGCAAAAGCAGGAGCTGTGTCTGTTGGTAACTGGGGCTTTGCCTCTCTTACGTAGCCACTTATTCATTTTCTCCCTTTTTTCATATAAACATTTCATCTGGTTGTGAGAGTATGGTTTACTTGAGTTTTCAGAAGTTGCAAATTTTACTGAACGTCGTTTAACTTTCTTCACATTTTCTTCATTTTGATAAGTGTCTTGCAAGTTTGAGGAAATTTTTACAGTGTTCGGTGTCCCCAAGTTGGTAGATACTAATAATGTTTTTAACTCTTTTTGTAATGGGACTCCCTTCTTGGTATTATTAAAAGATTTGTAAATAGTCGGGCCAGGATCTGGTTTTTCCTTTGGTAAACTCTTCTTGAAATTAGGATCCAGTGTCTTACGTCTTGTGAAATTTGAATCTGTTCTGCTAGAAACATATCGAAATTTAGAAGTTGTCACTGATTTGGCAGCTTCATGAATGTTTTGTTTATTTTCTTTTGAGAATTTGTTTTGTGCATTGGATATTGTTTTCACATTCCTGATTGGTTTTATGATCTTTCTGTCAGAATTCAAATCTTTTAAGCCAGTTCTGGACTGAAGATATGGTGCAAGGGACAATCGACTCCTAGTATCTATGTGTGTTTTGTTTTCAAAAGAAGTCAAAGTGTGTCTCCTTAATTTTGTGACTCCAGAGAAGTTGGTCACATTTTTTAAGTTCTGGGGTGTGGTTTTAAGGCTGGGGTGTGGTTCCTATGATGCTCCAGCCCAAGTCTGTTTTAATGGTATAGGGTTCATGGTTACCTCCTGTGATGACTCTTCGTGGTGCTAATGCTCTGGAGCAGTCGTAGCCAATTAAAGGTCCAACGCCACAATCCATCAGGGGAGGCATCTCTTGAGATATGTCCGCTAAGTGTTTCCATTTACTAGCTGTTTCACAAGTGGAAATATATGCACGCTCAAGTGGGATGAACTCTCTTGTATAAGTGGGAGGCAATTCCACCCAAGTCTCTGAGGAGAATCCCCTAACTCTTAGCCCAGTAGCCCTCTGACTTGTCACAATAGAGTCCTTACCCATCATTGTGGAGAGTTTCAACTTGACAGGTTCCATCTTCACTTTCACTTTTTCACACACTTCTTGATCTGCAAATGCGTGACTGCTTTGAGTGTCCAATAAGGCGTACACCAAAGTTTCAGTGCTACTAGCATTGGGCGAGTAAATCCATACTGGCACTATCATTGAGGTGCTCTCACCTTCACCTCCATTTACACAGCAAGATGTAAAAATCTTATCTTCCTCCTGTGAAGAACTGTTTATTGAACTGTTTATTTCTTCATGTAAGGGGGTTGGATGACATCCCTGACATGAGGCACACACAGCTTTTCTTTGACACTCTCTAGAAATGTGTCCCTTACGTAAGCAGCCAAAGCATAGCCTATTGTCCATAACAAATCTTTTCTTCTCTTCTTTGGACTTCTCTGTTAGTTTGGGACATTCATATATGGAATGGTTATCACCACAACGCATACATTTATGTGACCATACATTCTTCTTTCTAAGATTCCTTGACACTATCTCATCTTTCTCGGGCTTGGCTGAGGTATTTATATCAGTGGTAAGGGTGTTTGCCTTGGGATACTTGACGGGTGACCTTCCTTCAAGGGGCTTTTATGCAAGCAGTGAAGATACTGGGTTGCATGCTATGCGTGCTTCCTTCGCGACGAAGGAAGCAAATTCCTGGAAGGTTGGGTAGTCCTTGGCTTCATCTAGCTGTTTTGTAACATATCGATTCCACCTTGATGTGATCCAATCAGGAAGTTTCCTCAACATCTTTTGGTTCTCCTCACAGTCGTTCAGTATCTGCAAACCCTTAATGTGGGGGATGGCATTGCTGCAGGTTTGTAGGAAATCACCATATTCCCTAAGTTTAATGTATTCATGTGCACCAATCTTTGGCCACATATTCAGTTTTTCTCTAAACGAGCGGTGTATGATGAAGGGATGACCATATCTAGTATTCAGCTTGTCCCATGCTTGTTGATAGGCTTCCTCATCTTTCCTGTAAAAGCTACCTTCCAAGGTGGATTTCGCCTCTCCATCGATGTATCTTTGTAGATAAAAAAAAGTTTATCTGCAGGGTCAGAGCACCGCCTTTCTACAAGTGCCTTAAAGCTGGTGCTCCATTCAATAAACTTTAAGGGGTCACCAAAAAATACTATGGGCTCAGGAGTTGGAAGTCGCGTAAGGGCCATTGCCTCCTGCAAGGTCTGCACTAAAGATGCTTCCTCTTTCACAGTTCGACGCTTCTTATTTCCGATGAAAGGTATCTTCTCATCACATTGACGAGTATGCCTTCCATTTCTTTCTCGTGCCTCTTCTTCAGAGTAGACTCGAAGCCTTGATCTATAACTTCAACTTCCTTTTGTTTCTCTAATCTTTTCAGTTCTTGACGATGAGCATCAATGACGGCTTCCATATTCATTTCAGCTCTTTTTGCCGCCAACTCTGCAGCTGCTTCTGCTCTCTTAACTGAGATGTTGGAGGACTCTGAGGGGTGATTAGAGTGGCGGCTTAGTGCAGTTGTTGAAGATCCATATATGGATTCGGCATAGTCCTTGTTGAGTAGCAATCGTATCCTTGATTTTTCTAATTCAGCATCAAAATCCTCTTCATCTTCAACAAGACGTGTCCTCATTGATCCCAACAAATCCGCTGTAACAGCAATGCACCCATCGACCTTTCTTCGAATTTCTTGACTTGGTGTTGCTTTCTGACGTATATCATTGTATAACTTTTTCATATTAGCTTCTAGCTCTTCACTAGTGTCCATCACATCTTGCAACACCTTCTCTGAACATTCATTCTTTAACTTTGCTCGAACACTTCTAACTTCAGTTTTCCATTTTCCATATGTCAAACTGAACCTTTTCTCTCTCTGAGATAATTCCTGTTCTTTCAGCTCTTTCATTTTAACTGTTAATTGTCTCTCTCGTGATGACTTTCTAGTTTCCTCTGATTTTGACACAGCTTTGCATATTTCTTTCGTCTGCTACAACATCTGAATCTAAAACTTCTTGAGTAATTGACAAACCGTCGATCTGCTGTCATCTCCCTACCCTGAAACAAAAAATCACTTCGGACAGACATTCTCAGAAACACAATGTTAAAAGGGACAATGTTAAAGGATAATGAATTATGAAGATTGATAATTTATACATAAGTATCAATAATGACAATAAACCTTGCAATAAGTTAGGAGGAGATAAAACAGTACAAACAGAGTATAGAAAAACAGTTCAGAGCATAGAAAACTCGAGTAATATTTCGTTCTTTTTTGTTTATTTTATTTTATTTTTTATTTTTTAAGGAATAAATTTTTTCGTGGAAATTTGTTTACAGAACCAACCGTGAATTTTGAGAGGTGTAACTTATGTAGTTAACCACCATCTGACCTGAAATGTGTCGCGCCGCGCTTCTGTGAAATGGAGTAATGAAAACCTTTGGTGGATCATAACTTGGCCACGTTTTCACCGTAACTACACTGGTCAACAAAGTAAAGGTCCACGCTTCATACTGATGTTTTTTCATGACTTTATTCCAGAGTTTCGTAACACCGTGAAAACTACATAAAACAAACAGACAAGACGGTTACAAACAGCTTGAGGAAATAATAGATTTTAAATAAAGTAAGGGGAATGTGCGTTGTAGCGCAGTGGATATCGGCTCGGAACAAGAAATCGGGGAACCGAGTTCGAATTTCAGTTGAATTCCTTGCATTCACTTACGCGCAAATACCCTTGGGAAAGGTATTAATCCGTCTCTTCCCTCCAGTTATGGGTTAAATAATAGGACAGATTGGGTTCTATAGCCTTGGTCGGCAACCAGTCTACCGCAGAAAGCAATGGCAACCTACTGCGGGATAATCTTCTGCCCAGTCAGTCGTGTCTCTTCCGAGACATGATCGCCCAAAGCGTGTATCGCGCATGGCACTTAACTGACTGAAGGGGAAACATAATAAAAAATCAATACGAATCATTTATTTACACGTTTAACAACGCTTAAAGTAACTTAATAATTACCGTGTTCGCCTGTGTAGGTTCAAAACTTTGACGGTAGCACAGTGTCCACCATGTGGCTTTTCTCTTAGTTTTGTCTCTCACTAATCCCGGGCCAAAGGCCACGTGATGCATCACAACAATTTTAAATACGAGCAAATGATATTTTTATTTTATTCTATTTTATTTTTTGTTTTTATTATTAGGAGAATTAGCATCTATCAGTATCTTGTTGTCATGGCAACTCATTCATCCAGTCGCTCACAATCACGGCAGCTACAGGTAGTCGCAATGTCTCCCGATCAAATCGGTGAATGGAGAACGTCTCTCCCCAACCCACTTGTGCCTACGCGTATGTGCTGTGTCTCGGAGGTCAACGGCTTTACGAGCGGAGGAACTTCTGAGAAAAGAGATGGGATAACCTCAACATCCTCGGTGCAAATGGAACCTGAAAGCCATTGCACACTATTAGGGGATGTCTACGTTGATCGCTTGGGCCTCGAATGACTGGCCGTTACAACTACCTTTTGGAACCTACTCGTTAGGAATGACTTTTAATTGAGAAAACTCTTTCAATGATATCATAGCTAGAGAGCTTGTGCAGTAACCCTTTATGTTACACCTTGTTAAAGTCCTTTGAAATATCTAATTCAATCGAGATGTATTTGTTAATTCTTTGAATAATGGCACTTAGGATATTCGCGGTGGATTGAAACGATCGAAACCCGTTTTTTTTTTTTTTTTTTTTTGCTCAGAAAGTTGTTGTTCTTATTGGGGTTATCAACACCCTTCTTGTTGATTATAGCTTCAAAATTTTGATAAGGACACTGAGGATGCTGATGGATCGATACTGTAGCGGGGATTTGCGCTCACCTACAGGGCATACATTTGACAGCTTACATAGTGTGGAATGAAAAGAAAAGAAAGAACTTGTCTTGTTCGACATGTAAAATCTCGGAGTCGCTCTTTCTGCACTCACTGTTGCACAAGTAAGAGTGGACAATAAGTTCTTGATTCATAGCTTTTAATTTTGATCCGGAATTTTCACTGAACATACGATTTCTGTGATTAATTGAAAAACATTATATTAAATTCATTGACAAAGATATAGAAGAATATTATGTTTTGTTGTCTAAAAGGAATTACTTTTCATGAGTATAACTTTTACTTGTGAAAACATTTTTTTTCATAAAATTACTGGACTATCAGTACCTTGAGTAGTTCATTCAAAAAAATACTTATAAAAATAGTGTGTATTTTCCCTTTTCTCTTTTTAAGTGTGTGTGTGTGTGTGTTTGTGTGTGTGTGTGTGTGTGTGTGTATGTGTGTGTCTGTGTGTGTCTGTGTGTGTTTAAGAGAGAGAGAGAGAGAGAGAGAGAGATAGAATAAATCAAAATAATGATATGAAATATGTTAACGTCGCCAGAATTTTTCGGTACAAAAGAAAATCAAGTCCTTTTTTTAATCGTTACTAATCATTTTTGTAGAATATCTTTCCGTTCATCCAGAGGTTCCAACTGTTTTGCGCTATCGTCCAATTTCACATTGAGAAAATATTTTTTACCGCCCACTTGTATAATAGATATTCAAAACTCAAAAGCATACCAAAATCGTTTGGTAAAAATGTTTGGACTTTATACAAAAGGGAGGTAACAGATAACGTTGACTTTGTTACTACTACTACTACTACTACTACTACTACTATTACTACTACTACTACTACTATTACTACTACTACTACCATATTTCAAGAACAAACGAAAACAAACTGACCATTAAAAATTATGCATATAATTTAGTTTTAAGATCAAGGTTAGCTTCATGGTTAAAGTTAGCCTTGCAAGGGTTGACAAAAAAATCAAACGATTTGTATTCATAATTATAAAATTAAAATTAAGAATATCCACTACTAACAACTAGGGGAAATTTAACGAATATTTTTTTCCTTGTTCTTCATTTTATATATATATATATATGTGTGTGTGTGTGTGTGTGTGTGTGTGTGTGTGTGTGTGTGTGTGTGTGTGTGTGTGTTATTTAAAAAATGTTATGAAGAACTATTTAAATATTAATGACTTTTCTCAAAACTATAGAAAATACCAAAATATTTGTTGTTAGCGGGGATATTTACGAATGTGACCCAATGAACTTCAATTAACCGCCTGTATTTTTTTTTTTACAGGTTCGTTGTATATCTCCTTTGAACTTTTTTCGGGTAGCATATATTGAAATACCTTTTTAATATTCAAAATCCTATATCACCCACCAAAATTTCTAATTGCCCACTATTTTCTGTTTAGTCACTCATCGCCCAGCCAACAGTTGAAATCGCTCACAGGTGGGTGATATATTGATGCGTGTTCGATTAACTAACTATCTACAACATTTAAATTTCTGCAAAACCAAACGAAAACATTCACTTGAAGAACAATAAGTCCCCTTTTTTTTAAACAACAAACAATTTTATATCAATGAAATACAAAAATTGGTGTTTTTATGTAATTTGGGCGAAGAATGTACGCGCAGATATTTTGATTAGGCTTGCCGCTGTACGGATTAAACAGTTTAATTATTTTTCATTCAAAATGCTAAAGTTCGTCAAAGTTATCTCTCTTTGTTCGTTTTCCTGAAAGCGAATGCTTTGTCCTTATTGTTTAGAAAGTTCAATCGTTGAATGTAGTTTTGAATACTAGAATGATGATTGTTTTTGCTCGAGAAAATTGTTAAATGAAGATTTCCAGTGTTGGTTGAGTGATTATCATTAAAGTTAAAGTTGAAATTGAAGTCGATACTGAAGTTTGCTTTATCTTAAGAAAAGTCTCAACTTTAAAACCCCATATATCAAATGACGTGGATTTAGGTAACAATCTGTTGATGTCGCAAGTCTCACTAAATTTTCGGTGATAGGGTTTTGTTTTTATAAGTTTTTTTTAGTTACGTGGGTGAATCGGTGAGCATTGCCGAAATTTTGGCGGAAACCTTGATTTAAACATGCCTTTGGAGGTGTTTTCACATGTGAGAGAGAGAGAGAGAGAGAGAGAGAGAGAGAGAGAGAGAGAGAGAGAGAGAGAGAGCGTCAAACACATACACACATTGTTACGAGGATGCATTTATATATAATAATAATAATGTCTAAAAAGTTGTAGTAAGGGACTCTATTGAATCCTACTTGTTATTACAAAATGTTTTAATTCATGAAGTAGTCGTAAATATAAGGAAATTAGAAATAGAGCGTTTGGAAGACTGTAGAATATTCTAGTAGAGTTGAGAGAATTCGAAAGGTTCTAGAAATATGCAAATTAGGTGTTAGTCCCTATAAAATAGGTTTAGGGCAGTGAGTAGGGTTGACCTTATTAGCTCTGGCTTTGATTCAAGGATTTATATCCAGCCGAAAGAATCTTATAAAAAATCGTTGACGAACTAAAACTTGAAAGAGTTGTTAAAAGAATGTGCTGACCTTATCAGTTCCGGCTTTGATTCAAGGATTTATATCCAGCCGAAAGAATCTCATAGTAAAATTCGACCGACTAAACCCTGGAACAAAAACATATTTTTGACTCTTTTATTGACCAAACAAATAATTACTCTTTATATACACATTTAAGGATTTCCAAATAGTATAGCACTTAACTTCTTCGCCAACTTAACTGAGTAAAGATATTTGACACCTTACCTTCCCCTTCTCTCCTCGTAACACTCGCAAGTAGTAAACTCTATGTTTCTTGTTTTGCATGCAACAAAAATTGTATATCTGTAAATATTTTATTTGGTGTGTTTTGTAAATTAAATATTTGTTTATGATTTTTTTTCTTTTGTTACACTTAACCCGTAACAAAACTAGGGGCTCGTCCGACGCTAACCCGTAACAAAATTAGGAGCTCGTCCAATTCGATAATATAAAAAGAAATAAATAAATAACAAAAATTATAAACTAGTACATTTCGATAATATAAATAAATAAATAACAAAAATTAGGAGCTCGTACATTTCGATAAAATAAAAAATAAATAAATAACAAAATTAGGAGCTCGTACAACTCGATAAAAGAAACTAAACACATAAATAAATAACAAGGGCTTGTCTAACTCGATAATATCGTAAAAACAATACAAACAAAATAAACTCAATATACGTAATTCGCGAAAAGAACTATATTTAAATATCTTTCGTAAAATATAAAAAAATTAAAAAAATAACATGCCTTTTTACGTAGAATTTTTTTAAAGTTTAGCCGATGTTAGCGAAACATTCGAAGTTTTACAAAAATCATCGGAAAATGAGATGCATCTTTTAGACTATGTATCAAATTTTAAAGAGAACTTATGTAATGCTTTTAAAATAGAACAACAAAATTGAAAAAACTCCCAAATTAAAATGAAGTCTAGATACGATAAAAATAGTAAAGATCATAAATTTGAAAGTGGTGACAAAGTTTTAGTATTTTTGCCAATTCCTATCATTCGCACCCCAGATCGAAGGAAAAAGAAAAGAATTTGCCACACTAATATGTTAAAAAAACAAAAACAAACTCGGAAATCCTATCTAATTTAAATGCAAAATTTGAACATTTATCAAATGAGAAAAGAAAAGAAATTCATAGTTTGGTCAATGATTTTCAAAAATCTTTTTCCTGATGTTCCTAAAAAAAAAACAAAAAAAAACAAAAAAAAAAAAAAAAAAAACAACAACCACAACTAATGAGATTTCCCGGCATGGATGGATTCTACAGAAAATTTTGTAAAAATTTCTCATCAATAACAAGTCCTCTCACCAAACTACTGAAAAAGGATGTAAAATACAAGTGGAGTGAAACCTATAATGAGTCTTTCAACAGAATCAAATCGACTCTCATTGGTGGCTCAGCTCTTGCAACTCCAGTTTTTTCAAAACACTTTAAATTGCAAATCAATGCCAGTGATGTTGGAATGGGTGGCATCTTAATCCAAGAATATGGTGAAGGCGTCGATAGAGCCATTGGATATTTCTCAGAAAAGTTAAACACCTACCAGAAGGTGAAACTATTGAAAAAGAATGCTTGACGATGTTATCAGCGCTTCAACATTTTGACTTTTACCTCAATGTTACTGTTTATCCTGTTCTGATTTATACTGACCATAATCCACTAACGTTTCTTAAAAAAAATAACTAACAAAAATCAAAGACATACAAGATGGAGTCTTCTCCTTCAAGAATATGAAATTATTATAAAACACATTACAGGAAGGAACAATGTTATTACAGATGCTTTATCTAGAGCATTACTTTTCAACAAAATAAATGATGCTATTATGATTTATTGCTTTACAACAAAAAATGACTGATATTGTCTTATAAAATTTTTCATTATGCTTTCAAAACTTTTACTTTAAAGGGGGAAGTGTTACGAAGATATATAAAAATAGTAATAATAATGTCTAAAAAGTTGTAGTAAGGGACTCAGTTGAGTCCTCCTTATTATTACAAAAACGTTTTAATTCATGAATTAGTCGTAAAAATAAGGAAATTAGAAATAGAGCGTTTGGAAGATTGTACAATATTCCAGTAGAGTCGAGAGAATTCGAAAGATTCTAGAAATATGCAAATTAGGTGTTACCTATAAAATAGGTTTTCGACAGTAAGTAGTTAGTTGATAAAAGGATGTGCTGACCTTATCAGCTCCGGCTTTAATTCAAGGATTTATATCCATCCGAAAGAATCTAATAGAAAAGTCCGACCAACTAAACCCTGAAAGAGAACCTCCTGGAACAAAAAGGGTAAATACATATTTTTGACTCTTTTATTGACCAAACAAATAATTACTCTTTTTATACACATTTAAGGATTTCCAAATAATATAGCACTTAACTTCTTCGCCAACTTAACTGAGTAAAGATATTTGACACCTTAACTTTCACTTCCCTCCTCGTAACACTCGCCAGTATTAAACTCTGTTTCTTGTTTTGCATGCAACAAAAATTGTATATTTGTAAATATTTTATTTGGTGTGTTTTGTAAATTATATATTTGTCTGTGATTTATCTCTGGGTTTTGGTCAATCATTTTTTTTTCTTTTGTTGCACTTAATCCGTAACAACGTTTAAAAGGTTCAAAATTCCTAGCACCTGAAAAAGGCCGAAACGTCATGTTATTGTTCCTTTCTTTTTAATTTTTATTAAGAATTTTTTAAACAGATTTTCGACTTCCAAAAAACAGGGCAATATTAAATTGAACGGTGAAATAAACAGGCACGTTATGTTTACTGGTAGTGAAATTTGATCTAGTCATAAGATATGCACGTTTAATTTGGAGCCATCAGAAGACAATGGGAATGAACGAAATAATATTTTTGATAAAAAGAATTTGGGAGTAAATTGAACATCGAAATATATCTTGTTTACTAATGGTGAAATATGATCTAGCATAAGTTGAGTGCCGTTTAATTTGGGCCATCGGAGAACGGTGAAAATGAACGAAAATAATTTTTTGCAAGTGAAATTGAAATAGCGATTAGTAAGCAAAAAGACCTTTGGAGGTCGCATGATTTTTGGCTGTAGCAACAAACGCTTGTGATCACTTGTGATAAGCACGTGGATAGCCTGGCTTATAACCCCAGTCGCATCGTAATGCTGAAGAATGAAAAAGTCGGTTCACGACCGTGGAAGCGTGCGGTTGTGTGTCATCGGGTCTCCTCGATGAGGCGGGTGTGCTAACAAGAGAAACCAGAACCGTGTGAGCGTACGGTTGAGTCACCCCACGCTGGAGTAATGTTGCTGACAATTCGGACCAAATAACTTCCCAACCGAAGACGTCTTTGTATGAAAAAGGAGAGTAAAATATATTTTATATTTTACTTGCATTTGGCCCTATTGTTTCAGACAGAGGCTTTGTTGCAGATTGTATTTGGTGTTGCTGACGGTGACGACGAAAGGACAAGGATGAAGAAAAAGAAGTTTATGAAATGATTATATGAAACTGATGTTTTGTGAAAAGATCGGATTGAGTAGTTCCCGACAAGGAGATTTATAATTTGAAATGTTTAAGCGTTGCCTCGAAATTGTTGCGGATTTTTGAAATTTAATAGTTGCCGAATGACTATGAGAAGTAACGTCGTTATAGCAGTCGCATTGAAAACCGCTGAGTTTATGAAGCTTAATGTCATCACTAGCCCGACAACATCGAAATTGCATCATCCGTCGTTTGTACCAGCATCTTTGCAAGACACCGTGGTCCCAGCGTTTTATTTGAGAATAATTGACTCCGCCAAAAAAGTCTGGAGAACATTGTTGAAAAGAATTATATCTTCTGAGACGATTTAACAACAAATGGACCACACACACACACACACACACACACACACACACACACACACTCTCTCTCTCTCTCTCTCTCTCTCTCTCTCGCGTGCGCGCGACTCCAGTGTGTGAGTTGTTATGCTAAAATAACTTTTACTTTCTGTAACCTTCTTCTTTTTCTATTCTTTTCTTGTATATAAAAGACATTAACAGTGCAACCTTTGAACAGTTATTTGTTCGGCTTTATACGGACATTATTTTTTTCTTTCTATTTCTTTTTGCTGTATTCTAAAGGTTTAACAACGGCTCCCCCAGCCGTGTCTACATCTTCAGTCGACCGTGAACGAACAACACTTCTGTTTTCTGGATTTAATAATCACAACGTGGGCAGAAATCAGATTTAAATCAGTGAGCCGGTTGACTGATCTACGGATGCTTAGGGACCTACGACCAACCCCTTGAGTTCGGTTAAGACCGAATAGACACCTCAACCCGAAGAGGAAGACGCCGACGGTTGAGGGACCAGGGTGGAAGAGTTAGGTCTGGTGCACGTTGACCGGAATAGGCCCGTGGAGTGGAAGTGCTATATATACGGTCCCGAGATCAGGATAACCACCCGAGGACGGAAAGGGTTAAATATATGCTGCCTCGATAGCCAGTATTCAACCGAGAGGCTAGAGTGTTAAACACGTGCTCAATATTCCTTTGGGTTTATTTCATATGTTTTGTCAGATTTGTTCTTCCTGTTTGAGCGTTTGAAAAACGGTAAAATCAATTATTGTAAATCACCTGAATATATCGAAAGCTTGAAACCTAGGTTGCGGAAATAACTCATTTCCAAATGAAATTTGTATTTAATTTATAAATTAGTTATTTAATAAATGTTTTGCAGAAAAATAGAAACAACAATAATATATTTCCTATAACTGATATTGAAAAATATCAGTTGTCTATTTATTAATAGACAACTGATATTTTCCAATATCCTATTTGTTAGGGTGGTAAAATACTTCAAAGTTCAAAAGTTCAAAGAGTTCGTTTAAGCGAAATGGAATTTGTGAAGTTCAGATGCTTTGATGTGTGTGAACAATAGTAGTAACGACCAGATATTGAATTTTTCTATTGTGAAGAAAAGGCAAATGGTGTCGCTGATGTTTCGTCTTGAGTGTGAAATAGAAGCGGATATGAACTGCTTTGTTCCTATTTCTTTGTTGTCAGTACGTAATGAAGAAAAAATAAAGGACATAACGTAAGAGAGAAGGTAAGATGTGATTGTTTCGTGAAAAACTACAGAAATAAATGATCAGAGAAAAACTACTTATCGTGGTTAATAATTTTGAGGAGTCAGCTGAAGTGCCTTGTCAGATGTCCTTGTCAGATGTCAACAAGTCAATCTGACTGATTGACTTGTTGACTGACTGCTATCGAAAGCGTGAATAAGTAGCCAACTCAGTCACGTGGTCTGCTTCCAGCGCAATCTTATTCTTTTGGTGCTGAGAACCATAGACACGAGTCATTGAAGATTCAATTTTTTTTTGTCCAACTGACAACCAGAATTACTTAATTTATTTTTGGGTATTTGTTTGGCTTCTGCTATTTGCTGTAAAATATAAGATTTTGTATCCTATAAAAGTCTTAAAATACTTCATTCTACATGTTGTGTGATAAGAAAAATATGAAAATATGTTTAGTAAAATTATATTTACCCACCGTAAAATACGTATGATATACAGTATTTACTAAAACGTAACTTATAATAGTGTCAAGTATCGAAGAATGGAAGATATAATGGGGGACTTGATCACAAAGCAAATATCATACTGATGTTAATTTAATAGCAAGGAAATTGAATAAGTAGGAATTCAATAAGTACTTAAAAAAAGTTCAGCTGAAAATCAAAAGTAAAGATGATTGATCGATAAGAGCTAATAAGGGCGCAACCAAAGCAACCGGCAAAAAAAAAACAAAAAAACTAACCACGTATAAAATTCGTCTGGCCAGAAGTTCTGTGAAGGAAAAATAACTGACATTTATACGATAACAACAAAGATGTGTCTCCACACACAGCAGTGTAGCGGCATTAAAAGAACGCATGATGGGTTCGTTGACAGGTTTCACTTTTTCAACACTGATAAAACACTCTTAAATACATCACTGGATAATGTTTATTGTTTAAACAAGATAATAATAACTGTTTAAATACAGTAGCGGCCATAATATAAGGAACGGAAACAATAAAGACATAAATATGTGTATTACTTATAAAAGTAATGCATGATTAGCAATGAAATGTTTGCCGAATAAAGATTAGGGTGTAATGCATATAAATATTATACAAAGTTACAAAAATTTGCATAATAGTTGTTTTTTTTTTAAAAATAAAGATTAAATAGAACAAAGAAAATAAGCTACTGGACAAAGGTTAAGGAACGACTTGTTAATTAATACTTGATTGTGAACAAAATATCAACAAAATTGAATATTTGGTAAACATCCCCTTATTTTCAATGACTTCTTTGCATCGTCGACCACTTGATCTAATTAATTTCTAGCAAAAATCAGCAGTAATTCCCTCCCGTTCGTCTTTCAGTAACTCTTATAGATGATCCTGATGTTTCGGTTTTTTTCTGAGCCCTTTGTCCAATTATCTTCCAAACATTTTCTATTGTATTCAGGTCGGGGCTCTGGACTGGCCACTTCATTAGGGCGATTCCTTCTTCTTCTTCAAATAAAGCCATAACATTCAGAGTTTAGCAAGGTGCATTATCCTGCATGAAAATAGGAGATTCATAAAGATTATGGTGTAATCTTGGTCCGACATGCTGCTGAAAAAGCCTTTTGTAAATCTCAGCATTGATATTGCCATGTACACGGATGATAGGGCCAACTCTTGCAGATGAAATCATTCCCCACACCATCACACTGCCGCCACCAAACTTAACGGTTTTTTTCACACATTGAGAAGACAGCCTTTCACCTGTTCTACGGCGTACGTAAGTTTTGCCTTCAGAACCGAATATAGTAAACTTGGACTTGTCACTGAAATGAACTGTGTCCCATTGCGCGTCAGTCCAAACAACAAATTCTCTCGGATACTCCAGGCGTGCCTTTTGGTTTTGCTTTGAAATGAGAGGCTTTAAAGCTGGAATACAGACATGCAATCCTGCATTTTTTTAACCTACGAGCAATCGTTTTTCTTGAGATCTTATTATTTGTCTCTTCATTAAATTTACGGGCAATTGATGTAGCAGTTTCAAAAACGGGGTATTTGTAGATACTCTAACAATTCTTCGATCTTCTTTTTGCGATGTTTTTGGAGGTCTGTCGGTTTTTGGTTTTGCATCTAACGTTTTATCAGTTTTATACCTGCTAATTACACGATGAACGACACTTTTATACCTATGAACAATATCAGAAATTTCTGAAATTGACTTTTTTCTTGATAGCGATAATGAGTTTTTCCTTTAAAAGAGAGCGTTTTGCGTGTAGAATTTGCCATATTGCTTAAAAATAAAGTCTTAATGATAAATGAACTTATACTTATTGTTGAAAAGCTCCATCGAGTTTTTTGACGATGTAAATTAAAAGTTTATGCAAATTATTGACATCATTTCTTAACTTTTGTCCAGTAGCTTATTTCCTTTGTTCCATTTAATCTTTATTTTAAAAAAAAATTATTACGTAATTTTTTTGTAACTTTGTATAATATTTATGCATTATATCCTAATCTTTATTTGATAAAATTTTAATTGCTAAAGATGCATTACATTTTAAATAATACACATATTTATGTTTTTTGGTGTTTCCGTTCTTTATATTATGACCGCTACTGCATATGTGCCATAGTTTAAGTTCCTCAAAATCGAAAAGGTCCTTTAATTTTAAGTAGTGACCCGACATTGAAATCAATTTATTTCAATACAACCAATATAGGCTTATACAGTCGACTCCAAATTGCTGCCCCTATAAAAGTGCCGCCTGGGGCGAACCACCCCTGCCTCCCCTCTAGCTACACCTGGCTACACTACGAGATACCGCGTCCAAATTGAATAAGGACTCAAATGAAAGGCAGTTCATTACTTTATTATACGGCATGGAAAGTGAATCAGAGAAAATGTATAACTTTTTCTCGTTCAAGTAGAAAATTTTGAATCGGTAATTGCAAAATTCGACGAGCATTTCACACACCAAAATAAATATACTTTACGAGTGTGAGAGATACCACCAGAGAACACAAAGCACAGAAGAAACAAATTAAATTTACACTCGTGCACTGTATGAATAAGCAGAACACTATGCATTTACAAACAAAGAGGAAGAAGTACCGGACAAGTTTGTAATTAGCCTGATTAGTAAAGAACTCATCGAAAAGCTTCAACTAACGCCAGGCTTCACTTTGGAGAGAACGTTAGAAACTGACAGGATATTTGAACAAGTTAGGAAAAAAATTACAGATAGACAGGTTATAATGGTCAAAGTAGTAAAATAAAATAAAAAAAGAAATCATCACAGCAACTGGATGAATAAAAGTTAACAACAGAACAGAAATGTATTCCTATGTTCAAGGTGTTATTGAATACATACTACATGTCCGGCGAAAGGTAAAATATGCTATATTTGTAAAAGACCAAATCATTTTGTATTTTATTGCAGAAAAAAAACTACATGCAATACAAGAAATTGGTACAAATAGTAAAGGAGTACAATTTTGGGTAAGTACTAACATAAGACAAGAACAAATTACGCTACAGATCTGGAGAAACAACTCTTTTTAAAATTGATACGCACTAACTCCAAAACTGCTGTCCTCGTATCAGAAAATAGAGAGTTTTATACCCAAGAAACAATTCCAGCAGAAACCGAACAACCGGTGCTGTTTGAACCACAAATGTACTGTTGAAAGTAAACAAATCGGATCCCGGGAGTTCTGGAAGATATCTAACCAAATTCTGAATAGAGGCAAAGAATTAATGCCTATTATTGCCTATTAATGCCTATGCAAAGAATTAATTAATATTATAAATGACCCCGAAGTCATCTCTTCCTTGTCAGACAAGGCAAGCTCTTCGTTTTGATCTTTGCCACAAAATTAACGTTGGATAACAAGGGCCATTCCCTTCTCGACTTCCCCCGTCTCACTGAACACAATCTCAGTGATATTTACCTTACAGCTCTGGAAATCTCAAGATTTATCAAGTCTTGACACTAAAAAAAAAGGCCACCGTTTCACCGTTTCAGACAAAATCCCAGTGGTTTAAGAAGCTTAAATCGGAGTTATTCCCAATCTTATTGATATTAATTAACAACTGCTTGAAGGAAAAATATTTCCCAAGTCGGTATAAAATGTCAAGTGTATGCCCGGTTTACAAGAATGCGTGTGAGCGCTTATTTCTTTTACAGTATGGACTTATAAGTCTCCTCAGTGTCATTAGGAAATTCTTTGAATCTATAAACAACAAGAATATTGTTGATCACCTCAACAGGAACAACCTCTTGAGCGACAAATTGTACGGATTTTGATCGGTCCGGTTCACTGCTAATATCCTAACTGCGATTACTCACTGATTTAGGACAATGCTATCAGACATTACAAAACCATTGACAAGGTGGGATATAAGGGGTTACTGTTCGAGCTCTCTAGCTATGAAATCGCTTTTAAAGTTCCCGAAGGTAGTTGTTAATAGCCAATCCTTCGAATCCAACGCGATCAACGCATACGTCCTCTAATGTTCACTCCTCGAACCAACTCTCTTCCTACTACACATAAATGATCTGCATGAGGGTATACCTAGATGATTTGTGAATATCTATGCTGATGCTACAACAGTATATGGGTACATCTCCAAAATAAGTTTCACTCGAGCAGCTTCTTCTCTTGTGAAAACGATTCTAAAAAGATTGCTACTCTGATCATTACAATCTTAACCTGTTCAAGTCTAGGGTTAACCGTAATTTGCCACACATATCCGTAAAAGCTGTGCCTCTTACTTTGTAACCCTCTACCTCGTGTAGATCTCGGGCCTTATACAAGAGGACCATAACTGTAAAAATAAAAAGAGTGTATTGTTATGTCTACGGACGTATTTTTAAAGTTTTTTTTTCAACCAAAACTGCTACCGATGAAAGGGATATTCCAAAGGTCGAATTTTAAACTGCAGAGGAAGTTTAGCAATAATGAGTCAATATCGTCACAATAGTTACGAACTTGTAATTCATGTTATAAATGGTAAGCCTTGTGAAAATGGCGCAGTTCCTTACTATGCACACATGCCTAGAAAAATTTCCTTCTCGTTTCTTCCTAAGTCGAAAAACAATATAATCCGTTTGGAAAAAATAAGCTATTACTCAGAAAGTTACAAAACCAACGGATTAAAGTTCTCCAATTGTATCTGTAGTTAAGAAAAAAGGCGATATTAGATTATATGCGGATTTCAAAAATTGAATTTACCTATTAATAAAGAACATTATATACTACCTATTTAGAAAGGTGTATTTCCAAAATTGGCAGGTGGGTCGAAATTGGATACAGCCAGTGGATTTCATCAATTACCTTTGAAAGAAAATAAGCGTTTATTGACAACATTTATAACACTGTTTTGACGATATTTTTTTTAAGAAATTACCTTCGGTATCTCAGTTACTCAATAAGTATTTCACAGAAGAACGTGTGAATTATTTGAAAATGTCCAAGGAATCGAAGTTATAATTGATGATATACTTGTAGTTAGTGCAAAATAATAATAACTCCTTTCACCCATTCCCTTCAAATTCGGAGGACTGAGAAAACTATGCCTTCCCAGACATTAGCCGGTCAGTCGAGAAGGAAAGAATGTTGCAAGCCTATGCATTTTTTTAAATATAAAACGAAGAGAAAAATGAAATGAATCGAAGTCATGTGAAAGGTTTCGTTTCAGATCCTCGCGACTAGCGTCGAAGTTCTCGCCGATGGAAAACTACTCGCCGGTTATATTATCCGCCTATAACCACTTTGTCTATATGCACTTTAAATAATTTTCTCTCGACAATCCAAAAAAACTAAGTATTTCAAATTAGCTCTCTTCCTCTATTTTTGGGCGTATGCAAACTATATATCTCTCCGGTAAGCAACGAACTTTCTTAACTTTGTCTTAAAGATTTTTTAATATTATTTTGTGTCAGATCATTTAATCTGTTATGAGAACATTTCCTTGTCATGGCAATCCGTTAACACTACGGACTTTCATAATACTGATTTATTTTCCTGAAAAAAGCTACTGACGCTACTTCAAGCATGTAAATTCGTGAATAAATTCCTTAACTTGTTTTGTTAAAATAATCCATGTGGTTCTCCGTCATTATCATGCTTCATTAATCTTCTTGACATGGGTAAATAAACCTTTCATTTTAATTCCTAAGACTCACATTATTATATACTAAAGTAGTGAACAAAACAAGTTCTAGATTTAAAAATTCAAATCCTAAGCACTGACGCATTGATTTTGTTAGAAATAAACGAATTTACTCGAATTTATAAACTTTGCTTAGCTGACACACAAAAGCGAATTCAAAACAAAACTCAGTAAATTTCACACCTTGATGCGAAATGTTTTTCGGTCAGTAGAAAACTAGAAAACATCTGAAAACAAAATTCAAATAATCTTCAATTATCAGAAACAAATTATTTTACGGACCCATTTCGCGAGCCGACGCGAAATTTATCGTCGACCAATGGAAAGGCCAGAATCACATCCGGGAGGGAATTCCCAACTAACTTTTTCGAGCCCAACAAACGAAATAAAAGATGAAGCAAATTCGACTGTCGCCAGAAGACGAGCGTAATTAACACATACCCTTGACAAACGTCAAGCGATCGTTATTATTATCATCTCTATCTTTCTCCCTCGCCTCTTTATTCTCACGGTTCACCCTTCTATCTGTTCTTATACTTGATAACCAAACGGAACCCTTTAAGACTGAGCGAATACTTCAAAGACACTTCTACCCAAAGATAACGCTCATACATACATACATACATACATACATACATACATACATACATACATACATACATACATACATACATATGTTCCTGCCTACATCCACGCAAGTTACTACTACGAACTCTTGACATTCTTAACTACTTACTACAATTTCTCATGGAACTTTTAACTTTTATCAATTCATGTTATTCTTTTCTATTAATAAATTTCTATTTAAACATACAAAAGGTATATTTTTTATTCTTCTACAAATCTACACCATCTGATAACCTTCTGATAATTCTGGATAAAACCTGTAAGTTGTAGGAGGTTTGGTTATGTTTCGCACAAGGCCAATTAAAAAAAAACATAAACCATCTCCCTACTTCTACACTAACACATGGCAGAAATATGCAAGATCATTATGTAAGATTCAAGGAAACTTTCAAAATACTTAAAGAAGCTGGAATAAAAACAAATAAAGAAAAATGCGAATACAGAAAAACTCAGATAATATATTTTGGACATATTACATCAAGTAAATGAGTACAAAAGTTTGAAGATAAAATAAAAGCAATTAAAAATTGAAAGTGCCATCTTCAGCAACAGAACTGAAAAGGATATTCGACATGATATTAATATTTGGGTATATTCCTACCAAACCTTGCAACCATAATTTAACTGATGTTAGAATTATTAAGAAAAAATGTAGGTTTAGGATCATCCACAACAGAATGCTTTTGAAAAGTTATTGACTAAAACACCAATTCAATACCAACATAGTATGACCCAAGGAATAAATAATTATAAGTGCTAATGCAAGCAAATAGAATAAAAAGTCAGAATAAAAGTTGCTTATGCATCAAGGACTTTTACGCAGAAAGAGAAACAAATATGCCTAAATTGAAAAGGAATGCCTGGCCATAGTGTTCGCATCTGAACGATTTGATGGTAACTTAACGGGACTGGAAGAATTTCAAGTGCTTACAGATCAGAAGCTGTTATGACATCATTAATAAACACGCAGAATGTATGCAAAATACCGATATGATGTGAAAATTTTCTTAATGTGGTTGAAAAGATACAAACTTAAAGTGGAACGTGTGCCTGGGAAAAAGTAAATGGTTTTAGATAACTTATCGTGACATCTAATTCAAAATGAAAACAACATCACGGAAAACGATGTAAAGTCATATCTTAGAAACACTACTTACCTCAAATAGAGAAAACGAAGAGATAAAAATAAAAACAGGAAACGACACACTGTTAAAAGAAGTAATTCATTTAACAAAGAAAAAGAGTGACGTATAAATGAAACCTTATTTTAACCACAAAAGTGAAATGTCAGTACTAAAAGACTTACTTTTCTATCGGAACAGAATAGTTATTCCAAGAATGTTTAGATTTGAAATATTAAAGTCTATAATAATCATTTCGGCCTAAATAAATGTAAAGAGCTAAAATATGGTGGGCAGGAATAACAACAGATATAGAAAAATTAGTTGAAACAAGCTCATTTTGTAATTTGCCTACTTATCGCTTCCTTTCAACGAGAGACATTTACATCAATTTATCATTTGTTGTATTTTTACGTTAATACAGTTGTTTATTTCTTAAACCTCCGCAGTTTCTTCTTTGTTTAGCCACCATACGCTGCATAACATAACAAACGGATAAACTGAAACATCAAGGAAAATACATTCGGTCGGCCTGAAGCAGACTGCCACCACGTTTAATTTCGTTGTTCTTCATTTTTTTTTCTTTTACTTTTTTTCAGCGCATCCTATCGATTACTCCCTTAGCTTTACGATTGAAAAAAAAAAAAAGAAAAAAAATTTGAAAAATTTCAATATTTAAACATTTTCTGGGGGGATCAGTTTCTCATACAACGTAAAGTAAATCGAGCCTCCATTTTGAAACCAGTTGCCGGTACGACATTACCGCCACCTGTAAATTTGTTCATTGTCAAATTTTTTGGACTTTTTTAGTGCAATATTATTTTTTACTCATTAAAATTTACGAATGACAAAAAAAAAAAAAAAAAAATTGCAAAAGTTTCCATATTTAAACAATTTGAGTAGGGGGGGGAACAGTTTCTCATAAACCTTATAGTGGATTGAAAATGGAGGAGCGATTTACTTTAACGTTGCATGATAAACTGATCCCCCTTACAAATTTGCTTAAATATTGTAATTTTTCAAAAACATTTTTTGATAATCAGAAAGTTTAAGTAACAATCGATAGAACTGCGCTAAAAAAAAGTAAAAAAAAGAAATGAAAAACAACGAAATTAACATAAACAAAGCGATCCCAACGCCAGTGGATTGAAAATGGAAGATCGATTTATTTTAACGTTGCATGAGAAACTGCCCCCCCCACCCACCCATGGAACGACAAATCGGGGTGCCGAGTTCGAATTCCAGTTGAATTCCTTGCATTCAACTACGCACAAATAACCTTAGGAAAGGTATTAATCCGTCTCTTCTCTCCAGTTATGGGTTAAATAATAGGACAGATTGGATTCTATAGTCTTGGCTGGCAACCAGTCTATCGCAGAAAGCAATGGCAACCTACTGCGGGATAACCTTCTCTTTTGAGACATGATCGCCAAAGCGTGTATCACGTATGGCACTTAACTGAACTAGCCATAATGTAATTAACAAAATGAAGACCTTATTCAGCAAATAGCGTATTTTCAATACATTGGTCAGCAGTAATGGGGAATAATATAAAAGAGACATTTGTAAATAATTTACGAAACAGTAGAGAGCTTACGGCATAACAAGTAGCCCACATTTCTCACAGGGTAATGGAGAGACAGAATCAGCACTTTTGAATAGCCAAGAGAAAATTAAAACAACCAGATTATTAATCGCATAATTAGTACATCGGAGTGCATCAATTTTTAATACAAACAAAAGTCCCGCGGTATTTTTAAGGGGGTGGTTAATAAGAACTACATTTCCATGACATTGGAAGAAATGTCAAATGGTTTAATTTAAATCAAGTAAGGGAAGGAAGGAGACAGATTCTATAAGGCGTTCGGTGACAATGACAGGTGGTAAAATTTTGAATTACCGACCCCTGAATATAATTACAGGCGGCGCGAGATTTGAAAAAAATCAATCTTTTTCTCGGTGACTTTTCATATCCTCAAAAATGTGAGTACCCCAGCTAAAAGACACAGTAAGTTGATTTAAAGGCTTCACATTTCATTTCATTTCTCATTTTGTTGTAGATTCGTTACAACGATATTTTGGTCGGTGTAGATTTTTGCTATGAAGTGCATTTACATTGATCGGCGCAAATGTTGTAAGATTTGAAAAATGGGTATTGTTGAAAATGTCAAATAGATGCAAAGAATGCACGTTTGGATTTGGAGTTTTTGCTATGTCTAGCGGGGTCAGAAAGGGTTAGCGCCTAGAGACAAAAATTACATCGGAAGACAATTGCCAGTAGAGCGGAAGTGACGTCAACTTGACAGTTTGGAAGAGCGAAATTATGGTAGTAATAGACAGTTGCGGAGAGCATAGAAGAAGAAGAAGGGTTGCAGATTGTGAAGAAGATTGTGAAATTTGTCCCCATGAAAGTCAGGTTTAATTTGAGTTGTGAAGTTGATAATTATTGTTGTCGTCTCAGAAGCTTTACGTATCATCGTCGTTGCAGTCATCGTGAGAGACCCCAAATTTGCAGAAATTTGTTCTAGCATTGTTGGTCCCAATAGTGCTTTGTTTTTGACAGAAGAAACATATACCCAACGAAAGGGATATATAACAATTTTCCGTTTGTTAAATGTCCTGTCAATATATTTGTTGATATGTCTTATTTATCATTTGGACTTACACGTGTCGACCAAATTGTTCGCATGTTAAATGTATATTTAGCATATAAAATATTATCAAAAGTGTTGAAGTCAGCAACAAAGTGGTGACTTCGACGTGATTTTCTGGATATATATATACATATATATATATATATATATATGTGTGTGTGTGTGTGTGTGTGTGTGTGTGTGTGTGTGTGTGTGTGTGTGTGTGTGTGTATGTATGTATGTATGTATATACTTTGAAAAAAGACACTACACTAGTTTCAAAAAGAAAATTTTCTTTACGGCTCAGAGCAACATGTGTGTAGAATTTTGGCAAACTGCTGTAACTATTATACACCAGCCAAATTATGACCACTTCCCAGTTGACTTCCTTTCCTTTGCCAGTGGTTATAATAACCTACTACTGCACCTGCAGTAAAATTTGTGAAGACGTAGTGACGGACAATGTCATTGCTATCTAGAATCAATTAACGCACAATTTGACCAAATCCAGCAACTCGGTCTTACCTAATTCTACCGAGCGAGTAGACGCTATGTCAGTGAGATCCGAGCATATTTCTCATTATCACAGGTGACACTCCAGTCGAAATAGACGTAACAACCAACACAGTTCAAAACCCGGGGTACGCAACACCAGAATATGTTGGTGTCATCATAAATTTGGTACTAATGCAAGAAGTGCACAAAACTTTGTGCATTCCTACCACCGAAGCAGGAACCGTGTATTTCGACCAGTGATGACGACGACGACTGCGTCCGAATATTCGGAGAAAATTCGCCTATTTTGCATTCGTGTCTTATGTTACGGATATGAATTTAATACCAGCGCTATATAAACTCCAGGATGCGATCGGCACAAAAATTGACACATATGGTGGAAAATCACTTACGTTAAATTTTGCTATCCGACGGAGTTTTTCGTGGATTTTTATACAAGCAGATGTAAAGATACATATACTCGGAGCAGACTTCCTCACGCATTTCAACTTATCAGTTAACATGCCTACCAAGACACTGATAAACAACAAACCTAACTAAAAATCCAACAAATTTTTCCTGAAATTCTTCAGAAATTCTCAGGAATTGCAACGCCATTCAAACACAGTACTACACATTACTACACCAAATAGACTCAACCCGGTAAAATACATGACGACAAGGAAAGAATTTCAACACCTACTGCAGTTAGGAATAATTCGACCGTCCAAGAGCCTGTGGTCATCCCTGTTATACATGGTACCAAAAGTAGATTTTTCAGCCTGGCTTTCGTGTGGCGTTCCGACGACTAAACGAGCCAACAGTCCGAGATTGTTGTCATATCCCTAATATACACGATTTCATGGTAAGATTACAGGGAATGCACATTTTCACCAGATTTGATTTAATCAAGGCGTATTACCAAATCTTTGTCGAAGAAAGCGATATACCTAAGACTGCATGCGGTTATTACATCCTGACAGACGAGCAACCACCAAAATGATAACGGATCGACTTGTATGACCGATCATGTTCACTGAAAAAAAATTGATAGAGTAATGCATTCAGATTCAAAAACACTTAGGAAACATACGAAATCACCCATTTGTTAATACTAGAGACCTGACGGTAGGTTCACTCATTTGCATATAAATACTGTTGGGCCCCTCTCAAACGGACGTAGTTTCACTCATATGCTCACTACAGTGGGTCGATTTAGTCGATGGCCTACTCGTTTTCCTGTTCCAAATACTTTCGCGGATACTATTGCAAAAGTTTTACTGGACAACTGGATCAGTACATTTGGATTGCTATCTATAATTCTAACAGAGGATCACAGTTTTCAATCTATTTTTTCAAGTAATTTGTCAACCTACTCGGAGTTAAACATAACCGAACTATTGCATAATATCCAATGGAATTGCGGAAAGATTCCGCTCCGCAAATGGCTAAAAATTGCACTAACCACAAAGATTGACCCTTATAACTTGGTAGATAACCTACCTATTACCCTCCTATTAATTCGAATTGTCCTAAAAGAAGCCTTACGCTACACACCAGTAGACATCATTTTTGAAACATCACTGACATTACTTAGTCAGTACTTTCAGATAGACAAAATATCGACCCCTTTGACGGACTTTGTTAACAAACTAAAAAACAAGATTACTAGGTTTTATCTAAGTACCTCCACTACGTCGCTAAAAACAGCATAGTATGAATAAAAAATGTCCCAAACTTAATAAAAACGAACTTGTCCAAATCCGTGAATGTTTGTGTTATTATTAAGAGGAAAGATCAAAGTATTTTTAATTATTTAAAAAAAAAAAAATTAATCCTTTCTAACACGTACGAAATTTTGGTAACAAATTTTGTTTTTATTTTCGTTAGCGGGGAGCCAAATCGTTGCGAGTTTACAATGGAAAACGTAGTATTACTTTTTCCGCTGACAAACATTAATTTAGAAATTCTTGCAAAAATCAAATAATTGTCGGATTTTAATGAAACTTTCAGGACTTATTGACAAATAAATGAAATCATTTTTTAAATTATTATTTTTTAAAACTATTGGTAAAAATATTTTTTTACATCTGTTACCTACCTCAAAGTAAAATTCTGAAATTTCAAGAAATTCTGTAGACAAAATTGGTTTTATTACTTAAACGCAGGACTCATTGGGGAATGTAAATCATGTATTTTTTTTTTCAACCATTTAGCACCTTTTACCGAAAATCAGCTCTGAAGAGTAAAATAAAAAATGCAATGAAACTACGATATTATTTAATTAGATTAGCTTTTAATTGTTTTAATAAATAATATAAATTTCAGACATAATCTAAAGAAAAAAAAAATCAATTAATAATGAAATTAAAAAAAAATCATTTTTGCTTTTTTTAAAAATTATAATAATTTATAAAGTTTCAAAAACATTTTTAAAATATTTCCAAGACTTGTAGATTGGTAGGTTATAAAGTGAAGACTATATTTACTAATTGAAAATTGGAAAGTTTAATATAAATCATCTAGCCATCGTATTTTTTAAATAATTTTCAACTTTTTTGTATATATTTGAAGCATGTTTTTTTTCTTTTTTGTATGGTAGTTTCTATGTGTGCATTAAAAGGTTACGTGTTTCACGGTTTCTTCCACTTACCGGAAAAAGAATTTGTACAATTATATCACTTGTTATCGCTATACGCTTATCTTATCTCGCATCTGGCGAGCTGCCAACACATTTCTAATACAGTGGAAAGGTCAGAAAGTTCAATTCTGCGATTAAGAAATAGTTTTATTCTAAATTTCATGCTATAAATAAGTAATACTGTTGTAAATCAAATTAATTTAACATTAAATTTGTTAATTTTCCAAAAGTAATGCCATAGATGTATATTTTATTTTTGAAATATTTTTAAACCCGAGAATTAACTTTTACTTACAAATGTGTCGACTGCTCAAAAATGGCCGAAAATTGAAAAATTAAAAAAAAAACAACTCTGAATTTTAGATTTCAACCAATATAATTTTTGTTTGAAATACACCAGAGTATTTTGCTTACTGGAAATAGTAAATTTAATCATTTAGCTTTCAATTAAAAATAAAAGTTTCAAGAAAACTTTTTTTTATTAAAAAAATCAATTTAAGCGTTAGTTATCGAAAATGAGTGGAGGTATCCATTTTACACCCACTAGATGTGCAACTAAACAATCTTTTATACCTGGAGATAATTATATTTTTTATAATTGTGAGTATATTTTTCTCGGGAATGACATGATTTAGAAACCATTACTCCCAAATTATTCAGGTCCACATGAAGTGTTGGAGGGACATCAAAAATATTTTACGATTTAAAAAAGAAAAGAAAAACACTGTATCAATTAATCGTTTAAGACCTACTTACATTGAAAAAAAAAAACAGAAATCAAAGCTGTGACAAATAGAGAGAGAGAGAGAGAGAGAGAGAGAGAGAGAGAGAGAGAGAGAGAGAAACACATACACACATTTAAGGGGTTCAAAATTCCTAAAGAAGGCCGAAACGGACAACGGCCGAAACGTCATGTCATTCGTTTGTTTTCTTTTTAATTTTTTTAAAAGAATTTTTTAAAACAGATTTTCTACTTTCAGTAAAAGTAGCAATATTAATTTTTTATTATTAAAATTGGAGTAAATTAAACAGTGAATTTAAACCAGCACGTTCT
Organism: Ascarosepion bandense; assembly: GCA_037127315.1. Lineage (NCBI taxonomy): Eukaryota > Metazoa > Mollusca > Cephalopoda > Sepiida > Sepiidae > Ascarosepion > Ascarosepion bandense. Next base: position 2,850,178 of record JBBBDQ010001499.1, on the reverse strand, counting down.
GTTTACTGGTGGTGAAATCTGATCTAGGCATAATATATGCACGTTTAATTTGGGTCATTAGAAGACAATGGAAATGAACGAAATAATTTTTTAGGATAAAAAAATTGGAGTAAGTTGGAACAGCGAGATGTATTTTGTTTACCGGTGGCGAAATCTGATCTCAGCATAAGTTGTGTGCCATTGAATTTAAGTCATCAGAAAACAGTGGAAATAAACGAAATATTTTTTTGCAAGTAAAATTGAAATAGCACTGAGTAAATCAGACACTTGTGATAACCAGACACTCGTAATGGCCTTGTTTATAACTTTCCGAGTTTCTTATATAAGCCCGTAGTAATGCTGAAGAAAAGAGTGTGAGATCGGGTCTCCTCGATGAGGGTGGTGCTAAAAAGTCAGAGACGACAACTGTGGAAGCGTACAGTTGTGTGAGATCGGTACCCCCCCCCCCTCGCCGCTGGAGTAAGGTTGCTGACAATTCGGACCAAACAACCTCCTAACCGAAGACGTCTTTGTATGAAAAAGGAGAGTAAAATATATTTTATATTTTATTTGCATTTGGTCCTATTGTCTCAGACGGAGGCTTTGTTGCAACTTGTATTTGTTGCTGCTGGCGGTGACGACGGAAGGACAAAGAAGAGGGAGAAAAAGATTATGAAATGATGATGTGAAACTGATATTTTGTGAAGAAGTCGGATTGAGGGTTCTCGACAAGGAGATTATCATTTGAAAAGTTTTAGCGTCGTCCCGAATTTGTTGCGGATTTTTGAAATTTAAAAGTCATCCAAGAACTTTGAGAAGTATCGTCGTCGTAACGGTCGCGTTGAAAAAAAAAACCGCTGAGTATATGAATGAAAAGTATCGTCGTCATCACGGTCGCAGTGAGAAACTGCTGAGTATATGAATGAGAAGTATCGTCGTCGTAGCAATCGCATTGAAAAACCGCTGAGTATATGAAACATAATGTTTGTCACCAGCCCGACAACAATCGGTATTGCATCATCCTGCCAGCACCTTTGAAAGGCATCGTGATCCCAGCGTTTTATTTGAGAAGAATTGACTCTGTTAAAGGAGTCTGGAGAACATTTTTTAGAAGAGTTATATATCTTCATATCTTCTGAGATGATTTAATAACACACACACACACACACACACACGCACACTCTCTCTCTCTCTCTCATCCGGTGTGTGAGTTGTTACGCTAAAAACTTTTACTTTCTGTATTCTTTTTCTTATAAAGGACGTTAACATTGCAACCGAAAGAGTTAAAAAGCAAACCAAAAAGACAAAATGCTCTCATCTAAAATTTTAGTACTTTTGTAAGGATACAAAAGGTGCTTATCGCCCTTTGGTCGAGATAATGTCACATCGTCACATGGCAATCGCTCTTGAGGTCACTCCCTATAGTGACCCAAGCGCTAACAACAATCGAGGAAGAAGGTTTTTCCCTTCTACCTAACCCAAAGGCCTTGGCAAAATCTGTCTACCGCCATGTTTCGCTGGAACATAAAACTCCTGCCGTCCTGTTGGAATATAGATGCATTCGGTCCCTTCAAATGTTATAACAATGGCCGAACAGAGTTATAACAGGCCGAAAAATAAAGCTTTTCCTTTTCTTTCTTCTGATAGTTTGCTTTGCGTTGGATATAATGGATATGTATTTCTCCACGTGTGGACACGTGTCTGTATAATTATATATTTATTATCTGTGTATATCATAATATAAAAGTCTCTTTGAGAATCTGGACGGTGGGGAAATATTGTTTGGATTTCCAAGACCTGGCGATAATTACAGGCGGCACAAGATTTATAAGAATCAATTTTGTCGGTAAAAAAACATGTTTTTTATGTTTTTTTTCGCCGAAAAAAAAACACATAAAAGTGCAGTAAAAAGTAAAATATTTCATTTTTATTTTGAAAAAGTTTTTTAGTAATAATGTTAGGAAGCCGGAGTTGCATATATAATATACGGTTCTTTTAAAAAATCAGTTAATAAAATGCTGTTGAATGAATAAGATGTCTTTCTGTCTTGCCATTTTGTGAGATGCTTCCTGCTTTAAGTTACAACTCTGGTGTGCTACTATCAACGATCTTCAATCTTAGCCTGCAGACGAAACGCAGCTATTGAAAATCAGATAAAAATCGAAACAGTAATTTATTCCAACAATTAGTAAAATTGGTGAAAAATCATCATAAATATTTACGTCCAATCAAAGGCGTTTATGAGGAATATTTCCAGATTCTTATTTAGAGTTTATTTTAACTCTTAAACCACTAGAATAACCAGTCGTAATAATGGTTGGTGAAGTTAAGTGCCTATTCTTCATGCAATTTCTCGTATAACGACTCACGCATATAGACAACTCAACATCAACACCTTTCAATCTTGATTCAATGCAGCGATTCAAGCGATAACTAATGCACCACGATGACCCGTTCAAACAAACTTTAGTGAAAACTTTATTATTTACCGTGACAAGGGTTTTCAACTGGTAGGTAGGTCATGGAACTAAACACAAGAGAGACATTGACAAGAAGTAGAAGGTGTACAATACATCATCTTATTAATGTAGTAGCCGACCTGGAAATGAATAGAGCAAAAAAAGCGAGAAAGCAACACTATAAGAATTTTTTTTTTTAAAGTGTTTGAAAAATTAAAATTTCATATAAACGTCTTCATTCTTATCAGTAAAACATAAGAAGTTATGAAAAAACAATGTTTGACAAATCAAAACATTTTTATTTGAAAGATCTTTTCAAAAACTCTCCTTGTTTTATATTCTGATTACAGTGGATTACTGGCAACGTGAAAGAAAAGGGGTGCCAAATATTTACCTTAAAAGGAAAATTTGAATACAAACGATTTTATTCATTAGTCTTAATGAGGAAATCATTTGTATTCCCAATTTCCTTTTCAAAAATATCATTTCGTTTCAAAAAACAAGTATTAAAATTTCAACAGGAAAAAACAAGTATTAAAATTTCAACAGCGTGTATTCGACAAATTTCGGAGTATATACGTAGTTGTTTGAAAGGTGCCGAAATTGTTCATGTCTAATTCTTCAATTGATTTTGATAAGAAAAGCGATTGGGTGTAAGGGTGTCATCAGCAGGGTTAGGAGTCGACCGATTTCTTGAGTTGATTGGTCGAGGTCATGGTTTATGTCAGAGGATAGGTCTGGAGCGAATTAGTGAAGCCAAGTGTAGTGTCATTTGTGGGGTTTGGTGTATGCCTTTCTTCATGGTTGAAATCGACACTAGTGAGGTGTTTGATAGTCTAGCGGTCGTGTGACGAAGCCGAAGTATTGAAGCCTGATAATGAGGGTTGGTGGGGTTGACGTAGGTCAGAATGGTGGTGGGACGAGGGAAGTATTGAGTGGATAGTGAAAGTTGATTGAGCAGGATGTCTCTGTTGGATTCTGTTTGAATGTCGTATCAACAAAAAACGGTGTCACTGGGGTGGCAACGAGAGACGATCATGGCGGTGTCGACAGGTGGCTTTTTCGGCCTGCTACTGCGTCGGTCGTTTTCGAGGATCTTTCTTTTAAACAAATCTGGTAGTCCCCCGGGGTTTTTTTTCTTTGGTGGGAACATCCGCAATTGGCTATTTTATTTTATTTTATTTTTTGGGACTTATTTTGTGAACAGGATGTAATACTCGGAGTCCCTGCACTAACGACGACTGTGTGTGTGTTGGTTTCCTAGTGTTCACATCCAGTCAACATGTAGAGGGAAACAGGAGATCTAAATGCAGCATATAACTAAATGCAGAATATAACTGTCATTACCACTACTCCTTACTACTTCGACTCTTCCATTTTAAGCCCTTTTTCTCGTGCTTTTTCGTCTCTACTACCATTGTTTAACTATTTCATTCTCTCATGCACAGTCACGCTTGAATTCTACGTTCCCCGGTAGACATAACAACATTTAAAGACGACTTGAGCGATCACGTGGAAATTTTCGTCAAGCACATTGAAAACCCAACTTGACGCAACCCGTGGAAACTTTTCGCTAAACGGAAAAATTAAAAGAATTATTTATTTTACCAAAAAAGCAACACATTCAACTCTAGTAGAATAAGAATTTATTCTCATGGGTGGTATAATTTAAATCTCTTTAAATCTTTTCCCAGCGTTCAAGGGGAGCAACTCTTTTCGCTTAATGTATTACCACGTGTTCACAGCGGCAAAGCAAATAAGATTAAAAATGCATACGTCTCAATTACAGAACTATTTATTACAACATACAATATTAAAATACATAAAAATGTTTTTACATTTAACATGTACAATTCAATAAATGATTAGCATTGGAAATATGTACAATAAAGACAGGAGAACTGCTAAAATTATAGGTATTTTAGCGTCAAAATGGATCGCGGAACATACAATTAAATTATTGTAACCAAGTCACGAATTAGCCAAGAGGGAAAGAGGAAGGTGTGCTTTACGAACACAGACACAAAGTACTTACGAGAAGGTGTAAATACAAATGGCGTTCTCTTAGATTCGAATTAGCGGGAGGCGGACAAGTCGGGGTTCCCGTAGCCGAAAGCTCCTTCCTTCAGGGACTTGTTGGGCCGACGCTTTCTTCTTCTTCTTCTTCTTCTTCTTAGGGTAACGGCTCTGTTCAAACAGCACTAGAAGGCTTCCTCAAACGCAGCAACAATTCAACAAGGAGTCAAATATTTAAGGGACCCCGGAAGCCACAATTAGGCGATTCGATTTGGTTAATGGGAAAACCAACGACTAACCAGGCGATTGTACGGGATATAATTGTTGAAGTATTTTTTCGGTGTAGAGAACACCGAAAAAATACTTCAACAATTATATCCCGTTAATATGGGGATAAAACACACACTTCGGCTGTACGAAGATGAGTGACAGCTAATGCAGGGGGAAATACAAAGCTGGGTTCGCATTACGAGGCCACACTGCAGCGAAAAGTCTGTACGCCTTTACTCACTGCACCCAGTTCTGCCGACTGCCACTGTCCCCCTGCCGGTGCAAGTCCCTCGGGGAAAATCTTCCTGCACCCTCACCAAGTGACGTGTCCTGTGATTGGTCAACAGCGAGAGTACGCTGAAAGCGGCTCCATCATTGGCTCCAAGCGCCTGAAGCTTCCCAAAAGAGGACGACCAAAATGAAAACAAGGGTCGGTGCAACTTTAGAAAGTACCGCCTGAAATAAATCTTCCCTCTAATCAAAATCATTCTTACAAAATATGACTTTCGTCTAATAAGTTTAAAGCGCAGAAAACAGAGCTCATTTTCTTCAAGAATGCCACCCACAATTCAAAGAAACTTATGCGAACCACATGAAAAAAAGCACCCAAACACAGAATAATTCAACTGCTTTCTTATACTACACAGTAAATCTTCAGTCTCTCCAGTTTAACAGAATATATAATGTGTAAATGGGATATAACGCATGCGTCAACCCACTGTTGCTTCAGAGATTAACAAGAACGATCGGAGAAAACAGCGGATGCAAATGATAATCCCGAAGATAGTGTAGTGAACAGGAAGTTATGTCCTCAACGACTTAAAACAGAATAACATATTTGAGTATCTGCACATGGCTCTGCGCAGATATCCCGGTTGAAACTAAATTTAAAAGAAATATACATATATTAACCAATCAGAGAACAGGGAAATATATTTGAAAGTGATCCACTTTTGTCTTCCAAAAATGTATCAGTACGCATGATTTTGTCTCTTCCTTCAGAGAACCTCTTAGACGTTCCCTGAACCCAAGTCCAGGCGACTTGCGTTTGTTACCCTTTCACTCCCTCTCTCGTGCTGCATTCTGTACTTCTCCTTCTTCAAAGAAAATTTCGTAAAGACAGACACAAAGAAGACACAATTAAACAAACATTTAACTGAACGGACACAACAAAGACATCTCGACTACAATTATACCCACCTCCTACTTACACCCTTATCGTCATTACTGCTTTCATACATTCAACTTACTTTTCTCTTTACAGGACTATTATGAACTCTTATTACCAACCTTGGACCAGACATGAACATTACTATAATTTTGTATAATACAGAATTATTTAATGTTTATATCAATTATTTTTATACACCATCTTGATTGTTCTTATTTTCACACACCTTTTATAGTGGACTATATACTTAACAATGCCAAATCAAATCAAACGCACACACACACACACACACACACACACACACACACACACACACACACACACACTCCATTATAAACTGGTGACCACAATCTGCTATAAATTTGTAACAGTCCACCATAATAGTAACCCATCCAGAGAAAAATCGTCTCCCAATCAAATGTTCTCACGAAACATACATCGACACTCGATATTACTTTCACCAGCTTCAACTCAACAACTTCCCAAATCAAAGCCTTTTCTAATAGTTAATTTTTTGTGTCCCCAGGATAAATTCATACGGCAAAGTCACTATCTTGTTTTTCAACGAGAAACAAAAAACACACCAGCGATATATTTTCCAGAACGTTCTGACTAAACAGAAATTCTACAACACCCTGATTACATAGTACTCACACCCTGGTCGATCGTGCAAATTACCCAATCTCCGCGGCTTGGTCCATGAGTCAATAACTTCGATCTAAACCCTGCCTTATCTCACATTGTGTTTTGTTTGATCATAAGGCTGGCAAAGTCGGATAGTCTTTAGAAATCGCTTAAATGGATCGGTCCGGGCAGAGCAAAAGAGAAAAATATTTTCATGGAATTAAATGTTTTTATATCTTCGTTCTTTCGGTACAATATTTGGTTATTTCAATAATCAGAATCTTTTTTTCATGCAGACCCAATCCACGTCTTAAGTCGAATGTAACACTTCGAATAGTTTGGTATAGTCTGGCACAAGGCTTAGGTCAGATCTTCTTCTCAGGCAGTCACGTGGCCTCCTCTCGTCTCGCCGTTTGTAACTCTCTGTTGCAGTCTCTAGCCGCAGCTCTAACTGACCTTGGTCGCTTTGGGCTTTCGTATTTATGGACATCTATCTAAAACTGGTGTGGGGTACGGTTGGTTCGGAGAAATCGATAATTTCCCTATTTTCAGAAAGAGTTTCTTTGTTGTCTGGCTATCGAAAAATAATTACATTTTCAATTCGGGAGGGGTTCTTTTTTCCATGGGTAACGCTCACAGGTATCGACCCGCCCCAAAAACTTCTTCCTTCTCTCATTGGCATCCTTTACTAATAACCTTCAAGAGAAGTGGGCAATTTCTCCACCTTCCTTGGCATTTCACCTGCATCTGCTACCCTTCAATCAACTTGATTCGACTGCCTCGGATTTAATTAACTCGCGGTTATAAATCAAATTTCATCATTTCATATTTTTCCTAGGCAAGGAAAAATTCCGTTTCAAATCAGATTTTTACCTCAATTTTTGTCAGGGTCGGTAATTTCTTTAATCACAAGGAAATCCTTATCCTCTGGCTCTGTTTATTGCACAATCCTGTTCGTTGTCTATTCGACGTGGTCATTAAGTAAGTTTTATCATTCCTGACTTTGCTTATGCAAAATTCTCTATCCGTCCTGTGTTTTGATAACCCGTATTCTGGAAACAGAAACCATTAATCAGCTGTCCAAAATTGACCACGTATTTTTCTTGAAATTTGCCTTTTTTCATTAAAAATTTTCATGTTCAGAGATTTCATATTTTCTGAAAAAACTCATCTTCATTCTTTCTCTCGGTGTATCCATTAACTCTTCATTTCTAGTCACCAGCGCTGAAGCGTGTTACACTTCAAGCAAGTACATTATTGTCGACATGTTTAATCGCACATATTTCAACTACACCATTCGACTCTTTTGTTTTCAACTTACGAATGACAGAACATACACGAGCTTTATAGATATATTGGCAAAATAAAATTCTCCCAATCTAAGCGAGATTTTGTGGGTTACACGACTTCGCTTCGCCAAAAGCACCCATTAGGTGACGTTATTTAAGTTTATAAAAAGGTAAACATATTCTCTATCTTTCTCTTTTTTTGTTTGCTTTTAGATACAGTTTTTCTCTTTCATTTCAATTGTGTGTACATGCAGTAACTTTTGTTAATGCATCCATATAATAGCAGTTTTTTTTATTTTTTTATGTTCTTTATTTTTACCCGGACTCAGATGAAACTGCCAACATCGTTTGCGTTCTATATTCCAGAAGTCCATAAATATTTAAGATACAACATACACACACTCATATTCAATGTGTTCATTTCTACTACAAGGTTATGACTTATTTTTACTCGAGCATCATAGAATCACGCAAGTTGATAAACTCTTCGCATGCCCCACAAAATAACACTGAGGTCTTTTAACGCATGTCTTGGGATCCATAAATTTTTCCCATAAATTTCAAGTCATGAAAACTTTCACCAGCAGCGTTGGAATATCGACTAGAAGGATGATTCGGAACAACTAGAAATCAACCGGTAGTGTAGTGTAGGAGTAGTATTATATAGTGCTGCTGTTCTGGATCTTGATGAACAACGATAACGATTGTCTTGAAACATTACGACGAACATGAACACATATATATAAAAACTTATACTTTTATTTTTCGTCGGTGACGGTTGTGTGAAGTGGAGGGTAATCAAAGAGAATCACACACATACGAGGAAGCCGAAGGAGAGTCGTTAGCTAGTGAGAGTTTTCTGTTCTCTTGCACTGTGTTCTGACTTCTTCTCCTTCTGTCTTCGACTTATATAACCAAAAACTCCCACGCATCTCTGCCCCTTGGGACTGTCGTTCAATAGACGTCAATCATATGTTTGTCGGCCAGTGCCTTTAAAGCCTTTTGTTATCGTCATGTGCTTTCTGTTTTTGATGTCGGCCACCTCCTGTGCTCTCTGCCTTTGATCTCGATCATATCTTTGCCGGCCATTGCCTGTGTTCTCTGATTTTAATGTCAATCAAATTTGTGTCAGCCACTGTTTGTTTTCTGCCTTTGATGTCAATCATATTTTTGCCGAGTCATGGTAATATATTAAACTCCTCGCCATCTTATTTTTCATAATATTCACATATAAACATTCTAAGTGCATCTCTTCTCCACCCACAGCAACCCCCGACACACACAACCAAGGCAATTGTACAAAATGGTATACATATAACAATATGCAAAAAAGAAAAAATTCTTTTAAATTTAAAAAAATATGTTCATCGCATCTGTCTCTTTTGGGTTACTACACTGCATGAACACACAAAATCAACCAATAATACAGAAAAGTACATGCAGACAAAATCAATACAAAATTATCAATACCAAAAGTGACACTCACCTCTCTACTTCCTGTAATTGTGCTCCTGTTTTTTCCTTAATTTCATGCAAAAAAATACTATCTTCAATGTAAAGTCTAAATTAGTCTTTTAAGTTAAGAGTAATTATGATTAAGCCAGAACACAATTTGCATGGAAAAAACATTTTTTTTTTACTTCCACTAAGTATGTTATCTGTGTACACATTCTGAAACATGTTGAGCACCAGGACACAGTGAAATGATTAGTGCTAGAACAATCATGACTGAGCAGTGAGCTCGATCCTCACTAGGTGCTTCATAATTTCATCTTTAAGTCACACTTAGCAAATCATCATTCTGAGATAGGTGATTACATAACTTATAACAACAAAAGAATTTATTTCACGGATATTTTTGTCAACTTCCTAAGTTATCTGCATGTCTCAGACTCTAATCATATCCGTAACAGACTTATAGCATCTTTTGCCACAGTGATATCCCCTGCCTTTTCAGTTGGAAAAGTTTTGTTCCTTTATTCTTCCTTTATTTATTTCATTTATTCATTCATTCATTTGAACACTAACTCAATCCTCATACTGGCTGTCACTCCTGCCAACTAAAGGAATGATTTGCTTCAGGGATCCTTCACTTTTTTAGCAAGTTTATTATCAACTTTGCAGCATTGACCAACTCCTTTGTGATACCCTGAAGAAAATCTTTCACCAAAAAAAAAAAAGTAACACAAAATGCTCTGGAAGAGAAAAGTGAGAGAGATTGCCTACCCTTTTCCGTTGTTATTATTCCTATTTTATTTTATCTTTTCTTTCAAAGCCCTCCTTTTTAGAGTATGTCAACTACTTGCTACTTTTTTAAGAACACACACATCAGAAGAAAGTTCTGTAATATTTCAAAAGCTTGTTTTTCTCCGAGTTAAACACTTTGATGCATGACTTTAGGGAATAACTGTGCCCCAATTTTCAAATTGAAATTGGGTAAATGACCGTCAAATGACACCATATGTGCCTCTGCTCAAGTTCAACATCACACATGTAATTTTCACAACTTCAAACATACTACGTTTGAACACAGAAACCTGCTACTATCTGCAGTACATGTCATTCAAAGTCTGACTGAGAAAACAACAACAAAAAAGAGAAACAAAGAAAATTACCTAGGGACCTAATTCTATATGTTGATGATGGCACGTGGTTTGTTTGGATTATTAAAATCACCTTCAGTTTTAACTTAGTCTAAAAAATGGACAGGTCACATTAAATACTATTTAGCTTAATGTTTTTCACATGGACTGCAACTTCTACATGCATTGTCACAATGAAGGTAGTCTAATTTTCTATTACAAGCACTCCTCAATCATCTCATAGTTTTCTTTTCTATCTTATTTTGCAGCATACCTGCTAGCATACAACTTCCCTTTCTTATAGTGGTTCTTATAGTACTCCAAATCACTAACCTCAAGCTCTACATCCTTAGTCTTAATAAGGGACTTATGTATTACAGCTTTCCTTGCTTTTTTATGTTATTTCTAACAAAGCGGTAATAGTATGAGATCATTCCAATGAAGGCCCTCACTTGCCTAACATTGGTTGGAGTTGAAACTGATCTTAATGATTGAAACAGGTTGAAAATATCTCTTTGCTTTGCAATGACTTCATTTTCCATCAACTTCTTTTCCTTTGTCAACCTCATTTCTTCCATCAACTCCCACAAATGCATTCTCTACCCTTCTTCCTGTTTTCAAATAAGCCACATTTCTTAATTCCAATCATACTTGCACAAAATCAAAAAAAAGTATGCTGTTTCATCCTAAATTTTTTTTAAACTAGCAAGTTTTTTTTTTTAAATAAGCACTAGAGCAGAGTACACACAGGTAAACTGAAAAGTCACCTACCTTTCCTTGATGTTGTTTGTCACCACGATAGCTCAGTGTCCCTGCAGATGGCAACCAGATGTGTTATTAAACCAGGTTCACAAATCACTGCGTACCAAATCGTGTATGTTATATACTTCCGCTGTTCTGGATTTCGATGAACAATGATAATAATTGTCTTGAAATATAACGATGAACAAAAACATGGATATATAAAAATACAAACTTATATTTTTATTCTTTATCGGTGACAGTTGTGCATAGTGGAGGGTAACCAGAGAGAATAACACACATACGAGGGAGCCGATAGAGAGTTGTTAACCAACAGGAATTCTCTGTTTTTTCTCTGTGTTCTGACCTCTTTTTTTTGGTCTTTGATTTATATAACCAAAAACTCCCATACGTCCCTTCCCTTCAGACTGTCATTCAATTGACATCAATCATATTTTTATTGGCCACTGCCTTTCAAGATATTTGTTGTTGCCTTGTGTTTTTTGTCTTTGATATTGATTATATCTCTGTTGGTCACAGCCTGTGCTCTCTGCCTTTAATGTTGATCATATCTTTATCAACCATTGCCTGTGTTTTTTGCCTTTGATATCATTCATATTTCTCCTGGCCACTGTTTCTGTTTTCTGCCTTTGATGTCAATCATGTTTTTGCAAAGTCAAGGTAATATATTACAGTAGTTTCATTAAACTACTGTAATATAGTAGTCATCAGCACTATGACTGATGCTTACTTCATAAGAGTTGGCACTCTTAAATAGGTGAAAAACTGTGGTCGGCAACAACTTCATCAGAAACATTCAGAAGAACAGTTTCAACAAAAGCAAAATAATTTTCTTCTATCTTGGTCATCCATCATAGTTGACAGAACAAATGAATAGAATTCTCATATTCCTAGCATGTCTACAGCCAAACTGACACAGTTTCCTGGGTATTCTGACAGAATAGACCATAAATTATGCAGGCCAAAGTGTTGTCAAGTAAGTGTAAAAAATTCAGTGATCATCTCACAGTGGAAGAACTGCCAACTGCCAAAACTAAATGGAGTAACCTATAGCTGTTGACACACTCTAAGCCAGTGTTTCCTAACATGGGGTCTAGCACCTCCTTGTGAGCTCTGTTATGTTGGCTCTGGGAATTATTATTTTATTGAGGAGAGGGGGCAGTAGGCATTTATCCATATTTTTTTCAAAGTTTCAAAAATTATTCAATATTGGTGTTTCTGATATATTGTGTTTTGCTCCACCTAATTTATTACACCTTGTTTATCTTCCCTTAGAAGCCATAATAGATTTCTTTCAAAACAAATTAGCAAATTACAATCTTAAGTAACTACATTTCTAAGGAAAAATTTACCTATTTGTTGTTTAACATTAAAAATATAGCAAAACAAGTTCAGTTAAATCTGCAAAAAACAAAAAGTTATCTTTTTCAAAAATCACAGTTGATAGAAGACTGAAGCTGCAATAATTTTATTCATATTTGTTTGTTTAGTATGAAACTCTAGAAAATGATCAATTTATTTTTTTAAATAAGTTTACTGTAAAAATTAACAAGTATTTTTGAAAAATAAAGATGACAGATAAGTGCCATTTTCATTTATTTTTACCTATCATTTATTTATTAGGGTATCAAATTAATTTCTACAATTATTATATCATATCTAAGAATAAATTTTTAGAATTTTTTCAATTGCAACAAATTTAATAATATTATTACTACTATCATTCAATGAATTATTTACATATTTTAATATTATTTTAAAATTTTTATTAAATTGTTTTCTATTATCTTTACTTATGGCAAGTATAATTGCAAAATCTATTAATAGGAAAAATATTATAAAGAAATGGTTATTAAGCACTGTGATACATAATAAGTTCATGGACCTCTCTATTATATATTTTAATTTTTGCCTCAAATATTTAGTCACTCAAGTAATTTTCCAGTTTTTTAAAATAGGTATATGTGCTTCCATCTTTAACCATATTTATTGAGATGCTACTTAGACTGAAGCTTATCTTAAACTTTCTAGGCAGGTGCACACTTACAATGGTGAAACAGTCAATTTAGTAGAAGAAACTAATGTAAAGGCTTCATATAACAATTTGTTTTTCAATCATAAAATCTTGATTGTTGCAACAAAGTACTATTATTTTGTGAAAAAAATAGCACCCATGTACCTCAATAGTTGTTGAAGTGTTAATGGTGGTTATTGGCATTATTTGTAAGTTTTTTTTATTTTACTTTATTTTCAGTGCATGAGTCAGAAAACTCATTAAAGCAAAAATGTTGAATATATGAAGATTGGATTTGTTATTGCTCCTAATAATAACAATCTGTCTTCTTTGCAAGAAAGCTTTTTTGAATAAGTCCATGAAGCCATCCAGGTTTTCCAATCATTTAAACAAGTTACACCCTGATAAAGCATGTGTGTTGTGGTACAGTGGATATCGGCTCAGAACAGGAAATGAGAGCCGAGTTAAAATTCCATTCAAATTTGTTGCATTCACATATGTGCAAACACCTTTGGGAAAGATATGTTTCTCCCTTCAGCTATGAGTTAAATAGCAGAACAGATTGGGTTCTATAGCTTTGGTTGGCAACCAGTTTACCACAGGAGGTACTGACAACTTACTACAGGAAAATCTTCTACCCAGTCATATCACTTTCCAGACATGATCGCCCAAACGTGTATCACGTATGGCACTTAACTGATTGAAAGCAAACAAAGATTTATCATATTTTAAAATTCTACAAAATAAATTTGGCACCAAAAAATCTATTCACTCCCTTATGTCAAATCAATCACAGAAATGCAACAATGGACTTATTTATTCATACAATAACTCCAGAATGATTGTCAGATCAGGAAAACTTCATACAAATGAAGAACAATTCATTTTGCCAGCTATAGAGGAAGCTTGCCATACAGTAGTACATCATCCTTCCCAAAATGGAATTATCAGAACCATTCCATTTAGTAATAATTCTGTAGAAAGAATAATTAATGAAATGGCTGGGAACATTGAAGAGATCTTATATAACATATTTAAAAATCAACAATTTGGTTGCAAATTTTGATTGTACAGATCCACTCAAGCAATAAAGCCCTGCTTTTAGGCAATGTTTGCTTTATTAAAGATAAGGAATTGTGCAAAAATAACTGTTTGCAAAGGAACTTAAAATAGAACTTAAGGTGAATTCATTTTTAATATGTTTGAGCATTTTTTAAAGAAAAAGAAATCCCTACGGACAATATAATTGTTTGTGCAACAGATGGTGCTCCAGCATTAACAGGTCAATACAGAGGCTTTCTAACATTTTTAAAGAAAACTGTACCCAATGTATTTACAATACATTGTGTAATTCATTGTCAACATCTTGTTGCAAGAAACTTGAGTGATTGGCTTCATAAATCCCTTGGTATTTTTATCACAGCAGTAAATAAAATATGTCTTCCCCTTAATTCCTGAATATTTTGACAACTCTGCAATAATAATGACAAAGAATTTGATTGCTTCTTTTTACATACTGATATGAGATGGTTATTAAAAGTTTAAAGTTTGGTTTGAAGCAATTTTATTCACTTTTCAACACTGTCATACAATTTTTCCAAGAGAATAAATATGGTCATTTGAGTAATGATCTCTTAGCTTGTAAATTTGACATTGCCAACTTAACAAATTTATTCAATATATTGAATAAATCTGTTAAGTTGGCAAAGTCACATTTACAAGTGAAGAGATCATCATTCAAATGACCATATTTATTATCCTGTGAGAGTTGAAAAGTGAAAATCACAATAAAATGGCCACCTTAGTCAGGAGGCGAGCAGATTCTTTTCTTAATGTAAAGAACCAAATATAAGTTCCATTAATTATAATACAAATATTAAGTTAAATTTATAAATTTTTCTGGTGCTATTTTAAAAAAAACTCCAGGTTTTGGTGTATTTTCTTTTTGAGGTACAAAAGAAATAGTCTGTTTAATTCTTTAAAGTGCAGAACAGTTAATTAAGGCCTAATTGTATATATATTATATTTTTTGAGACCACACTGACTTATAAGACAAGAATGAAAATGTTGCTAGACTAAAGTGAACATTATCAACATTTTCACTCTCATCTTATAAAACTCAGTTAGTGTGATTTCAGAATATAAATCTTTGAATAATAATTCCATATTTACTTTAATGTAACATTTTATGTTATTTTTTGCAATTATTTAATCATATTAACTAGTAAGGAGGAAAAAGAAGACTAAGAGAAAAGTGTGTTTTTTCTTTCTTTTCAAAGCTGAAAAAAGTGAAATGGTAGAAAAAAGTGGGCACTTAAAATATGGCAACAAATAGAAATAAAAGCACTTTTTTTATGGAATCCCAAATAATAAAAAAAAGTAACTGCTATATAGATATTTTTATGGGTGACTTTTAAAATTAAATAATAGTAACTCAGAAGAGATTTGCTAATTTTTTTAAAAGTACCAATCATGGGAAATTATATTTCCTTCACACAGCAAGCCCAATGTATTCCACAGCAATAGGAAAAGTAAGCTTAATTTAACACACAACAAATTTGAAAACCAGAAAAGTTAAGTGATTAATCATTAATATATAAAGATGTTTTTTTTTTAACTTAAATCATAGTTCACTTGCAGATTTAAAAAGAAAAAGAAATAAAGTTATATACACTTTTCAAAACATTCTTATTATTGTAACAAGAGTAGAGGGTAAAAAACAAACATTTTGAACAGGAATTTTACCTTGTTCAAAGACATGGATGCAAAATGAGTTAAATGAAATGGAAATGCATCAATTTTTGTTTTTAAAGTTAGTAATTCAACTTAAATTTTATTAGTTATTTTTATAATTAAGTCGTCCGAGTGTCACTTGGACAACAAAAATGATACCCGTGAAGTAATTATTTAATATTTACAGTTTTACACTTACATTGTTCAGAATAATGTTCTCATCTTTGTAGCCATAGTCAGGACATTTCAGCCATTGCATGCTCCAGCCTTCTTCAGGTGATTGGAATTCGAACTGAACACTCTCTATTTCGTCCACAGAGGTAGATTGGGGGACCTGAAGGAGACTACCACCACCTTTAAATTCATTGTTTTTCATTCTTTTTTTACTTTTTTCAATGCAATCTTACACCCTATACTTTCCGATTTACAAAAAAATTTGGAAAAATTTCAATATTTAAACAATTTAGGAGGGGCTCAGTTTTTCATACAACGTTATAGTAAATCGATCCTTCATTTTGGAACCACTCACCTTCAAATTTAAAGGTGGTAGTACTCTCCTTCACGTCCGCCGTAGATTGTTCTTAGTTCCATGTGTCATATCTCTTCCGAATGTCTCAGTATCAGTTATCTCCCGTTAACTCAATTCCTCAAGATTTTGTTCACATTTGCTGTGTAGCCAGATATTGAACTCACAACTCTTTGAATCAAGTCACTGAATTTAACTTTTATCCACTGGGCTATTTGTTCAATGAGCTGAAGAAGGTCAGACCTTACAATGGCTGAAACGTCGTGAATGTGGCAGCAAAGATGAGAACAAGTGTCCGAACATTAATGTGAAGTAAAATAATTACGAAAATTACCATACCTCATCTCAGAGAAATTAAATATATAGACAAATATCCGTGAAGCAATTAATTACCTTTTATTTTGTTTGAAGATGTTAACTTTTTTCGTTGATTAATTCTTTTTTAAACCTATAGTAACCAATAATTGTCACGTGTGTTTTCAGCTCTTCCGATGCAAAAAAAAAAAAAAAGCTTACGAACATTCTAGAAACACTGTCCAAAATTTAAATAGGCTTATTCGTGTTTTTTTTTTAATTGTGTCTTAATCACAAATCCTTAAGAGAAAAAGAAGCTCCACATGAACAACCTTGGTCAGCCTGCGGGTTTTTTGTAACGGCGAAAGAGCTTCGTATAAGTTCCTCCTCGTAGTCTATCGTAGATCCTTTCAAGAATTCCAACGAATCGACATCAATTACGACTTTAACGCCGTCTCGCTCGAAAAGTCTGTCATCTTCTTTCACTTCAGTATCCAGATCGAATTTTGTTTGGAAACCCGAGCAACCTCCGCCTTCAACGGACACCCGGAGAAGAGTGTGTGGTGAACCCAGCTTCTTTATTTTTGAGACACACCGGTCACTTATGATGAGGGAGTCTTCGGTTTTAATGGTGTTATCTTGGTTGTTTGTGATTGATGAACATTTAATGGATTCACTGTGAAAATATCTGGGGGTAATGGATAACGAAGAAGTGAAAGGTTTCACTGCTTGTTGAACAGCGCTTCGTAAAAACACAGCCATTGTCACGTCCTTCTGTTATGGTTTCACTTTTGTTATGTTGCCGTCACTACCGGAAGTTCTTTTAGAGTTATCTACATATCTATTTTCGCACTTTTAATTCCTATAAAACATTTATTTTTCTGTCGAAAATAAGATCGATTCATACAGTTATCAATTAAAAAAAAGAAAAAAAAAAGAAAAAAAAACAATGCAGCTAAATTTTTATTTACATTGTTTTGTATCTGTTGTGTATTTCACTTAGGTTGTGATATACAAACAAAACTGAAAAAATAAATTTTTTATTTTATTTTTGTGATTTAACGAATTTCAGTTTCAAGCGATTTCCTTCTGTTTTTACATTGCATGTGAATTTCTCGAATAATTGTGACGATCCCTCCCTTAAAAACTGACTCATGCATTCTAAATAAAACGAAGAAAAATATATAAGAAATTAAATTTATTTCAATTATTTTTCAGCAAGTTAAAAAACAAATTAAATTTCTCCGTGTCAAGATTCGGTTAACGGAAAAGCAGACTACACTTGTAGGCTTCTGTTTAGTTTTTTATATTGTATGAAAATGTAATTAAAAAGGAAATATTATAAATATAATTTTGCTTTATTTTGTTCGGATATAACATTCAGTTAATCTTTATTTTCAGAAAAAATGAAACCGATTTTCAACATAACATGTAAGTCAAATGCAAAAACTGACCCTGACTTTTGCCTTAATACTGTTTTATTTTATTCCGAGTCAAAAGTCTAATAATTTGTGGTTAACAAATACCAAATATTTCTCGATGGCTTATGAATGTCATTAGGGATACGGTAAAAGGGAGATAAATTTAAGTTAAGTATATATTTGATTAATTTATATTTTTTCATGGGTTTTCAACCTTTAAAACATATTTTATTGCAAGAATATATATATATATATATTTTTTTTTTTGCGAATGAATATTGAATTAACAATTTTTTGACAATAAAAACGATGTTTCTGGGTACAACTATTTATATACAACTATTTAATTTAATCAATCAATCTGTAAGCTGGTAGCGGAAATAGATTCCCAGTGCAGTGGATATCGACTCGGAACGACAAATTAGGGTGCCGAGTTCGAATTCCAGTTGAATTCCTTGCATTAATTTACGCACAAATACCCTAAGGTATTAATTCGTCTCTTCCCTCCAGTTATGGGTTAAATAATAGGACAGATTGTGTTCTATAGCCTTGGCTGGTAACCTACTGTGGGAAAATCTTCTGCCCAGTCTTTCGAGACATGATCGCCCATGCGTGTATCACGTATGGCACTTAAATGACTGAAGTGAATGTAACAAACCCAACTGGAATTCGAACTCAGATCTATGTATTTTCATTACAAGCCACTATCAATTAGCAAATTTGACATGGGCTAAGTTAATTGTCTCCTTCTCTGTGTCCTCTCTGAGGGATATCCTGAGTTACTGTCAACAGGATAATTTCCGCGATGGTTTTGATGTAATTTTGAATTTCTCGAACTTTCTTTTGATAAGCAAAACTTATGGTTTATGCAACAGATGTATTTTCAAATACATCCCATTGGTAGTTACTCCATGCAGCACAGGAGAATTTGTTGCATTGGGAATTCATTTTTTTTTTTAATTGTTTCACCCCAAGCACCGCCACTAGTGCGCAGGGGTCTACGTATGAGAAAAGTGAAAGTTTAAGCAGAAGAAGAGTGGAGAGTAAGAAGATGAACCAGTTACAGAGGGTGTTGGAGAAAGGGCAAGAGAAGGATGGGAATACCAGTGCGAAGACAGATGCGAGGGGAAAGTGAGAAAGGAAATGAACAAGATACACGAGGTGATGGGGAAAAGACAAGAGAAGGACTGAAGTCAAGTGGACAAAAGATGGGAATTGATGTTGCATTTAAATTCTTGGAGATTGTAGCTATCAGGGAACCAAGTATACGGAAGAGAGTTCCACAGGTGGGAAGTGTGAGAAAGGAAGCTGCTGGAGTAATTAGTGACATCTGCATTTAGTTGATTTAGCTGTAAAAGAGTGGGACCTTGTTGCCAGTCTGGTAGCTCGAGTAAATTCTTGTAGAGGGGGCATCAGTGAGCTAAGCTCGTCAGAGCAAAAGCTATGAAAATATTTGTAGAATAGACAGAGGGAAACCACTTCCCGCTGCTGAGAAAATGGCTGCAGTCGAGCTGCCAGGTCAGGACCAATCACATTACAGATTCTCCTTTGGAGCCTGTCAAGAAACCCTGGGATGAATGGCAGGGGCGTCTGAACAGATATGACAAATTCTACTTCAACATAGAAAATGAAATACTTTTATTCTTCCACATTCCAACATCCACATTTCAACCTTCTGATAATTCTAATAATTTTGAGAACTCTGATGATGATTCTAATAAACCTATAAGTTGTGGGGATTGTTGGCTATGTTTGTGAATTGGCCTTGTACCAGACATGGCTAACTGTACTACTTCAAGTACATTTTTAACAATCTTGTAATATTGAATATAGCAATTACAATTTTGTACATGTGTGTAGTTTTTACTCATTTGGTTACATCATATATTCACAATCATTCATTCATTGGTGCTGCTAAGATGAATTTAAGTAGAAATATTTTCATTTGCATTTTCTACTGTTGAATGTCTGAAAAAGAAATTTCATTTATTTGTGGGATTCATTCATCACTCCCATTTTTCCATGAGTTTAAAGTAGGACTCTACTGAAATAGAGAGAAATTTCAATTTGCTATTTGGAAAAAGAATTACTAAGAATACTATAAGGTTTCAAAAATTTTGCTCCAGAGATTCAAAAGAAGCAGCAAAATAGACTACAAAATATCATCAAAAACACTTAATTATTGAAGATAATTTGCAATGGCAAATTTATATGATATAACAAATGGAAACTTGTAGACATTTCAGAACAAAATTATCCTGTGTACATCATTAGAATATTTTAGAGATACGAAATATGCACTTCAGAGAAATTTGTAACAATCCTCATAAAATCAAATCATTTTATAAAAATTGTGACAATTTCATGAAACCATTTCTGTAATTTTAAAAAAATTTTAAAAGTTGATTTCTGCCATAAACTCAATTTAAGTCTACATATTTTTTGAGACGCTAAATATATAATCTAATTACATGCCACTAGCATTTACAAATTAGAGATTCATAATTTTTCATATATTTCTTACATTTTATTGTCCAATGATTCAAAATACAAATCAGTTAACAGCAAGATTGAAACATTTTAGATCTTTCATAGGCTTTGTCATATGTTTGTCGTGATCTTTTGTTGACATTTGTGGTGTCAACTAGCCTTGACTCAATTAAAAAGTTTTTATATTTTATAATGAGAAAAAAATCTTCTTGTCAAATATTCCATAACATTATCACAATGCAAAATATATTTGTATTCATCTGAAAATATGGATTACACAAAAATCTATATTGACGTTAAATTTGTCGAACACTGATTTAATTTTTCTTGCAAACATCAATTCTGGCAGTGACATGCTTGCCTGTGTGCTGGAATTTGATGTTATCTTGTATACTCTCAAGAATTTTTGCAGTGCTTCTTCGCTTACTTTTACATTACTTGCTTTTTTTCAAAGCTATCTTAAAACTACCTACAAACTGTTCAGCTTTTCTGTTTGAACTTGGGTGATACAGCAGGGTAGTAATATGTTCAATTAAGAACATCTTACAAAATTCTTTAAATTCGTAGGCAGTGAATTGTGTACTGTTATCTGAGACTATGACATCTGGAATGCTATACTTTATAAAAAAATTCATGTAAAAAAATTCACTGTAACCATGAAAGTTGTTTGATTTTTGCCCTTGCAAATTTCAGGCCACTTAGTAAGCTGTCCACTAACATGATTATCAGATAATGTGATCCATTTATTGAACCTGTGAAATCTATGTGCAATCCTGACCATAGAGTATCTGCAGGTTTTTACTAAGTTTTCAATCTCGTGATCCATTTTGGTCGAGTATACATAACTTTTCATAAGAGATTTCATCCTTATTAACTCTAAACATTCTTCTTCAACTTGTTTTGAAAATATACCACAGAAAAATTATGCTTTGAAAAAATTGTTCCACCATTTTATTTTGCAAAACTTTCCTCTCGACTTGGTAAAGGGTGGTTATATAATTATTAACCCAGTTGAAAAATCAGCACAAACATGAATTCCCAGATGTTCACTATGAAATTTATCTAATATTTGCTTTTGTAATATGAAAAAGGTATCATGTAATAATTCTGCTTGTTCCTTCCTTAGTTAGTTACTTAGTTCCGCTGTTCGTTACACTACTGAAGAAAGATAACACACTTACTCTCTACACAAGCTTTTCTTTCCCCTCTATCATTCTACTCTCTTCAGCCTTTCTCTCACCTTTGCCAAACAGATGGGTAGTAAAGAGTGAGAGAGTAGGAGGAGAGAGCCCATAGCATTACTGTATCAGTAGCAGCTTAAGCTGGTGGTTGTAGCAGTAATTATGTGTGTGTGTGTGTGTGTGAGCACTGTACAATATAGTAAAAATAGGTAGGTTTGTTGTTGTATCTTGTGACCTAATAAAATTTCTGGCCTCTACACCTTTGGCCATTACTCAGTTGGTCTTTTCTGTTTACAATGGATATAGGAGCCATGATTTTTCAGGAATAAAAAAAAAATTTTTCTTTCAAAATCTGTTACAAAATAGCATAGAGTATTTTGGTTATGGTCAGTGCATACGTCGCTTAACATAAGATTACAGTAAAGTAGCTTCTATGGACATTACTTTTATAGATATTTTAATAAAATTACACTCTGTGTTATCGTTATTTCATTATCCAACACCTTTATGTTTGAAGACATTACTATCACTTGTAGTATGACAAAGTAAAATTTTTCTAGGAAATCATAACTAACTTTCCGTGGAAATTCCACAGATTCCACTACTTTCTACTCTTTATGCAAACATTAGTACTCTGTCACAATGAGTAAGCAATCAAGTTTGGATTTCATTCTAAAAATTGTCTATCTTTCTTACTTACTTTTAATTGTTC
The DNA here is from genome assembly GCA_037127315.1 of Ascarosepion bandense. Taxonomy (NCBI): domain Eukaryota; kingdom Metazoa; phylum Mollusca; class Cephalopoda; order Sepiida; family Sepiidae; genus Ascarosepion; species Ascarosepion bandense. The sequence goes on along the minus strand of JBBBDQ010001499.1, from coordinate 2,827,655 downwards.
TTTTCATTTTCGAAATAAACATATCTTGGTCTGCTTTTACTTTTATTTCTTCCAGGGTAACTGGTAGTTCATGTACTACATTGCATAATATAGTTTTAATTTCTATTTCACTTTTTAATGTTGTAATCACAGTATCCACAAACTGTTTCATATTTTTTGGTATCAATCTTCTTGATAAACCATCTGCATATCCTAATTTTTTATATTCAATCCTAAAATTGTAATTTAATAAGATGATACCCCAGCATTGTTGTAATCTATTCACTGTATATGCAGGAATCCCTTTTTTCAAATCCAAAAATTGATTATAAATGTCTGTGAGCTGTCTGTAAATGAAAAGTCCTTTTGTGTATAATTTGTGAAATTTTTTCACTGTAAATATTATTGCTAATATCTCTTTTTTGATCTGGCTGTAGATTTTTGTGGGGATTGTGTAGCTGTTTGGAGGAGGGTAGGTCTTGAGTGGATATATGTGTTGGGTTGGATAACTGAAATTATAGTAGTAATATCAAAATCCTGCTGTCAACAGTTGGCCTATCAGTTGCATTGTGTCAGTCATTCATGGGTGGCCTTCTTAAAAGCAAATCTAGTGGCTCCCAGATATATCTTTTTTCTTTGGCATCAATATTCATGATTGGCTTCTTTTATTTTGTATCTTAGATTTTTGCTGGGATTTGTTTTGTGGGTTGGATGTGATGCTCAGAGCCACTGTGCAGAAAATGACTCTTTTATTTTGGTTTTGTTTTCTTAGTGCTCAACATGCGGAGTGAATGAAAAAAATTCAATTTGCAGCAGAGTATAACGGCTCTCATAGATCTCAATCTGATTTATAGGTAGTCAACAATGAGTGTGAAATGATATGAATGTTGAAGAGTAGTGATACTTGATATTTTTAGAGGCTTTACTGACTCTCTCAGATTTTGCTTTTTTACTGTCCACCTGAAGCCAATATGCAAAGTGAATCAGAAAGAAATCCAATTTGCAGTGGTGCAGCATAAGTCTTTTTAATCTAAATGCAGTATAAACTACATAGGAGAGTTTGGATACACAGAGAAGTGGAAAAATATTTGCTACATTATTCTTCTATTTTTTTCAGTAAAGATTCATTATGGTAAAGAAATATATATTTAATTTCTTTAAACAATACAATAAAGAAGTGAAATATATAATTAAATTTTCTTGACCGTAATGGTAATGGTCTTTAATAATTAGAAAAATAGAAGAATAATGTAGAAAATATTAGTAACAAAACTATTTATTTATTGCTGTAAGATACAATAAATGTGGCACAAAGCCAAAGGAGAAACTGAGATAATGCTGGTCAACATTTAACTGTCCTATCCAATTAGATTCATGACTTATCCATCCATAATTTGTTACTTGCTCATTCCCCCCCCCCCAAAAAAAAACATTCATCACAAAGTAATCCTACATATACCACATGTTCCCAGGGAACCTACAAAAGGCCTCATGCAATGATATAAAAAATTTAATTTATATATTTAGATTTCCCTATGCGTTTCTCTAATAACCCTAATGGACCTGACTGAATGCTAGATCTCTGTTTCACTTCTATCCCCGACTCTTGCAATGTCAAGCAGCTCTGCCCTCTTAGAAACTCTGACCATGAGGTAGTTTCTATCATCTTCTTCCACTCCCACTACACCCAGGAACCTCAGACCAACAGAATATCTCACTGTTACCAAAAAGCAGACTGGGACTCATTCCGTGATTTCCTGTGTGATGTCCCTTGGAACAAAGATTTTAGTCTTCCTGTTGAAGACTGTGTGTCTGAGGTCTCCTCTTGGGTTAAGGCTGGCAACGATGCTTTCATCCCAGCTAGGAAGTTGTGACTTAAACCCCATTCATTGCCCTAGTTTTTCTCTGCTTGCTCGGCTACTATCGCCCACTGGAAGCACTTCTTTCGGCTTTATCGGAGCCATGTGTCAGGCCATAATGAATGCAAGAAGATACTTAATGAAGTTAAGCTGCTGTTTTCTGCCAGAATGAAGCAGCGCATAGCATTCTGTAAGTTCGGATCCAAAGACTACTGGCGGTTCTGTAAAAGTGTACTAAATAACAATAAGCCCTCAATCCCCATTCTAATCAATGAATTTGAGGTCTTCACCTGTTCAGTGGACAAGGCCGAGTGCTTTGCTTGCAGATTCTCCACCAACTCAACACTGAATTTGCCTGAGTATCTGTATCTGACTTCCCACCTAGAACTGAGGCCCATCTGAACAATGTCCACATTACCTCCTTGCTGATCTCTAACATAATTTCAAAGCTTGACCCCTATGAAGCGAGTGGAGGTGACAGAATCCCAATCATTGTCCTGAAGAAATCTACCCCTGAACTCTCCAAACTCTACAACTACTGCCTCTCTGCTTCTTGCTTTCCTGCCTGCTCAAAGTCCTCCTCTATGATTCCTATATTTAAGAATACTGGAGAACCTTTGAACCCCTCTAATTATCACCCTATCAGCCTCCTATTGATTTTTGGCAAAGTGTTCAAAGTCATTATCAACTCCGAGGTGGTTCAACATTTCACAGCCCACAGTTTCTTCTCTGACAAACAGTATGGTTTCTGCTTCACCAGGTTTACTGCTGATATGCTAACGAACATCACTGAGTATATATACCAGGCTCTTGATAAGAACAGCGAAGCTTGAGCTGTTGACCTGGATATCTCCAAAGTGTTTGACAGAGTCTGGCATGCTGGCCTTCTATGCAAGCTACGGGGCTATGGTATATCTGGATGATTATTTGGTCTAATCTAGTCATTTCTTTCAAATCGCATAATGAAGGTAATATTGAATGGACATGCCTCCCAATACGAATATTGGTGTACCTCAAGGCTCTATTCTAGGTCCTAAGCTTTTTCTGATCTTCATCAATGATCTTCTTGATGTAATCAGATCCCAAGTAGGCATCTATGCTGATGACACCACTGTTTATTCTTGCCTTGATCAAAAATTCGCTGAGGCTGACAAAGCAAACCTTGCTGCTGTGCTTGAAAAGGACCTCCAATCTAGTAGACTTGGGTAAGAAATGCTTTTAATGCTTACAAAACGAAACTGCTATCTGTTAACCATTACAATCACTTCTACCCTCCATTAGGATGGATCAGGCTAGTCTCCCTGAAAGTAAAACGCTGCACCTCTTCGGCCTAACTCTCAGCAGGCTTCATCAAACTCATAGCTAAATCTGTTGCTAGGAAGGTCAGTTCACTGTGTAGGGCCAGGAAGTTTTTTCCATCTGAATCCATCCTGCACATATATAAATTTAACATCCGCCCGTGTATTGAATACTGCTGCTACATCTGGTCAGGTACCCCTACTATTCACCTCAGGGTTCTTGACAAAATCCAACGGAAAATCTGTAATGTGATCGATCCTGACTTGGTAGCTCAGCTGCAGTCACTTTCTCACCAGCATGTGACTTCCCTATGGCTCTTCTACAAATACTTTCATGGCTTTGGCTCTGATGAGCTTAGCTCACTGGTGCCCCCTCTGCATGAATTTACTTGAGCTACCAGACTAGCAACTAGGTCCCACCCTTTTACAGTGAAACCAATAAAATGTAAATGCAACTTCTACTCTAGTAGCTTCTTTTCTTGAACTTCCCACCTGTGGAATTCCCTTCCATATACTTACTTCCCAGACAGCTACAATCTCCAGGAATTTAAATGTAAGGTCACTTGTCATCTATCTCTCTGACTCGCATCCTTTCCCTCATGTTCTTTTTCTCCAGCCACTCTACTCTCATCACACCAGTATTCTGATCCTCCTCTTACCCACACTTACTTCCTGACACCCCCTATAACTTGTTCTTCTTTCTCATCACTTTTCTCGATGTAACCCCCTGCACACCAGTGGCAGTAAAACTGCCTTGCTTGGGATTTAAAAAAAAACAATATTGGTTACAAGACTTGTGGTGGATGTTTGGTGTAAGTTTAGGTTTAAAGGCGATGAGGTTAGTGTTCGTTCCAAAATTCTTCCACTACACTAATTTTAAATTTGTTCACAAGAAAACAACACAACACAATCGGTTTATAAAATAAGACGACGACAGGTTGAATATCAAATAACAAGAGAATATTTATATATTAATTAATGACAAACAAATATAAAGTGTTGAAAGTTCACAATCATACAAACAGTGAAGGTTTGGTGAGATGAAAAATGTTCATGAAGTTCTTATTGAAATATTCGAAATTGAATAGAGTTGACAAAATTAATATTTGAAGAAAGTTCAAATACGAAATTCAATAAAGAGCCAACCAAAGTGCACACAAGGAAAGTTCGTGGCTTTGTACAAAGTTCGAATGCAAATAATATTTGAATTGAAATCACATACCTTGTGAGTCATTAGAGATGAAACAGTAAATCTTCATCTTCTGAATATTCAGTATTCATGTTATGTGTCACAAAAAGTGTAACAGGATATGTATGAAAAAGTCTGAACATTACTTTTCAACAGAGATGTAGATATATTTTTCGTGAATGTTGTTTGTAAGAATAATAATGGAACTAGAAATAGTTTGTTGAAAGTTTCTTTGAACAAACGAAGAAAGTCTTTGACTGAAATAGAAAGGTATATTGTGAATGTGAGTGACCCTAAAATCCGTAGCACGTATATTGGAAAAATTAAGAAGAAAGAGAGCACGCGAAAGAGGAGTGCGGCAGGTGGATTTGAGTGACAACTGGGGTGCACTGAAGCAAGGGTCCCAAAGGGACGGCTTATATACCTTTCAAAGATCAAAAATCGGCTCAAACGGGCTTTTAGGACTTTTGGCGCAAAACCGGATTTGGACCATTGAGATTGCTTAGAACGCAATCTACAGCTATGACTGGTGCATTGATATGGAATAATCCAAACTGAAATGACTTGTAACCGGGGGCGGATAGACTAATTGTCCCAGGTGCAATAATTTACGCCGGTGACAATTATTAATTGACTGTTAGAGAGTCTCTAGAGATTGACAGAGTTGAAATCTTTTTTAGACATTCTGTTACTAGACAATAAAAAAGTAATTCGGTTTTTTACATTATTTGATATGATGCTAAAAGCAGATTTTGAGTCAAGACACGACGATCAACCACGAAGACATGATAAAATCTAAATTTCTAATTTATGATTCAGTTGATAAAACTGTTTTTTAGTGTTCTTTGGGTGAAATGAAATCTTAACAAGACAAGAAATGTTTGCAATATAAATAAAGTAAAGAGAACCTTCCAAATTCTGAAATATACTTCATCAGTGGTAAAATTGTAGAAGAAAACAGATTATGATTTTTTTTATTTGACAAAAAAAAAAAGTTAGTAAGTTGATTTTTGCGAGGCGTGGGGGAGGTTTATTTCCTTGAAGGTTGTAAAAGTTTCTGCAAGTAGAAATAAGTTTGTATTCCTACGCCAAATAATGAAATTATTTTCTGAAAACAATCGCACATACAAATTTCGCATTTAAAATCTCATTTAAAGAAATTGAAATTTTATTTATACTTCTATTTAAAATAAATTCTTTCACAGAACTGTTTCCAATTTTGCAAAGAAAATTATTCAAAAATAAAATTATATACTTACTAGAGAGAATATAAAAAAAAAATCATTAAACACGCATAAAGTTGAGAGTTGTGAGACTCATTAAAAAAAACATTTTACCTCCACAATATCGGTAATTATGATGTTACACACGGATTCTATTTTTAAAAATAAAGATTACGGAAATAAAAATTCGAACAGAAAGGTTATCCATTTCTTAGACTCAGACTGTAACTAGTAAGTTAGTACTAGAGTAAGTAACTCTCTATGGATAACCTTTTTCTGTTCGGAGTACTAGTAAAAATGCTGAATATTTCTTAGGGTTTGTCAGGTACTAAATTTAAAAATAATAATTGAGTGAACATGAAGGAATTACTTTCACAAGGAAAGGCAAACAAATCAACGAATGAAGTATTGTTGTCTGGTATTTTCAGTTGTATGCATGATTTTAACCAGTCATTTCCTTAAAAAAAAAACCCCAAAAAACAAAAAAAAAAAAAAAAAAAAAAAAAAAACAAGTAACAAAATGAAAATTCAGGAGTAAGATAAAAAAAACAACAACAAAAACAACCTTTAGATGTTAAAAATAAAAACAAAATCCTGTTATTTCGTAAATGTTTTTTTTTTTAATGATCATTTTAAACAGAAGTTATTGCTAGCACTTACACATGGAATCAGAGAAAACAAAACAATATAATTCGGTTTTTCCTACACGTGTTTAAATAAAAATCCTATATCGAAATAATTATTGCAAACTAGTGTCTTCCTGTTCTGTTGTAAGAATGAAAAGTATGTTTCGTTTTTTTTTTTTTTTTTTTTTTTTTTAAATCAAACGATAAATAATGTTGAAAAGAAAAGAAAAAATTTGAAATTTTTTCGATTTTTAAATAAAAATCTGGACTGTGTTTTAAAACAGATTCAGACTTTACTCATTTCTTCAAACTTGGAAATTATTCAAAGGTAGTTAAATCAGATTCTTCACTTAATTGAGCCATTCTTCGTGATGTTTCTCCAGCTACAACCAAATGAGTATTTTCCAACACGTGGGATTCCTGCGATATGACAGCATTGTATCCCTCTTGATTGGCGAATTGAATAAAGCCGAAACCTCGACTAAGACCTGTCTGACGATTGTATAAAACATTAGAATTCCTGACTGGTCCGAATTTGGTAAAATAGTCCTTCAGCTCTTTCTTTCCGATTGTCCAAGGCAAATTGCCGATGAAAAGTCGTAAATGTTTGGCACTGCTCATTGTTTCAAATTAACAGTTTTCGGAATGATATGCAGTCAACCTGTTCAAGGTCAGAAAATTAAACCACTTATTTCATTCAGTGACTCAGAGTTACTTCCCGTGGAATTTGAAAACGAACAATCAGTAGCAGCACTGTACTTCGTAATTTTAACAGTTCCGAGTTCAATCTGTGTTCACATTAAAAATAAATATTTATAATAGATTTCAAACGATAATTATTTCCTGTTTTTTTAAAGATTAAAAGAAACAGCAAGAATTAACATTTCTTGTATAAGACAAAGATAAATAATTTTTAAAAGAACTGCTAGGAAAGTTAGTTTTATTGTGTCATGCCGAACAGTTTCTCTCTCCTGAATCTGTCTTGCATATCTATAGGTCTAGCGTTCGTCATTGCTTGGATATTGCTGTCACATGTGGTCTGGAGCTCTTGCTTTTTCTGTGTATCCTTGATAGGATTCAAGGAAGAATCAGGATTGTTATTGGTCCTGATTTGGCGTCTTGGTTTTGTGGTGATACCGAGCAAGCAAGGGAGCGGATGTTTGCCCTCAGAGGTCCAGAAAGTAAATGACCAAAACTGGTGTTTGCGCATCTGGGCTCCACGCAGAAGTTCCGGAGGTAAACCAAAAATATATAAATATCAAATTCCCTTTACAGACCTGTAGCGGAAATCTGGATACTGATTGGTCATCAAATTGCAAAATTCAAAATACTTCAGAAAAACGGTTTTTCCACAGCTAAAGAAAAAAATCATTCTGTGAGCCACACCACATGACTGGATTGAATATTTAAGATGGTCTCTAACCGGTCACAGCGGTCATTTCAGAGGAGGCATTTCCTTAACACACATTTAAGATGTAACTCTCAACTTCAAGTGACCTGGACATTGTACTCTCTCTCTCTTTCTCTTTCTCTATCTCAATTACTGCTACAAACAACTTTATCATTGAATATGAACTCTACTCATAACTTCTTACTAAGGTTTATAATTGAACATTAATTTCTACAACTCTTGTTATTCCTTCTTTTAATAAATTTCTATTTTAGCATTCAAAGTGTATATTTTATTATTCCACTCTTACACTAATTCACACATTCCAACTGCCGACAACAAACCTTCTGATGAAAATCCTTCTGATGAATATTATTCAACATAAAACGTGCAAGCTGTAGGGAGTTCAGTTAAATCTGACACAAGGCTGAACAAAAGAAACATTAACCAGCTCCCTACACTTCAGTTTCAGTCACTTTTCTGCTGCCATACAGTTGCCTCTTTTGCCTTTTCCATAAGGGCTTTTATGGTGGTTGTTTGGATGAGCTCTTTGCTGTGGTATCTAGACTTTTTGAGTTTTGGCCTAGTACTGGATGAGGTCTTGTAATGGGATTCTAGCATGTTTGAATAAATATTAATTGCCATTAGGTTGCAGTAATCAACACTTTGGATAGTAAATATTTACAGGCTCTTGAAACATTTGTCCCACAAACAATATTGGTTGACTCAATGTAAGTTGTACCTCTTACATTTTTCTACACAAACCAGATGTTGACCACTTGATGACCCAAAGTAGACTGTATAAATATGTTTTTGTGCATAGGCTCCATGCATACATCCACTTTAACTAAAATAAAATGAATGATTTACTGACCAGTCAGAGCCACTGCTGCTCCAAAAGTCCAAATTTTAATTTGGATCCAACTGAAGGCTATATATTCTCTAATTCAAACAAACCTAAAACAGAAAACAGCTCTGAGTAAGCAAAGGCAATCTGAAAAAGACAAGACACAAACCAGTGTTCATGTCAACAATGAGTGAGACACAACAATGACAGCTATCAGCAATGTCTATTTCACTTCTAATTTTGTCATTTTCTCTCCCTGTTGCCTTAGCAACAGCAACAATCAAAAGTTATTAATTTTGTGTATACATATATAAATTATACATTTATTTACCTATAATTGCATTCTTGTTACTTGAATTGATAGTTTCCAAGGTGGAGAAGGAATTAACCTCCACAGCAGTAACAAGAACAACAAAGTTCTGTCTTCCAGGTTATCCACTTCCATCTCCACTGGAAGATGTTCACTAATGGAACATTAGTGAACGTTCAATTAATGCATTTTCAATTAGTGTGCTAAATTTTTTTTATTAGTGCAAACATAATACTTGATTAGTGTGGTGAAACATTCTTCAGTTTAACCATAGGAATTGGCAATTGATTTTTTTCTAGTTACTGATGTACAAATTAGTTGCATTAGTTGAAGGATTCATGTACATGTATTAATAAAAGGAATTTGATATGCAGACAATTATAACAAAAGTTAAAAAACATTAAAGTAAGTTGTGTGTGTGTGTGTGTGTGTGTGTGTGTGTGTGTGTGTAACAAGAGTGTTTGATAGATACATGTGTGTATATGCATGTGTGAGAGAGTACAAAAGTCAAAGGAATATCAAAGAAGCAAATGTGACTTGTCAGCAGTGTTCCTATCTATGAGTGACTACATCTAAAAGCCAGAAGTAAAAAGGTCTAAAAGAGAATGAGAGAGAAAATGATCTTCAAAATTTGAATGTAGTGTCAATCACAATCTACTGTCCTCTTGATTACTCTTCTTTTTTCCTGCCCTTTTGTAATAATGTTTCTGTTTTCTGTTTCTTTTGCATCCAGTAACCTTTTGTGTCCAAATGGCCTTACTGCCTTTACTTGTGGTGAACATGCTTTAACAAAAAAGGGTGGGAGGGTGTTGGTAAATATATTTTGTGAACCAAGATAAGAGTCTCAACCACATAAACTTTTGTATGTGTGAAAACAGCAAAGACAATGAGGAGATGGCGGTGAAGATGTTGAGTTTCAATGTCAATTTTACTGTGATAAAATTGATGAACACACAGTAGAAAATTGGCAAAGGCTAGAATGTTAGCAGTGGTTAGTATGGCTCAGGCTGAAAAGTTGTCATTGGAAGGCTGGAAAAGCACACATAGGAAAGTTGAGGTTGAGTCTTGGCTGCAATTGAACATATTCCGAGGAGGACAGGTTCAGCTTCGATGCAGATGAGTGAGATAGCATGTGTACACTGTGGTCATGGACAGGCTCATGTTTTGCTTCTTTTGCAGGATTTTATTGCAGATGGATCAGCTGCTAACTAAAGCGTAATGCACTCCAAGAATCCATCGTGGGTAGTGGGATTGCAAATGAAGTGTATGCCTAGATGGAGGTGGCTGAGGAGTAGAAAATGATACTACACTTTACTCTTACACCCCAGGCCAAGGAGGGTTTATTCACCCATCCTCTCCCATTGAGGCAAAATGTAACACAAGGTCAGTTTTTTTAAAAGGGACCCCAGGCATGAACACTTGTGTTACTGGTCAAAGATTACCCAGCCCTTGACTATGCAGTAACTGAGTACAAAGCTGGTCATTGTCTTCAAAACCTACCTGCCTGCCACCAAGTGGTGAGTGCTACAGGCAGTTAGCAAGCAGGAAGTGACTCTACACTTTGATCCTGCCCGCTGGGCTAAGGAGGTCCAATTTCAGCGAAAGTGACACTGATAATAAGGGTTCAGATGTCAGCAACATCTCCTGGCTGCTGATTTTTGCATGTTAGGTCAAGGTCGCCCTTTTGTTAAAAATCATTACAAGTGAGAGCAGTAGGCTGCAACATATATACACAGACAAATGAAGAGATAATTATGACAATCCAAGTCCAAATAAAAAAAAATATAGCTTTTCAAATCTATATTAAAATTCTATACACATTCAATTTTTTAAAATTTGTAATTCTTAAACCCCAAATCAACTGTCATCAGATTTTAGTTAATTAGATTTGAATTAAATCTTTGACTAATGACATTAAATAATTCTGGCAACTAAGAAAAAAATGAAAGTATTGGTCATGGGTGCATTGGTCTGGGTGCATTATATACAGGATGCGATGGGCAAATTATCACCATTTTATATTTTTAATTTCACACAGGGATATTGTTTTTGATTTTGTCAACTGCACAGTATAGTATGGTCAGTTAGGCACTGTCTGCGAGAAAAAGAGCACCAATGACACAATTCACTCCACCAGAAATTTGGAAATAACATGCTGTACTGCTTGGCATTCAAGATGGAAGTTCCAATATGAACATTTCAGAGTGTTTGGATGAGATTGACAACAGTCCCTCCAAGTGAATCAGGTCCATAGCCAGGGACACAGTAGTGTCTGAGTTTCTTATCAGGCAGGTATGGCATAAAGACATTCAGTATTTCTCATACAAGATGAGAAAGGACCAAATTTTATCCCGAGCCATAAAGTACAAAAGGAAAGACAAAGCTTTTGAACAAACTCAAGCATCCCCTCCAACCAAACATGCTTTGGTTTTTCTCAGGTAGAAAAAATTGTTGCCAGAATAAGATGGTGAACAACACAAAACAACTATTGGCCTCTTGTATTCCTAAAAGATGTACCAAGAGTGATGAAAACCAAATATCCAGTCAGCATGGTATTTGGAGTGAGCATGAGTGATTTTGATGTTATGTCTCCATTCATCTTCTCACAGGGCCTCAGACTCATGGAGGCCTACTTCAAGTGCTTTGAGGAGGTAGTGCTGCCCTGGGTCAAGAGGGTGACAGCTGGAAGATTCTATGTCTGGCAACAGGACTCTGCACCATGCAACACAAGCAAGAGAACCCAGTCATGGCTGTCAGACAATTTTTCATCACTCCTTAAATATGGCCACCTAACTCCCCAGACTGCAAATCCCTTGATTGATGTGTGGGGTGCAGTTGAGTGAAAGACCAACAAAACTCCTTGTAATACCAAAGATGAACTGAAGGCAAGGATTATGGCAGCATTCACCAACTTGAGTTGCAGGAGATCCCAATGTCATGTAGAAGCCATGGTTAAAGCCAATGGCAATTTTATTGAACAATTTTACTCTTTAGCATTTCAAGGTAATTTTTGTTTAATTTTGGTAAATATATCTGTTAAAATAAGATGTCAGTGTTATTTTAATTTTTCTGTAATTCAGATGACAATTTATTCATCACACCCTCTGTGTGTGTCTGTGTGTGTGTCTCTCTCTCTCTCTCTCTCTCTCTCTATATATATATATATATATAGAGAGAGAGAGAGAGAGAGAGAGAGAAAATAATGCTGAAGACATTACAATAGTGCCTTCATGAAACTTTGAAGTCAGCATGACTGAAATAACACTGCTCAGTTAAATAAACTTCTCTACATTAATTTTCTCTCTCTCTCTCTCTCTCTCTCTCTCTCTATATATATATATATATATATATATATATATATATATATATATATGTGAGGGTGCATCAACAACTCTACAACCTTACATGTAGTTATTTGCTGAACTTTGATCTTAAATTTCATTATGGTGTGTTCTATCCATAACTGATTAATATTCACCACTGAATTAAGGAGATTATGTGAGAAAATAAATATTTGTTGTGTAAGGTAAAAGAATATTCCTCCATCTGACTATGGATGTCATATGATTTTCCTACATATTTTTTGCTCAAAATAATAAAAGTGTTTCTGAGTCATTTTATGCTGCAAATTATCCAGTAAGTTCTGCTCTGATGAACTTAGCTCACTGGTGCCCCCTATATATGAATTTACTCAAGCCACAAGATTAGCAACTTGATCCCACCCTTTCACTGTGAAAACAATAAAATGTAAATGCAAATTCTACTCCAACAGCTTCTTTTCTCACACTTCCCACCTTTGGAATTTCCTTCCATTTAGTTGCTTTTCCAACAGCTGCAATCTCCAAGAATTTAAATGTAAAGTTAATAGTTAATAGTCATCTCCTATCTCACTAACCTGCATTCTCTCTCTTATGCTCCTACTCCATCCACTCCACTCTCATCAGTATTCTCATCCTTCTCTTACCCACTTCCTGACAGCCCCTATAACCTGTCACTCTTTCTCATAACTTTCCTCCTATGTAACCTCCTGCAAAAAAAGTGGCAATAAAATGCCTTGCTTGGGACGATATGATTATAAAAAAAAAAAAAAGCAGTAAAAAAGACTTTTTGTAAAATGTTGCAGGTTTCCTGATTTGACACATAATATGGATGTGCCTGATATGGATGTGCAATTGTGGTGCAATGGATATAATCTCAGAATGGAAAACTGGAGAGCTGAGTTCAAATTTTAGTTGAATTGATTGCATTGATTTATGTGCCAATACCCTTGCGAAAGATATTAATCCATCTCTTCTCCATTCAGCTATGAGTTGAATAGAAGGACAGATTGAGTTTTATAACCTTGTTTGGCAACCAGTCTACCATAGAAAGAAATGGCAGCCTACTGCATGAAAATCTTCTACCGATTTAGTCATGACTCGAAAGAGACATGATTGCCCAAGCGTGTATCATGTAAGACACTTAACTGACCAATACTTAACTGAACAATACAGATATTATTTTTTCAGTGAAAATAATTACAAATTTTTCTTTATAAAATGCACAATTTTGTTTAAAATTGTAGGTGGTTGTCTATAGGCATTTTCCCCATCAATGATTATTTCTGAGATGTGGTACATGCAGGAAAAATGTTCACGATTATTTTTAAATTCCTTCTAATTATACTGTATTCAAATTTCCTTTAAGGTATTATGCATTGACTTATTTGAATTGTGTTCTCATCTTAGTCACTATCATCATATTTCAGCTACTGTACCTGCCATTTTTCTTCAGGTGTCTATTGTATTCATTAATATTCTTTGTATTTTAAACTGAATCCTTTATTCAATCCATGGGTGCACATTTTCATTCTGATGTACAAATGTGATGATGAATCAATCTAGGGGAGATAACTAGGATTAGTTCTGTAATTTCATCCTAGTATGTGCATTGGGGTGCCGAGTTCAAATTCCAGTTGAATTCCTTGCATTCACTTATGCAGAAATACCCTTGGGAAAGGTATTAATACATCTCTTCCATCCAGTTATGGGTTAAATAACAGGACAGATTGGGTTCTATAGCCTTGGCTAGCAACCAGTCTACTGCAGAAAGCAATGGCAACCTACTGTGGGATAATCTTCTGCCCAGTCAGTCACGTCTCAAAAGAGACATGATAGCCCAAAGCGTGTATCATGTATGGCACTTAACCGACTGATGTGCATTGTGGTGTAATAAATATTGGCTTGGAATGAGAGATTGGAGAGCCGATTTTGAATTTGTTTCATTAACTCATATGCAAATATCCTTGGGAAAAGTATGAATCCATCTCTTTTCCCTTCAGCTATGAGTTGAATAGCAAGCCAGATTGGGTTCTATAGCCTTGGTTGGCCACCAGTCTACCAGAGAAAGTAATGGCAACCTACTGTGGGAAAAGCTTCTGTTTAGTAGTCAAGCGTGTATCACATATGGCAACTGACTGAATATTACTTCTGCCCATTCCACTGAATTCTACTACCTAACATAAGAACTGAACTCATGACCACCAGAAAAACTAAAATGCTTACTAACACAAGACAATTAGGTGGTGTAATTTATGCTGCATAAACCTAATATCTATGCTTTTCTTATGGAAGGCTCTCATATGGTGTTCAATTCTATACTTGGCTTACTGATGAGATTATCAAAGCCAAACTTGTGCTGATTACTTATTTTCCAATATTACTCTCTATTGTTTACTATTCCACAGGTATTGGTTACCCCCACATTTCATCAGCTATATCTGAGTTGACTCTCACTAGAGACTATACCTTTTGATATTCTTCCAGCCTTCAGAGAGAAAACAGTTTCCCTTTTATATTCCCTTCTACAACTGCATGGAATGTTATCATGCAGTACTTGATTATGTATTGCTTTTTCTTTAAAAACAAAAAATCATTTCACCCCAAGCAAGACAATAAAAGCACTAAGACAAAAGGGATTACTTAGTGTGAAAGAATATGAGAAAAAGAAAAAAAAAATCAATAAGGAGAGAGAGAGAGCAATAAATAAAAACAGAAATTAAGACAAGATAATGATTAACAATGATCTTCAAAAATTTAAGCCCAAAATTGACTAGAAAGCAAGATCCAGAAGAGTGTTTCACAAGCAAGAAGAGTGAGAAAAGACATTGTTATCAATTTCAACTGTAACATGATGAAAACTAGATGCCAATCTCATACTGTGCTTAAATTCATGATGTCTAAGTATCAAAGAAGAAATATTCACCATGAAAATAGTTATATAAAAGACACAATGAGTTAGTGATAGAAAAGTAACAGAACCAATAACATTTAAATTCTTCTTTGGATTTTATCAAGACTCACTAAATATATAACAGAAGCACAAGACCAGATATTCAATGCATGGATGAATGGTAAACTTATAAAGCTATAAGATAGATTCTGACAAGAAAAAATATTTAGCACAATTCAGTGAACCAACTTTTCTAGTAGCAAACCTAGCAACTGATTCAGCAAAATCTTTCCTGTCAGTGGAAAATATTAGCCCAAGAAGTTGTGATGAGTCACTCTCTCAGAATTTCTAAAATGGTTAAAAGAGAGCAGTTTCATTTTTTTTTTTTAAATCATATCACCCCGAGCAAGGCGGTAACGCCACTGATGTGCAGGAGGCTACGTAAGAGTGAAAAGATTGGAAGAGAGAAAGCTGAAAACCACATCCTAAACAGGGAACAAGGGATGAGCCTCTTCACCTGTTCAATAGACGAGGGTGGAGTGTGAACCAGGCGATAGTTTAGTCTATCTACTCCAATTGAAAAAATAAAAAAAGAAGAGAGTGAAAAGATTGGAAAAGAGAAAGCCGGAAATCACATCTTAAACAGGGAACAAGGGATGAGCCTCTTCACCTGTTCAATAGTGTGGAGTGTGAACCGGGCGATAGTTTAGTCTATCTACTCCAATTGGAGGAATTATAATTAACAAGCCATTTCTTACTCCCATCTAACAAAAGATTGTAGGTCATTTTTTAAAATCAGTTACCAATTTGACTTTACTGAACTGATCAGACTCATCAGGCAGAAGTAAATAGTTGCATCATCAAAATAGAAAAATATTAACATATATTATGGTCTACTAAGTATTGAGCACTCTTAATAAAGTACATCACTACAAACAGTGGACTGCCAACCTATTTGTTTGTTCTACTTCTAATATATATATAGTGTATTTGGGCAACAATCTCTTTTATACAGGTTTCATTGATATCCTTGTTGATAACACATATATACTAGCATCATCCAAGTGCAAAAGATTAAAAATAATGGACAAATTACTAATAAAAAGAGAAATCCTACACTTAATAACATCAATTATGAACATGCTTACTGTGTTTGGAACTTAACATACACAAGACTCTACATGCATAAACTTTCCACATGTTTATCTAAAAGTAAAACAAAATTAATTCTTGATAATGGCTAAAAGTATGGCCGAAAGCGCTCGAAAGTACAAAAGCTTTAGACAATTCTTATATAATTTAGTTCCGAGAAGAAAAAATCATATGGACACATGAAAAATTATATAAAAACTTAATGATAATGCCTTGCCTATCATTTTCAGTGAAGCATAAATATATATATATAAAATGAACCTAGAACATGAGACAAGCCAATGATTTTACTTTTTTTTTAGCTGCCAGATTTATTTAACATCAATAAGTCTGCTTTCATACTTAATTGAAAGTTTTTCTTCTTGGTTTTTCTTTTTAAACTTGTTAGAAATTTCTATTGCAGGTAGTTTGGACTTTAATTATTTTTTTCTTTATCACCAGGATGAAAATCCCCACCTCTGCCAGTGGGTCACTCCTATAGATAGGGTAGTCAGTAGTAACTGGTCTTGTCTCTAGCCCCGTCCGATTATGATTTCTGCTAAAAAGTTAAAAATTCTCTAAGCATTTTTACCTAACTAGCTGTCCTATCTGTGGGCTGTGAGATGAATATTATTATTTTAGTATTTCTCTCCCCCTCTTATAATTGCCACTTTTTCACCCGTGCCCAGCGTGTACTGGTGCTAGATTTCATTTAGGCTTGAATTCTTTAAATGTAAGTCATTTTCATGTATCTCTGCGTTTCTTTATGTCTGTATTTATTTTCCTTAAGAAGTCTGCTTTCATGCTTAATTGAACATTTTTTTTTGAACATTTTTATCCTTGGTTTTTCTTTTTTGACTTGTTAGAAATTTCTGCTGCAAGTTGTTTGGACTTTAAAGTTAAAACTTTTCCTTTTTTTTTTAAATTTGAGTAGATAGACCCTGTTATTGTCTGGTTCACACTCCTCCCACCTCAATTGAACAGGTGTAAAGGCTTATCCCTTGTTCCCTGTTCAGGAAATGGTTTCTGGCTTTCTTTCTCTCCTCAGACCTCAGTATTGGTGCTTCCACGATTTTCCTGTGACGTGTGTGATTGGTGGCAATGTCTTTCCATTGTTAGGGTACCAGGTTGGCAGTTTTCTGGTTGCTGCTTCAGAATGGTAGTTAAGAGCACTAACTCTTGCATAGTGTCAAGAGTGGCTGCTTTGATCAACAGTTGCATAATATTGGGGTTTTTGCAGTGCTATGACATGCATGGATAGGTGTCCCTGCAGGCTCTTTCGGTGGGCAACCCCAAGGCCACACTTTGCTGCAGCCTGCACCAGTTTCCTTTCAGTGCATGTTGCAGCTAATGAGCATTTGCTTCCTCTACTCAAGGTCTCTCTTCACCAACAACAACAAATATGAACAACTATATCTCCGCAAAAAAAACTAGACCAGGCAAAGTAAAATCACCTAAATCTCTTAACATTTCCTTCACTAACATCTGGGATATTCAAACCAACTTCTGTAGTGTTGAATCTTTCCTCCACGTAAAGTCCCCTGATATCATAGCGCTTTGTGAGACTAATCTCAACACCTCAATTCCCTCCTCTGACTTGTTGATCACTGGCTACCTTCTGCTCTTAAGGAAGGACTCAACTGTCCATATACATGAACTGGGGTTTACATCAATGAACACCTCCCTCTAGCTAGAGTGACATCTCTTGAATCCCCTGACCACCCATACATGTGTTTTTCTCTGTCACTTCTCAAATTGGTTAGCTATCTTTTCTTTCTGTACTGACTGCTCCCTGCTAGACAGTAACTCTGACAATATAGATAGGGCTACTTCCTCCCACCCATTCACTAAAGGATTTGTATTTGGAGATCTTAACGCCCATCATGCCGAGTGGCTAAAAAACTCTGACATTCACGCCATGTACTTTGCTATTTCTCAATCCCTTACGCAAGTGGTGGATTTTCACATACGCTTTCCCAGTATCCCTTTAGGACACACTTCTCTACTAGATCCTTGCTTCACCTCTGTACCTGATTTCTACCAAGTCTCACAGCTTTGCTCTCTCGGTAACTCCGATCATGCTGTTGTTTCTCTTCACTCTCACTCCCCCAAGGAGCCTCCTACTAACTGGATCCCCTACTGTTACCAAAGAACAGACTGGGATGCGTTTTGCGATTTCCTATGCAACAACCTTTGGGAAAAGTGTTCAGTCTCCCAGTTGAGAACTGCTCCTCTGAGGTCTCCTCCTGGGTGAAAGCAGGCATTGATGCCTTCATACCGATTAGAAAGTTTTGTCCAAAACCTCGTTCCGTCCCCTGGTTCTCTCCCGCCTGTTCGGCTGTCGTTGGTCAAAGAAACCACTACTTCTGAGCCATGCAACTGACCACAATAGGCACCTATTTGCCCTAAATAATGCCAAGCTGTTGTTTGCTGAAAGAATGAGGCAGTGCATAGAGCAAGTTTGGCTCCAAGGATTATTGGTGGCTGTGCAAATCTATAATATGATTAGTCCCAACCTCGCAGTTTGACTTCAGCCACTTTCTCACTGGTGGGATGTAATATCCCTCTGTCTCTTCTATAAATATTTTCATGGCTTCTGCTCTGAAGAACTTAGGTCAATGGTGCCCCCTCCACAAGAATTTACTTGGGCAACTAGGTCCCACCCTTTTACAGTTAGATCAACCAAATGTGGCGACAATTCTACTCCAGCAGCATCTTTTCTCATGCTTCCTACCTGTGAAACTCTCTTCCATATACTTGCTTTCCTGACAGCTACAACCACCTGGAATTTAAATGCAAAGTCAATTCCCATCTCTTATCCACTTAACTCCAGTCCTTTCTACAGCACCCCCATGTATCTTGTTCTTTTTCTCTACCTTTGCAACTGTCTTCATTCCTGTGTTCACACCGGTCTCTTGCCCTTTCTTTTTCATCCCTTGTAGCTGGTTCGTCTTTTTCTTCACTCTCCTCCTGCCTAAAACTTTAACTCTCTTATGTAGTCCTCTGTACATCAGTGGTGGTACCAGCTTGCTTGGGGTTAAATAGAGAGAGAGAGAGAGAGAGAGAGAGAGAGAGAGTCGAAGATTTGATTAAAATCTAATTAACTAAAGACTGGTTTTATTGTGAAAAGTACTGCAGACTGTTTTTCATATTTAAAAAGTAAAAGTTTTATTTTGAAAGAAAAAATGATGTTTAATTATTGTTATGTACATTGTAAAATTTTCCAGAAACAAATATTTTTTTTCTATAAATATTTTTGTAAAGCATCAATGACAATAAAAAGTAAAGAGATCATAATTTACAAAAGAAATCTATTAGCATTTTAACAAAGAAATCACTTAATGTAGAGAGGAGTTTTGTCTTGTAGAAGATTTAAATTTCTGTCTTCGAGAGATTGAATTCTTAACGGCTTGGCAAGCGAACGCAAGCAACATAACTCGACTATATTCTGTAAAAAACGGTTTAATTTCTATTTTTGTCTTCAGAAATTGAATTAAATCAACTTTACAGTGTTAGCTGCTTGTGGTAAGTCAACTGGGATTCAGTCCATTTTTCAGTCTGTTTTTGTGAAATTTCTTGAAATTATTTTATTTATTTATTTCGTCTTTTGGCCGTCTTTGTTTTCTTTTTTTTTTTTTTTTTCGTCACTTAATTTGTGTAAATAATTTTGCTATTCAAGGGTATTTTCGACTAATGATAAATAGCATCACGGTTCAATTATTTCCATTAGTTTTGTCTTGTAGAAGATTTAAATTTCTGTCTTCGAGAGATTGAATTCTTAACGGCTTGGCAAGCGAACGCAAGCAACATAACTCGACTATATTCTGTAAAAAACGGTTTAATTTCTATTTTTGTCTTCAGAAATTGAATTAAATCAACTTTACAGTGTTAGCTGCTTGTGGTAAGTCAACTGGGATTCAGTCCATTTTTCAGTCTGTTTTTGTGAAATTTCTTGAAATTATTTTATTTATTTATTTCGTCTTTTGGCCGTCTTTGTTTTCTTTTTTTTTTTTTTTTCGTCACTTAATTTGTGTAAATAATTTTGCTATTCAAGGGTATTTTCGACTTTTACTAAGTTAAAACTTTGTAAGCCTCAGTCACTTTTTCCTTGTTTTTTTTTTTTTTTTTTTTTTTTTTTAATTGGAGTAGATAGCTTCTACTATCGCCCGGTCTCACACTCCACCCCCTTCTTTTGAATGAGTTTAGAGGTGATCACCTTGTTTCTTGTTTAGGAAGGGGTTTCCGGTTCATCCCCTTTCTCTGGTCTTGGTGTTAGTTCAGCTGGAAGCTCTTTGCAGTTACGGAGTATGGTGGCAACGTCTTTACATTCTGAGGGTACCGGGTTGGCAGTTTCCTGGTTGCTGCTTCCGACTGGTAGTTAGGAGCCCGAACTCTTGCGTAGCGTCTTGAGAGGCTGCTCTGATCAACAGTTGAATAATACCGGGGTTCTTGTAGTGCCATATCGCGCATGGACGGGCGTCCCTGCATGAACGTTCGGTGGGCAACCCCGAGGCCACATTATGTTGTAGGCCGCGCCAGTCTCCATCCTTCACAAGTTGCAAATGATTGACCGACTGATTCTATTCTAAGACCACTCCTTCACTGAATTACTATGGAAAAAAGCAAACATAATAACAAAACTAAACCAGCTCATTTGAAAACGCCCAAACCTGTCTGCATCTCTTTCACTAACATTCGCGGCATCCGCACCAACTTCCCCAGCGTAGATTCTTTCCTCCATAATAACTCACCTGATATATTAGCCCTATGTGAAACTAATCTTAACCCTTCTATCCCCTCATCTGAGTTCTGCGTTCCTGGCTACCTTCCCCTCTTCAGGAAGGACTCCAATGTTCATATGCATGGGCTTGGTGTCTATGTCAGCGAACACCTTCCTTTAGCTAGGGTGTCATCTTTTGAATCCCTAGATCATTCTTTCATGTGCTTCCGCCTCTCACTTCTCAGCTCGATTAGCTATCTCTTCTTTCTGTACCGCTCTCCTTCCTCCCCTGACTGTTCGTTACTTGACATCATTTCTGACAATATTGACAAAGCCATTTCTACCCATCCCTCTGCCCATGTATTCGTGTTTGGTGACTTTAACGCCCACCACACCAAGTGGCTGAAGAACGCTGTCACTGACCCTGCTGGTGTCCACACCATGAACTTTTCAATCACCCAATCCCTTACGCAAGTAGTGGACTTCCCCACGCGTTTCTCCGACAACCCTAACGGAAGCAACTCACTTCTAGACCTCTGCTTCACTTCCATCCCAGACTCTTGCACTACCAGACAACTCTGCCCTCTTGGAAACTCTGACCACACTGTAGTGTCCGTCAATATTTCACTCCACTCCCGCCCGACCCATGAAACACAGACAAGTAGAATATCATACTGCTATCAAAGAGCAGACTGGGATTCGTTCCGAGACTTCCTCTGTGACATCCCTTGGAACAACGTCTTTAGTCTTCCCATCGAAGAATGTGCATCCGAGGTCTCCTCCTGGGTTAAGGCTGGCATTGATGCCTTCATCCCTGCTAGGAAATTCCAGCTTAAATCTCATTCGTCTCCATGGTTCTCACCTGCTTGTTCGGCTGCCATTGCCCACCGGAATCATTTCTTCCGACTTTATCGTAACTATGCGTCGGAAGAAAACAGGCGCCTTTTCACTTCAGCTCGTAATAAGTGTAAAAGGGTACTTAACGAAGCTAAGATGTTGTTTGCTGCCAGAATGAAGCAACGCATAGCATGCTCTAAATTCGGCTCTAAAGACTACTGGCGACTCTGTAAAAGAGTACTTAACAAGAGCAAGTCCACAATACCCCCGCTAATCAATAAATTTGAGGTCCTCACCTCCCCAGCAGATAAGGCTGAATGTTTTGCCCGCAGATTCTCGAACAATTCGAGTCTGGACTCGTCTGGAGTCTTTACACCCGATTTCTCACCTAGAACCGAGGCACAACTGAATGATGTCCACATTACACCTTCGCTTGTCTCTAAGATAATCTTAAAACTTGACCCTCACAAAGCGAGCGGTGGTGACGGAATCCCAACCATAGTCTTAAAGAAATGTGCCCCTGAACTCTCCTCTATCCTTTCTAAGCTCTACAACCTCTGCCTATCTGCTTCCTGCTTTCCTGCCTGTTGGAAATCTTCCTCTATAGTTCCCATATTTAAAAACACTGGAGAACCCTCTGACCCTGCAAATTACCGCCCTATCAGCCTTCTTCCGATCTTTGGCAAAGTGTTCGAAGCCATTATCAACGCCGAGGTGGTTCAGCATCTCACAGCACACAGGCTCCTCTCGGACAAGCAATATGGTTTCCGCTTCACCAGGTCTACTGCTGATATGCTAACGACCATCACCGAGTACATATACCAGGCACTCGACAGGAATGGCGAAGCTCGAACCGTTGCATTGGATATATCTAAGGCGTTCGACAGAGTTTGGCATGCTGGCCTTCTATGTAAACTGCGGAGCTATGGTATAACTGGACATTTGTTTGAACTAATCCAGTCATTCCTCTCTAACCGCACAATGAAAGTGGTATTAAACGGACATGCCTCTCAGAACTACCATACAAACGCAGGTGTCCCCCAAGGCTCCATCTTAGGTCCTACACTCTTCCTGATATATATTAATGATCTCCCTGATTCCATAAGAACCCAAATAGGTTTGTACGCCGATGACACCACAGTTTACTCTCGCCTCCAACAAAAATCTGGTGTAGGCGTCAAAGCTAAACTTGCAGCCGAGATTGAAAAAGACCTCCAATCCATATTGGACTGGGGTAAGAAATGGCTAGTAAATTTTAATGCTTCTAAAACGAAGCTACTGTCAATTAACCATCATCGACAATCTCACCTACCTCCCATTAGCATGGACCAGGCTTGCCTCCCAGAGAGTAAAACACTACGCCTCCTTGGTCTCACACTTTCAGCGGACCTCAAATGGAATGACTATATCGAATCCATTGCTAAATCCGCTGCTATGAAAGTCGGTTCTCTGTGTAGGGCCCGGAAGTTTTTTCCGTCTAAATCTATCCTGCACATTTACAAATCTACCATCCGCCCGTGCATTGAATACTGCTGCCATATCTGGTCGGGTGCCCCTGCTGTTCTCCTCGGGCTTCTCGATAAGGTTCAGAGGAGGGTCTGTAATGTGATAGATACCGACTTGGCAGACCGCCTGCAGTCTCTCTCCCACCGGCGAGACGTGGCTTCGCTGTGTCTCTTCTATAAATACTTTCACGGCTTCTGCTCCGATGAACTTAGATCACTGGTGCCCCCTAAATACGAATTTGCACGAGATACTAGATTAGCAACTAGATCCCACCCTTTTACAGTGAAATCGATAAAATGCAGCCGTAACTTCTACTCCAACAGTTTCTTTCCTCGCACTTCCCAACTGTGGAATTCTCTTCCAAACGATTGCTTCCCCGACGGCTACAATCTCCAGGAGTTTAAATGTAAGGTCAATAGACACCTCCTAACACACTAACCTGCTCCCATTCTATCAAACACTCTTCCCATCTGCCCGACACTTATCCTTGCTATCCTTACTCATCTATCACCTTTCTCCTGACATTCCCTATGTCTATCCACTCCTTCTCTTTACCTTCCCCTATGTAGCCCCATGCGCAATAGTGGCAGTGGAATGCCTTGCTTGGGGTGAGATGATTAAAAAAAAAAAAAAAAAAAAAGGAAACTACATGATAGGGGTAATCATATCAATATTGTATTAAATGGAATTAAATAGAAATGTGTCCAAATAAATCAACAGCATAGTCAATTCTATTATTTTTCTAATCCTAGATTTTAAGGTATTGTTCTATAAGTGTGAAAAAATTCATTTCCTAAATTAGCAATTTACACATTTATTGTGAAATGACAGCAGTAGACAAGAAAAAAAATGTAAGTACAGTAGCCATTGCAAAATAGAAACAATAAAACGGCTTCAAATGAATGAATTAGTAATATATGGTAAAGTTAAATTTGTTTTTCTTTATAAATTCAAATGCCAGTATAAATTTCTCAAATTATTTTGTCATATGGGGAAAGAAATGAAAATACTTTGACATTAATCTCTCCAAGATAGGATTCTCAGCCTGACTGCTATCATTGGCTTTCAAACATTCTACTCTCCAGTGACTTGTATTTGGCTAACTTCTCAAAATTTCAAACTCAACCCATTATTCAATCAATGGGCATCGATTGTTCTCCTTTTCACACTGTGGATATTTCAAATTCGTTTATTCATCCTTTTAATCCTACTACTTGTTTTGCCCCTGGATATGATCTGATTTTTTTTATGGTGCTTCTTTCATGAATTTTAAATGTTTTATATAATTTTATACATATTGCCCAATTTTATCAAAAACGTTTTGGAAAGAATATAATCGACAATTTTAAAATTAAAAATGAACACAATGAAAGCAGTTTTAAAAATTGATTTTCAATTCTGACTATTTCTCTCTTAATAAAAAAAAAAAGAAAGACGAAAAATGTTCAATGCTAGCAATATTTTAATAGCAAAATTATTTTAATCACAATTTAACATTGCTAAAAAGATAATTACCATGATTGCTTATTTAAACTCACAGAAATAAGATAAATGAATTGTTCAACACTGTAAAAGGTTGAGAGAAATAGCCAAAAACATCAAAAAAACATTAAATATTTGATTTTAATAAAAACAACAAACATTATCTATGTACTAGAATTTATTGACAATGGCATGCCATTTATATAACAAACAAAATAACAACAATATTTGGATCAGATTTAGTTAATCTCCCAAGTGGACTGATCCCCACTCACAGCCAAAACTGGAAGAGATGACTTTCACCAAATGTTCTCAAAGGAAACTAGCTCTAAAATTATCTACCGTCATAAAACTACATTTATTAATAATGATCATCATATTGATGATTATGATAAAGATGATCATTATCATAATGTTTAAGAATCTCAGTTTCTATTAAAATATATATATATATCTATCTTAGAACTTAGATAAATTTATGCAGTAACCAATTTTGATTTGTAATAAAGTCACAAATAAGTAAAGCTCTTAATTTTTTAAAATAATTATTAACTTATAGACTGTATGTAATCCCCCTACCCCATTAAAAGAAAAGTTATAACTTCATCCTATTAAATTAAAAATTGGAAATTTAAGAGATTTATAAAATAGTAATTGTTTCAGTAAGAATCAGAGTTTTGTGTTTATAAGCTACACTTTAATGAACAAAAGTTAATTTTTTTCTTTTTGATATAATACAGAAAATAAAAAAACTGAAAAAGCACAATTTTAAACATTTAACAAGTAAGCATAATTTTATTTTTTAAACTGTTTTTATGATTCAGCTCAAAAATTTTGTCCCCCATGCCTTAAAAAAAGTTTTAAATCTCTAAATATAAAAATACAATAGAAGTCATTGAATTTCCTTTGTTAAAGGTCCATTTACTAAACATTTATTTTACAAATTCTTTTAAATCGTTTTAGTTTTTATTCACACAAACACCACTACATAGTATTGACTAATTTATTAAAATGTGATGTTGTATTAATCAAAAGAATTGAAAAAAAATATGCAGTTGTTCTCAGAAAAAAAAATGAAACTTTAGAAACATAGAAATAAAAATGATGCTATGTGTATTTCTTATCAGAACTACAAAAAGCTAACATTTTTTGATGGAACAATCCATATTTAATTGTGTTTGCATTTTCAGATGAAATCCGTTATCGTTTCCACTTAAAATTTTTTAAGCGTAAATAATTTTGCATCTCAAATTTAAATAAGTTTTTTGTTCAACCCCTACAAAAATGAATTTTGATCACATACTGGCATCAAATTTTACAAAATAAACATTTCAGAAAACAAAATTTGAAATACTCTGGGAATTTAAAAAAGAAAGTTTTATTTTTTGGTGAAGAAATATTTTACTAACTACCATTAAGTTTGGTTGTGTGAATAAAACTTACATCTTTTAAATTTCTATAATTGTACTTAATCATAGTTATCAGGTTTAGAAATCAAGCTTATACATATTGATATTACTTGAAACTTTCATTAGAAAGTACATTACTTAATGTCTACACTTTGTATAAGTGTCTTAGATATTTTCTTCCCTTTAAACATTTTCTACTTCACAGAAGTTTTTCATCTTCAATATTTAAAAAATAATCTCAAAAATATTCAGCTTCTTCTCTACCTGTAACCCTTTCGTTATGTCAACATTACAATGGACAAAAATTCATAGTAATCTTTTTAAAAATTGCCAGTTTTATTTATTTAGAAATAAACGAATTTGGCTGTTTTTTGTATAATTTCCTTTTTGCATGTTATATTAATGTCTATATATTGCACTATTTCCTTTTAATACTGTTTATGATGATTGTAGCATATTTTATTTTGTATACCATGATACCCAACATTAATTTGAGAATGTATTAATGCTGAAGTAAAAATAAAAAATGTTATATGAAATTTTACTCTTTCAAATCACATTACGTAGCTGATATGGTAATTTCAAAAATTAAACCAAAATGAAGTCTGTTAATAATATATGCAGTTGTTGAAAACCAAATAAGAGAAATACATAAACTTAAATAAATAGTTGGTGAAAGTGGTTCACATGCACAATAAAACTGATACAGTCAAATAGAATGATGATAAAAACTAAAAAATGATACAACAATAAAGAATGCAATGTTGACTAATATCTTCTTTTTGACATTAACACGTTTGCATGTTAATGGCAAAGACATCAATCAGTTCTATCGAGTGAGTAATAATAATTACAAATAAAACAATTACAATAAGGAGAGTGATACTGGCAATCATAGCAAGAATTTTAAACTTTATTTTGTATGTACAGAAGTAATTTGTTAAAAAAATTTGCATTTATCAAGAAAATAAACAGGTTTAAATTAGTAGAATAATTTGCATAGTAATTATGACCAACATATGCTGGTTATAATGAATCCTGTAACTTGTGTTGTACTGTATATTTTATTAGTTAGATATAACATTTTTTTAAAATATTCCACAACCGGAGAGTGTTCAAGAAGAACTTTAAAGAGCAAATTAAGCAAAATAATTTTGAAAATATATAAATACTGAATTAATGAATTTTGAACAATGTTCACTTTTATGTCAGTTTGATATTTTAAAATTGTTGTGATTTTACTATAATTGGAAATATTGTTTTTAATATTTTAATTTACAAAAGTAAACTTTCTACATTATAGACTAATAAGTTATCTGAAGAGACATAAAAAAATAAATGGAGTAATTGAGGAAAAGTTAATGAGAAAAGCAGAAGTAGATCTAAAATACGTAAATTAGTATTAAAAAGATAGGCATATAAATCAGTGTGCAATTAATGAAGTGTAATGCATATCTGAATAATTCTACATACAAAAAAATATCTGATAATTGATCATTTACAAGTTTATTTAGTAATAATTTTACTTTTAGTCATAGTTTGTTATGTTCTTGATCAATTTCATGGGATCAGCTTTTAATCAGACATCTCATATAGAAGACATGAAAATTGTGAAAAACAAAACTTGTTAACAAAAAGCTGAGAAAATATTCTGAATCTGCTTCTCTGTGGAATGTGGGTAGAGGACAATAGACTCTTAGTTATTAATGTTTGCAAACTTGTCTGGTTATTTTATAATTGATAGGGAAAAAAAAGAAAGAAAAAGAAACAGCTGTAAACAGTCATGTTTTCTTTAGATGGAATGTTTAATGCTCTTTTCTTTACACTATTTACATTATTTGGACTATTGTCCTATCTTTGTTGCCATTTGTATGACATTTTGGCCATTGTACGTTCCAGCCTTTTTCAGGTGCTAGGAATTTCGAACTGAACCCTTTATTGCGAACCCTGGGGTATATCATTCTCATTACTTGTGAAAAGCCTCTTTTGGCAGTCATTAGTCATCTCCCTTTAACCTGACTCTCTAACTAACCAATACCTATATCCATGGGCTATATGTCCTGAATATTTTTTTTTTTCAAGAGCTCATATTGCAATTTTTTGGACACTAATGATTTTCTCTGGCACTCTGTGTTACATAAAAAAATACTAGAGAAAACCATTAACATCAAGAATTGCAATATGAACTCTGGTAAAAAATGGTTACTGAACATTAGGTTTATAAGTTCCAGAAATTTAATTGTCCTTAAGTGGCCCAGTGGTTATAGGTGTTCCAGTGACTTGACCCAAAGAGTTGTGAGTTCATTACCAGGCTACAGCAGTGGTGAACAAATAACTTAAAGAGTCAGGTTAGAGGGAGATAACTCAAGACTACCAAAAGAGGCTTCACACAAGGAATGCAAATGATATACCCCCACTGATTGTAATAAAGGGTTCAGTTCAAAATTCGTAGCACCCGAAGAAGGTTGAAACATCTTACAAATGGCAACAATGATGAGGACAATAGTCTGAATAATGTAAGTAGTGTATCTCAGAAACATAGACAAATGCTCTTTTGTTTCACATTTTACTGTTCAAATACAAAGGATAACAAGACACAAAACAGACACTGTTTTTTAAAATTGCAGGATTTTGTTTCCAGGCCCACAATATATATATATATATATATATATATATATATATATATATATATATTAATCAATTTGAAAGGATGACTTTATAGAAGTCCCTGTATGCAGTTATTATTAGTTTTATTCTTGGACTATGACTGTTCAGAAAAATGGAAGGAAACTATAAACTCATAAATGTATGAAAAAATAATGACTGTTCAAAAATCCAAAGAGAAAGATTTAATGAGCTATGGAAAAATCAGCAGCTAAGTTTTTTCCCTTCATTTAATATCAGTAATAACTTACCTACCTGACACTCAATAATTTGAACAACTATCAATAGTAATATATATAATCAGAGAATTACATAAAATTTATATTTAGATATATTCAAATTAAGTTTAAACAAGAAATGTTTAAAAAAAAATGCAAATTAGAAATAAATGTGGTAACAAAAAGTTGAATATTCTAGTTTCATACCACATTTTCAGAAGAGTAATTATATAATTTTACATTTACATGCAATTTAACTTTATAATCTATATAGTTCTAAAAATTAAAAAAATATTTACTGAATTTTTGAAAAGCACTTTAAAAACTAAATGATTAAAATTACAGCATAAGATTTGTTTGCCATTTGTTATTGCTATAGACAATAGAATAATTATATTTTAATACTGAACAAAAGTTTACAGAAAGTATTTCATTTGCTATTAGTTTTAAGAAAATATGTCATTGAATTTTTAACTAAGTTCTCAGGTTTGTAAACTTTATTCATAATAATAATTAGAAGATTAATTACTTTACAATCTACTTATGTTGAAATATAGGCTTCTATTTAAACAAAAATGACATTGTGTCAGGTAAAAATTTGGTAAAAAGACGTTTGTAAATCACTGCTTTAAAAATTATTTGTAGTTATGACAATACAAAATTATCTAGAAGCAAAAAAGGCAGTGGAGTTGTAGCTGACAACTCAAAACAGCCTTGTGCAGAAGTGACTGTTTGAAGTGCTAAAAGAATAAATAGAGAAGATTTAAAATGTTTTTTCTCCCAAATTATGTACAGCTACTGCGAGTTCACATATATACATTTGCTAATACAGAATATAGGCTTACAGCTTTAGAAGAAAAATGAAGTACTTTCATTATTACATAAAATTTTTCTTATTAATTTTAATATCTGATTATATAAACATTTTCATGTTAGTTAAGAGAATGTCCATGAAAGATTAGCTGTTGAAATATTGGTTGAAAAATTTAATTTTGTTTGAAGTTATTTTCTTTATTTTTAATGACTGAAGAGTGCATTAGTCATAAATATCAGGAATAAATAAAATGAAAAATAAAGAAACTAGTCAAAATTAACAGAAATATTAGTAATAAAATAAACTTCTCCTTAGCTTGTATAGATTGACTGATTTTATATAGCATTATGTAATGAGAACTGTGAATAGAGGGCAAAAAAGAGTGGCGGGTGAAGAAGTGGCTACAATAAACAACTTGATAGACTGATCACTACAACAAGCAGATTTTTTAAAAAATTTTTGGTTAAGTGAATCGATTCAAATCATGGTTTATTAGCCTAAAAACATGGCTGCTGATCATACATTCACTGACAAATAGATATCTAGTAAAATGCTAGCTACAGAATAGTTTTTAAAGCATAATAGTAAGAAGGGGAGGGTAGAAGTTGACTGATGAAAAAAGTTACAGTTTCAATCCACACTGAACAATTTAGACCACATAATACATCACTGTAGCAAACCAGTACAAATAATTGTCTTTTTTTTGTAACAGCCCTTTGGGAAGATCCAACAAGAACAACTGTGAATGACACAAGTATTATTGCATCTAGAATTCGTTGTCACTTTCTCTGTTCTCTTCTCTGAGAGATAAATATGCTTTTTTGAGACACTATCAATATGTGAACATGTCTAGAATAAAAATCAAAGTAACCCTAAAGGAGTTTGGAATTACTATTAAATATAGAGTCTAAATATACTTTTCTTTAAAAACAGTCTGGATTTGTGCCCAAATTCACTCAAATGAGCCAGTACATATACCCTGTCATAAAATCAAAGTTAAATGTAATAGAAAAGCAATAATATATGAAATATTTGTGATTTAGTTACTAGTCCCATCAATGTTAAGTATTTTTCATATTTGACATTCATTTTTCTTTATGCATTAAATAACAAGTTCAGGAGCAGCCACTTGAAGAATTCAATACATCACCACCAGACCATAAATTCAGGATTCAAGTGAATATTTATTTAAATATGATAGAATTTTCCCTGGAGATAAGTGCTATTTCAGACATGTCAAGCCTCACTAAATGGAAGAGAACATGTAATTTGTTTTGGATGGGATTGTAAAGTTCTGCATTTTGGAAAAGAAGAGATAGATCATGAACTGCTATTACTGTTATATAAAGGCTAATTTAACAAATACCAAATATCATTTAAAAAAAGAAAAAAAAGAAGAGAAAATTCCAACACACACACATATGCATTCACATATGATTAGCAAAAAGAATGAAGATAATGCTATTGTTACCACTTTACCATGTAGTACATTTCTAGCTTTGTTTGAAATATATTTTTTGAAAGGTTTACTAAATAGGTATAGGTTTTTTTTGTTTTCTCAACTGCTGTCTGATCCTATTTATAGAATCAAATAAAAAAACACTTTTTACATACACTTCTTTGTTTATATCTTTGATTCAGTTAAAATTTTGGTTGACAGTTAATCAGAGCTTACATAATCAGAAACTCAATTTAGAAAGACTTACATATATACAAGCTATATATAGGCCAAGCTGTTTGTGAAAATTGTTTTTACCATTTCATTTTTCAGTTACAGTTGTAATATATTTGTCATGCCCACAAAGTCACTATCTCATTTATTGTAGCTGCAAATTAGTAACAGTAATAACCAATTAAAAATGTTTTCAATAAAGCTGAACTTTTAATAACATTAGGCAACTATAACTGTGTGGACAAATGCAAAACAAAAGAACTGATTAGCACCATGATATAACAAAAACAAATAAAGTGAATGGCTTGATTGTAAAAAAAAAAAAAAGAAAAGAAAAAAGAGAGACAATAATTGATACTCCTTAATTAGAAGGAAAAAAATATAAACTTCTTTTCATCCTTATAATCCAAAATACCACTAAGTTTTTTGTTTTAATAAATAATTCTTAATATAACTCCAAAATTTTATTTCCAGTGTGAAACAGGAGATTTGACATACAGTAATTTTACATAACCATGTACAATATACCCAGTTGTTTCATAATCTGAAGTATTCAGGTTTAAGGCAAAGACTCATCAAAATGTTGATGATAGGCTGTTTCTGTTTTTAAAGGTTTCTCGGTATGTTCACCGATCATCAATTGATAACTATTGATTAGGTCAGCCACACTATATCACCTGATTATGATTATAGAATATGTAAGCAAAATGAAGGTTAGGTAGTAAATGTAAAAACAGAAGTAATAAAAAGAAAGACAACATTACACACGCTCATACATTTTAGGCAGATTTTCTTCCCTCCATTTTGTATTATGTAATTTGTGTTACATCAATCTATCAAAAGAAGGTTATCCAATATTTAAAATGAGAAAATTTGATAATTGATATATTTTTAATTAGGATGAAGAGCGTAAGCAATGTTTTTTATCTAAAACTAGACCCAGAAGTCAGAGCCAACTATTTAGTGAGCTGTCAGTACAAGTTTAGACTAAGCTGAAATAAAGTGTCAAAGAAGGAAGTGAACAGAGAGTATTTACTTCTACCCAGACGATGCAAAGAGTATGGGTTCTGCTACACCAAGTAATGTGGATGTCAGATCTTCTTAGACAAGTGGGCAATATGTTCACAAAATAGACTATCTTATTGAATTAAAAAGGTTTTAAAAGTGGAAAAAATTCATTCAAATAATATAGATAAGACAATGAGTGAATTTTTTCCTTAAATGTATAAAAAAAAACAATAACAACAACAATAGTAGTAAAATGATAATGATTTCTTTTACATATCATCAGCAAACATGCATCCTTCATCCTGCATACGGTACAAGAATTGATCCACTCGCTCTTTCTGGTCTACCTAGAAAAAAAAAAGTCAATTAAAATATGTAAACTTCAAGTTAATCCATCAAGTATCATTAGATGGAATGGATAATTAACAAAAGTAATGAAGAGGAAAAAAACTGAATGAAGTGACTGGGAAAATGACAATATACATAGATTTATATATAGATGCTCTTTTTAACTTACTTGTCGCACAAATTCTGCCAGCATTAGTAATTTCTTAATACCAATACGAAAACTGGAAAAAAAGAGAAAAATGAAAATAAAAAATATATTTCTAAGGAGATAATAACAATGTTTAAACTTATCCAAATGCTAAAAACAGAAAATGGGTACTAGAAGAAATAGATTCTTAAAAAAATATATTTCTGTTAAATATGGATTATGAAATTTTGATAAGTTTCATCTCTTTAAATTTTGATAAAAATAGCTACTTCAAGATAAAAGTGACAACAGTTCTTATATTTTAACAGTATAACAAAATCTTTTTTCTGGTTATTTTTATCTGTAACAAAAACAAATAATTTTCAACAAATTATTATTTGTTGAAAGTTGGAAATTTCAAGTATAACTCATAAAAACCATTCCATTTTTTATTACCTATCTAATACATGAAATTGTCCATTTTGGATTTTAGACATAAATTATTCTTCTATCAATCTAATATTGTGAACATCTTTACCAACTGGATAACTCCCCTCATGTGTTTCAGCACTCAAATCTGATGGGGTATACCAAAAACTGGGAAGTCCTGGCATACTCGCGAGGTGGTGAAAAGTGAAAACATCACCATAGCAAGAAATAGAAGCATGCATAATGATTCCAATATATTTGGTTATTTATTCACAAATTTAACTGGCATAGTCAGAAGATATAAATAGATGATATTTGGAACAACTTTGCCAGACCAGATCTTACTTTCACAGCTTGTCAGAACTTTCTCCCCTCTGCCACCTGTACATTATGACAATCTGTGACTGATTATACAAGTCTTGCAATCACAACTTTCTAACTTCCAGCTAATGTAACTTGATATTGAAAGTTTTCATCCATTTATTCACTATGTATTCATAAAACCTGGCCCAGATAAAATCATTCACAGTCCTTGTTACTTTGTAGATATTCTAAGTCATGTCTGGGGGTCTGTTTATCATAATATTATAAGATAAACCAAAACTTGAATATAAGAATACAGCTAAAATAAAAACAATATCCTTGAAGAAAAGTTTTTCAGTATACTACAATGAAATATTTTTCTTTTTGCATGTATTGATATTTTTTATTCTTTATAAATTCCCTGGAATTTCTTATGAATTCATATTTTGATTGACTGTTCTGGATTCAGTTTGAAATTCAAAGAAAGATCACCTAAAAGCCAGAACATACAATGATTGAAATGAAATGTAACAAAGATGATAACAACAGTCCAATGTAAAGAGTGTAAATTTCTGTTATTATATATAAAACAATTTTGATACTTTTAACTCATTAAATCCTTTATAATAAACATTAAATTAAAACAATGCCCAATATAAAAATAGAGCTATGAATATTTATTATAAATTATAGTTTAGAACATGTACAAGATACCTGATGAGACATTGTCCTTTCAGTGTCAAAACAAAATGTACAATTTGTTGTATATGATAATTTGTACATATTCTAAACTATTATATATATATATATATATTAAAAACATAGTTATAAACAATAATTAGGAAAATAAAATTCGCCAGCAGATAATATGCAAAGTTGGCATGACAAGGTGATCAAATGTAGTGATAGAGAGACAGAGAGAAAGAAAATAAAAGAGCTTAAAATCTTTTGTTGGTAAGTCTTGCATTTTGAGGTAACAACTGAATCCACAAAATTTATAGTTTAACTTTGAAATCCAAGTTTTAAAATAGTACCCTTATTTCAATTAGGATAAGAAATATTTGTGCCATTATTTTTTTTCTGAGACACAGGAAAAAAAAAAGAAAGAAAAAAGAAAGATTACTATATATAGCTCCAAAGAAAAAGCTGCAATGTAATCAGTCCTGACTTGGGATCTCAACTTTTACACTTTTTCACCTCCATAACATGGCTTCCCTCTGTCTTTTCTACAAATATTTTCATGGCAACTGCTCTGATAAGCTTTTTTACCTGGTGCTCTGTCCATGTGAATTTAAGTGTGAATTTAAGACTGGCATCTAGTCCCACCCTTTTACCTTTGGAATAGTTAAATTTTACCACCACTTCTACACCAACAGTTTCTTCACTCACACTTCCTGCTTGTGGAACTCCCTTCCATTTACTTGCTTCCCCGATAGCTACAATCACTAAAAATTTAAATGTAACATTAATTGCCATCTATCTTTTTGAATCACATTCATTTTTTATTCTTTCTTCAATACCCCCTGTATCTAGTCTTTTCTCTCACTGTAACCCTCTACACACTAGTGGTACTCCTGCCTTGCTTTGGGCAAAATCATTAGACAAAAAAAAATTATATATATATTCGAGTGCGTACAGAATGAGGAAAGAAAAATTTTTTTTTCCGTCCAAAACATTAATTTAAAACAGTGCTCGATATATGTTTTAGAATATGTACATAATTTTTTCTATATATGTCCTCTTCTCTACAATCATATTGTAGAGAAGAGGACATATATAGAAAAAATTATGTACATGTTCTAAAACATAATTTATAATATATATATATATATATATATATATATATATATATGCAAGTACATGCACATAAATAAATATTTTTCTGGTATTGATAAAACAGTGCTCATTGTAATATAACAAAGATATTAGTATATATTGATAAATATACATAATATCATATGTTTATAGCATGACTCATAAGCAATCATCAAGTGCATATTCTGGCTGTTCTGGGATTTAAAAATAATTATTAAAAATGGAAAATTAAAAAAAAAAAGCTAGAATATGTAAGTTTTTAAATGACCCTATATGAAAAACTATATATTATTAAATTTCTTAAGAATAAAAATCTCTTAAATAAACATAATGAAATAAATGTCATATGCAAACACTGCAAAATGTTCACCTTAGAATATGGTTAAAAAGGTTCTTCATAAAAAAAAAATCCATTTACTTACATATATCTAATAATTTGTTTTATATTATGATATAATAATAATTAAATAGATATGAAAATAATTAAATAGATAAAATTTTTGAATAATTAAATGGATATTAAAAATTGTATTATGATATAATAGATTAATATTAAAATGGATATTACAAATTTTTCATGAAAAATTAGAATAAAATGCACTCTGAATTGAAATAAAAACAGTATATTAGGCTCAAAGGTCCCTTTAAGCCAGATCAAAAATATAAAATGTTTTCATTCATTTTTTTATTGCAGAAAATGCTGGGATATAGAGAAAAACTAAGAAAATAATCTTGTAACAATCATGAATACACAATTTTTCTATCTTCCCACATCTATAAATAACAAATGTATAGTTTTATTTATATATATATAAAAATAATTTTCACAAACATAAACTAACATTGCCTGAGGATGAGATAAAATCTTGAAACAGAAATTTTTGTGTTGCAATGTAAACTAATTCTAAATAAAAACAAAAACAAAAAAACAAAAAAAAAAACAATTATGCTGCACAATATTTTTTTTGTATTGAGCACTTTTTTAAAAAAGTAAATGCTGGAGAACTCAGAATTCTAAAACTGTTCTCTTCACCTGCATGTGTATATAAATAAATAAGTGTGCTATGAACTAATTGTTGCCATTTTATATTTTCAATTTTGTACATGTGTTGTTTGTTTTTATTGCCCTAACATTTGGGCATTGATTATGAGAAAAAGACAATCATGGCACAACTCACTCTGCTAGAAATTTGAAAACAACATGCTGTACTGCTTAACATTTGCACCAAAGCTCCAATATGATAATTTCAGAGTGTTTGGGTGTCAATCTGTTGACAGTGCAGAGGATTTGGAAAGAGTTGGATGATATCAACATCATGGTGTTTGGATTGATCATTAATGATGGCAACTTATGCTGCCATTCATCCTCCCACAGAGCCTCAGAATCAAAACAGCGGTCTACATCAAGTACTTTGAGGTGGTCATGTAGCCATGGGTGAATAGAATAGCTGCTGGACAACCCTATGCCTGGCAACAGGAATCTGTACCATGCCACATAAGCAGGAAAACCCAGTCATAGTTGTCAAACAATTTCTGCAACCACATTATCCCAAACTGCAATTCCCTTGATTAATTTTTATGGGGCACAGTTGAGTGAGAGACCAGCAAAACTGCTTGTAACACTAAAGATGAATTGAATATAATGGTTATGGCAGCATTCACCAACTTAAACAAAGAGATCATCCAGAAGAGATGCAGGAGATTCCAAAGTTATTTAGAGGCTGTGGTTGAAGCCAATGTTGATTTTATTGAATAAATTTTACTTTAGTGTTTTGAGATATTTTTGTTTAATTTTGGTAAATATGTTAAAATGAGATGTCAGTGTTATTTTCATTTTTGCGTAATTTAAACGACAATTTATTTATTGCATCTCTATACGCTTTCCCAGCATTTCCTCTGGACATGCCTCTCTACTAGATCTATGCTTTACCTCTGCACCTGACTCCTGCCAAGTCTCGCAGCTCTGCCCTCTCGGCAACTCCGATCATGCTGTTGTCTCTCTTAATATTTCTCTCCACTCTCACTCCCCCCAGGAGCCTCCTACTTATAGGATCTCCTACTGCTACGAAAGAGCTGACTGGGATGCCTTTCGCGATTTCCTATGCAACGTCTCTTGGGGAAAAGTGTTTGATCTCCCAGTTGATGACTGTGCCTCTGAGATTTCTTCCTGGGTGAAAGTCAGGATTGACGCCTTCATACCTACCAGAAAGTTTCGTCTCAAATCTCATTCCTCCTCTTGGTTCTCTTCTGCCTGTTCGGCTGCCATTGCAAACAGGAACCACTACTGACCACAATAGGCGCCTATTCACGTCTGCTCGTAATGAGTGCAAGAGAATCCTGAATGACTCCAAGTGGTTGTTTGCTGAGAGAATAAGACAGCGCATATCCGGCTCCAAGGACTATTGGCAGTTATGAAAATGGATGCTGAACAATAGCATATCCGCTTTCCCTTCCTTAATCAATGAATTTGAGGCCCTCACAGCATCAGCGGACAAGGCCGAGTGCTTTGCTTGAAGATTCTCATCCAACTCCACATTTGATTCATCTGGAATACCTATACCTGACTTCCCTATTAGAACTGAGGGCTAAACTGAATAATGTATAAATTACCCCAACAGTGCTATCTCGAGTAATATCAAAACTTGACTCCATAAGACGAGCGGCGGTGATGGAATCCCAGTGATTGTCCTTTAGAAATGTGCCCCTGAACCACTGTCCGCTCTAAACTCTATAACTACTGCCTTTCTGCTTCCTGTTTTATTGCATGCTGGAAGTCTTCTGTCATTCCTGTATTTAAGAACTCTGGTGAACCCTTGGACCCATCCAACTATTGCTCTATCAGACTTCTACCAATTTTCAAGAAAGTGTTCTAGGCCATTATTAATGCTGAAATAGTTCAACATCTTACTGCCCATAAACTATTCTCTGACAGACAGTATGGCTTCCGCTTCGCCAAGTCCATGGCCGACATGCTAATGACCATCATGGAGTACATGTTCCAGGCCCTTGAGAAGTCCGGCGAGGCTCGTGCTGTTAATCTGGACATCTCCAGGGCTTTTGACAGGTTTTGGCATGCTGGCCTCCTATGCAAGCTATGGGGTTATGGTATTACCGGACGCTTGCTTGATCTGATCCAATCTTTTCTAAATAACCGCATAATGAAGGTCATCGTGAATGAGCATGCCTCCACATCCTACTGTACAAAGACTGGTTTCCCTCAGGGCTCTATCCTAGGCCCAACACTCTTATTTTCATAAATGATCTCCCAGATGAGATAAAGTGCCAAGTAGGCATCTACGCAGATGACATCACAATTTACTCCCGCATCAGTAACAAATCCGGTGTGGCGGACAAACATAATCTCGCTGCTGATCTTGAAAGGGATCTATATTCTGTGGTGGATTGGGGTAAGAAATGGCTTGTAAATTTCAATGCGTCTAAGACCAAGCTGCTGTCTGTCAATCATCACAGGCAACCTCTCCTGCCTCCCATAAGCATGGACCAAGCAAGTCTCCCTGAGAGCAATACACTGCACCTCCTCGGCCTTACCCTCTCTTCTGATCTCAAGTGGAACCATTACATTGAGTCAATAGTTAAATCCACTGCTAGGAAGGCTGGGTCACTGTGTTGGGCCAGGATGTTTTTTCTGCCTGAATCCATCCTGCATATATAGAAATCAACCATTCGTTCGTGCATGGAGTACTGCTGTCATATATGGTCAGGCGCCCCTGCTGTTCATCTCAGTGTTCTTGACAGGCTCCAAAAGAGAATCAGTAATGTGATAGGTATCGACTTGGCGGCTCGACTCTAGCCACTTCCCCACCAATGGGATGTGGCTTCTCTGTCTACTCTATAAATACTTTCATGGCTTCTGCTCCAACAAACTTAAGTCACTGGTACCTCTGCAAAAGGTGTTTACTCGTGCAACCAGACTGGCAACTGGGTCTCACCCATTCACAGTTAGATCAACTAAATGCAAACAACAATTCTACTCCTGCAGCTTCTTTTTTTCACACTTCCTGCCTGTGGAACTTGCTTCCATATTCTTTCTTTTCTGACAGCTACAACTTCCAGGAATTTAAATGCAATGTCAATACTCATCCCTTAACCACTTGACTAGTTTTTTCTTCACCACCCTGTGTATCCTTTCTTTTCTCTCCACCTTTGCAACTTTCATCACATCTGTATTCCCATCCTTCTTTTGCTCCTTTCTAACTGGTTCGTCTTTCTCTTCACTCTCTCCTATCTAAACTTTTTACTCTTATGTAGCCCCCTGCACATCAGTGACATTACCGCCTTGCTCGGGGTGATATGATTAAAAAAAAAATATATATATATATATATATAAATAAATAATGAAAAACTTGAGTAAAAAATGTTTAGCTACTAACCTCATATTTCTAGTGCTATCTTTGATTCTCCTCATTTCATTAGTGTTGAAAATTTCAAGTTCATTGAGTGCTGCTGTAAGGTGTTCCGGCTTGCTGAGGACAGCCACATGTTGGTTCTGCATGAAAGCATTCAACATACCCATTTCATGAAGAACATCTTTCAGGCCTGTTGTACCAATTACAAGCAAACGTCGACCCTACACAAATATAGAGTTACAGTCAGAAATAAACCAAAACAAGATACATTTTCTTTTATTTTTATTCGCAGTAAACATAAAACAAGTTTTGCTTGTTTTGCTTAGATAGATTCAAATAGATTTTCCACCACATATTTGAGAAGACAACCCCAGATTAGGATTTATAAAAGCTAAGATATTTTCACTTATTACATCAAAATGGTACTAATTTTGTCCTGGTCATGAGATCAACTCATTTTATTTCTTATTCTGATAATTAAAAATTATAATCACTCCAGTAGATATATTTCTACCCAGCAGATTCCATATCAAGGGATTAATTAAAGCCTGTTCTAGATCTTGACATGATTTCCATCATTTGAAACATTTGTAATAAAGTTAATTTTTTCTTACAATTAACTTGTCAAGAAATTTTTGGAAATTAGAGAAAGAGTTACATTACAGGCAGGCAAAAAGTTTGGGACCATCCTGCATTTTTTTTTAAAAAAACACCTTATAAGGAAATATTTTTGTGTACTTTTTCTTCTTTTAAAGTAAAAGATAAAATCTCACTAACTACAGTGTATTTGTTTTTATTTTTCAGTCTTTTTCAGGTTATGCTTGCTACTAAAGAGTACAAACTTAGATTCATCCATCCACAATACATTTAGCTAAATTATGAATATCTTGTTTTCACCATTATTTCCTCAGTAGACTTTTTGAAAACATTTTAAATTAACTTAAATGTTAATAAAGGTTGTAAATGTTATCTTCGTGCTGACTAATGTTGTAAACAAAATACAAATAGTTCTCTCTATTTAAAGAAAAAAAGATTCATCATAACAGTATTTTCATAGATTTTTAATTTTGAAGTATTTTGAACAATGGCAAAATCAAATCATTAGCTGCTTTGATTTTAGCTTTGAGATAAGGGCACAAATTGAAATTTTATTCAAAGAAAGTTACTTTTAAAGACAAACTGTTAAGTTACATGAGGTCCAATATTTGCTACAAAGACAGAAACTGGTGCAAATGTTGACAGAAAAAAAAAAAAAGCTGGAGCAATAAAAAATGACAATTGCTGCTGAAGAGAAACATTTGATTATAGAGAGCAAATGAAATAGTTCCAGAGTGAACAGCTGAACTTAATTCCTATCAACAGCAACCAGTGTTGCTCTTAATTGTGAAAAATCGATTTAAATCAGTGGGGCTCAGGGGTGGCAAAGCCATCAAAAAACTTGTTATAGAAAGTGAATAAGTAGAAAGACTTAGGAGCAAAAAAGCATAAGAACTAGACATTGAAAGGTTGATAAAATGCATTTTTGACAGCTGAGTTCAAATTTTAACTTTTTGGTAGTAAGAAAAGAGTGCATGTGAGAAGAAAACTTAAAAAACAAAAAACAAAACTGAATGATGAAAGTATAGTTTCACAGTGGTAGATCCATGTTTCATTTATTGTCACATATTTAGGTAAAAACTTCTTGTTGCGTTAAAACAGTTGTAAACAATGCTCTGAATCGTCAACCTGTTGTTATCTTTGATTGACTGTGAGCAAATGCAGCATCCACTTTGAATACAGCTTTCTCATTGACAAATGTTTATGCAAAATAACAAATACACTACTTTCTAATACATTCAACTCCACTGCTATCTCATGCAACTTTAATTTACAATCGGCCAAAATGAGTTTGTGGATTTTTTTGGTGTCTTCCAGGACAACTGCTGATTTTGGGCGACCTGAGTGTTCAGCATTATTTGTGCCTGAATGACTGTGTTTAATGTCAGCATACCAGCTCTTAACCATTGTTTCTGACAGAGCAGAGTCCGAATAACTTATCAAGCCATTGCTATGCTTGAACAGTATTTTTTACCCCTTATCAGAAAGCAATACTTTATCAACACATGACATTCAGATTTTTCCATTGTTTTGAAAATTTGTGACAGTAGCTTCACTTAAATAACTGTAATTTGTAAACTAATAATCTGATTGGGCCCAAATTTTGTCATGTGCCAGTTGAAGGTTAGTACTTCATAAAAATCATATGGATTTTTTATTGGTGGTGCCATCTATATGTTAGGCCCGGGACTTATTGAGTGATGTGTTATTGTTATACAATCTGGTTTATGTATAATTGGCAAAAAATTTACTTTTCAACAAGACACTCTTCTAAATTGTCAAAATTACCTCAATAAAAACAAATAAAAATAAAAGGAACAAAATTTTGGTAATTAAAATTTGGTTTTCTCAATCACTTACTCATTAAAATAGTATGGAATGAATTGGATAGGAGAGTTTGAAGTGAATACCCAAAGAGTGACAGATTTTTTTCAGTGCTTGAAGAAGGTTTACCATCTAATTTTTTTTTTCAAAGCTGTTGAAAAGAATTTCAAAAATTTGTAAAAGCAGTAAATTAAGGCAGGTGGTCATTGTGGTGTAAAGGATATTGGCATGTAATGAGAAATCAAGTTTTAATTCTAGTTGAATTTCTTTCATTCACTTACACACAAATACCCTTGAGAGAGGTATTAATCCATCTCTTCGCCCTTGAGCTATAGGTTGAATTGCAAGACAGATTGGCAACAGGTCTACTGTTAAAAAAAATGGCAACCTACTACTGGAAGATCTTCTGCCAAGTCAGTCAAATCTCAAAAGAGATATGATTGCCCAAGTGTGTATCACATATAGCAATTAACTGATTAAGTGACTGGTGGTTTCATTGATGTAAACAAAGTATGATGTTGTATGATAATTTTTTTTATTGTTTGCTTATTTTTTATCAAAATCAAACCAAATACACTGTAATTAGTAAACTTTTTATCTTACTTTAAAACAAAAATCTCATTTTAAGGAGTTTTTTTTTTTTTTAAAGAAATGCAAGAATGCCTCAAATTATTTGCCTATAGTGCTCATCAAAGGTGAGCAATGTTCCTTTTTATAAATTCTTGTAGAATCTCATTTTTGAATGAGGCATTATAGTTGAATTCATTTCTAATGTTTCCACAAGTTTGTTGTTTGTGCAGCATCTTCTTTCAAAATCTCTTTAAATTTATCAGTTTAAGTTTGGAGATATTTTAATAAATACTTTTTTTTTTGCAAACTATTTCCAATTCTTCATCACACCTACTGTATCATTATTATAAGCTTTAATAATCCATTTGCTGGTTCATACTTCAACTTTTTCTGGTCTAGAATAAAACATGAAGAGTAAAATTTATCAAGGATATCATTTGATGCTTAGCCATGATTTTCACTAATATAAATTATCACTTTAAAAAAAAAACAAAAAAAAACATAATTCTTACAGCAGATGTTCACAAGTAATAAGGAACTGAGTAAGCTTGGAAGACATCTAATATTGTACAAAAGTTTGTGCCTCAAAAGAGTGGAGAATAAGCAAATGTTACTCATAATATTCACAAGCTTATGATGTTCAAACTTACCATTGGTGGAGATCTCTTCAGGAGAATTAACAGGCACTGCAACACATTATTGGAGAACCGAGGACCAATTGAAACATAATCTATACATAAAAAAAATAAAGAAAAGAGCAATGGAATAGTTATTTAAAAAATAAAAGTAAAATTTGAATTATTTTATGCATAAGAATCCTATATAGCTAATGTACACAAAAGTATCAAGTAAATGACAACAGAAGTACTGGAAGAACTTTTGAAAGCTTACCAATAATCCTTTCAATATCATCAAGCAGAATACAGCTAAGAGGTGATTTATAGGCATCTTCAAAGATCTATAAGTCAAATTAAAAATTGATGGTTATAAAATAAATGGCTCTGATAAAATAAATAAGTATCATATAGATACGTACAAACATCAATGCAGCAAGAGTTAAAGTTGACTATAGTAGAGTACCTAGTCATGTTTTGTTTTGTCATTTTCAGAATATAACAGGTTGTTTAGAGTGATTTGTTAAACTATATCAAATTATTTTGTCAATATTTCAGTTTATCTCTGGTTCAGAAGACAAGTTTGAAAATATGCAAATGCTTGGCTTTCTTTTAGGATATTTGTGCCAAATGAATTATACAAAACATTGATAATAAAGATCCATTATTAGAAGTAATGCATTTTTAATCAACCACTTTAATGGTAATCATTTTTCCCTCTCCTTACCCTTGCTCTTCCATCTCCTTCATTTATTTGTGCATATATTTAGAGATACTTTAAGATGTTCATTTTTAAAGCCATTCAAAATTGTAATTTTTTAATTAAAAAAAATAAAATAAAATAAAATAAAAACAAAAAATGCACACAAAACTGCAATCAAGGATGAGTATTATTTTCATCCAGATTAATGCCATTATCTTTATTATATTTTGGTCTTTGTGTCTTCCAGCCTTCATCAGCTGTTTTGATCTAAGTAGAACTTTAAGGAAGTTTGAACTTTAATTTATCAAACATAACAAAATGAGACTATTAATCTGAATGTAAATAACGTAAATATAAAACTGCAAATATTGAGAAAAAAAAAAGAAAACAACA
Organism: Ascarosepion bandense; assembly: GCA_037127315.1. Lineage (NCBI taxonomy): Eukaryota > Metazoa > Mollusca > Cephalopoda > Sepiida > Sepiidae > Ascarosepion > Ascarosepion bandense. Next base: position 2,783,173 of record JBBBDQ010001499.1, on the reverse strand, counting down.
ACAACAACAAAAACAGAACTATGTAGCATACAATTATCAACTGTAAACTAATTTGCAAAAACTCACTGCTATGCAATATGCCCATTTATACATCATGGGTAAGCTAACTGTAACCATTAGCAAATGAGATACATGATTTAAGATGAAAACAATAAAGAAACTGACCTTTCTGATATACTGAACTTTTGCCATTTCACTATAGCCAATCATTGATTCTGGTGAGCAAACTTTTATAAAAGGCAAGTCAGAATTGGCCATCAAATAAGCTCCAAGTGCAGATTTTCCAGCTCCAGGAAGTCCTATTAGGGGATGGGGGGAAAGTAAATATAAAAAAAATAATTATATACTACATATTACATTGTATACTAATAAAAATATACTTTCTTTAGTGCTTTTATTTGTAACCTTTCTTTTTCATAATCTAGGAATTATTGTACTAGATTTTTTTCTCAACAATTTTACATGATGTTTTTATATATTCTGTCTAGATATATGTAAGGTACAGAATAAAATTTTCCACAATGTATTTTATTTAAAAACAATTTGAATCAACCTTTAGCATTAGTGTATAGAAAAATGCATGGATTTTTATATGAAATGTAAAAAACTGATTTTAGGAAAAATGGATTTACCTACCAATTCTGTTACTTAAAATATTCTTCAGCATTTTGAATAAACTGATTTCTTGTACAATGGCATAAAATTAACTATATAACAGATGCTGTAAAATACATTTTACAATATAGAATGAAGTGTACCACCGCTCCCCCAAAAAACAAAGCAAAAACTGATTTACCATGTAATAATGTAGTAAGGAGTGGTGTCTTCGTACTGTTTTTTATCTGAGAGATAAAAAGGTTACCATCAGTGAGCACTTGCCGTACACTCTCACCCCATTCAATGATACCATTAGGAAAGAAGGAATTAAAGTTGAAATCACTTCGACCAAATGCCTAAAAGGAGAAAAATGACAAACATATTGTTTCTGGAGCATTAACAGTTATGAGGGTAAAAAAGAACGGTTACTTTGTTAGCTGCCTCATTTTTTTTAATGATATTGTAAGTTTCACAAAACATATTTGACTAACAAAGTCATCCTTAATAAAAATACAAATAATAACTTGTTTGATTTTTCTAAGAGTAAGTATTTACATTATTTTACATAATATACAAACTAGTGTTTACAGGTATGTTGTTTTTATTATAAAGAATCTGTAGTCAATATTATCATGTATAATATCTCATGTAGTTGAAGCAAGTAATAAAAAAAACAACTAGCTGCTTCCTAAAGTATATACTTGAACTCTGGCAAATCAATATTTAGGTGGGATAACAAAAATTAGGCTTAATGGATCATGTATGAAAAGCAGGAGTATATTAGTCTCTTTGGATTGTGGTGAAAATAAGGAACTCCTATACATACATGAGTATAGTGCAAGTTTTTAGGATTATTTTTTTTTATGCACAAAAAAATGTGGAAGGATCAGTAATTGCATTATGCATTAGCATATATATATATATATATAGAAAGAGAGAGAAGATACACACGTGAAGATGTAGTGAAAAAAAAAAAAATTTTTTTGCACCTCTCACACACACATAATTTAAACACAATTGTCAGGCCATGATAATTGCATTCATATATGAAACACTGACACCCAATGTCCACTTTTACATTTACATACACTTTATTCATGATATCAAGGACATAAATATACCATACCTTCAAGTCATTATATATATATATATATATATATATATATATCTCATAGAAGTAGTACAAACTAATGGGTTGACAGTCCACTGTAGTGATTTACTTTATTAATTATTTATTACTACCTTCCCCACCAGGATTATCAACCCCACACGACCTGAAATTGGCAAAAATTAGCAAAACCATCCTTGACAGAATCAATTTCCAAATTAAAATGAAGCTCGGGCTAACTCAATGGATCAATACCAATGATATCATCTACTGCTTTAACCGAATCAATAATAAGAGCAATTGTTTGTTCATTTAGTTTGACATCATTGATTATGTCCCTTCTATTTCCAAAGACTTTGGCATTAGAATTTGTGATGAAGTTTTAAGATCTAATAAGGAACAGATAATAATTATGAGTGCAAAATGGTTTGTACTCATCCACAACAAAAAATAGTGGAAAAAAAAACAAATGTGAGGACCTATTTGACATCACTATGAGATCTCTAGGCTCCGCTGAGTCCTCAAATCTTGTTGGTCTATTTATCCTGTATAACCTGACAGTGTATAATGATATAAATATTGAGGATATAGGGTTGCACAGGGATGATAGTCTTATGGTAGTAAAAAACTTTTACAAATGTTAAAGCCAACAGAATAAAAAAAATTAATACACAGGGAACTGAAAAGTCTTAACCTTCAGGTAACTATCAAAACTAATCTAAAAAAGGTAGACTTCCTAGATGTAGCACTTAATCTAATCAGTGAAACATACTCTCCCTACTTAAAAACTAACACTAATTCTATATACACCCACCCTAAATCTAACCACCCTAAATCAATCATCAAGCATATACCCTTCTCTATTGAAAACAAAATTAGTAACAATTATTCTAATGAGGATATTTTTTATAAATATAGCAAATTCTATGACACAGCACTTAAAAACAGCAGCTATTAATGCCTTGACTTGAAATACAATAAACATAACAACAACAACAATAAAAATAGAAAGAGAAATATCATTTGGTACACAACCCCAGTTAACCAAATGATAAGTACTAAGTTTAGGCATAAATTTCTAAAATTAATTAAAACACTTCCCTAAAAATAACCTTCTTAGCAAAATTTTTAACAAAAACACACTGAAATTAAGCTATAGCTGGAGTGATAACCTTGAGAAGATCATAAAAAAAAAAAAAATCATAGAATTTTAAACAGATATAACAACCTAAACAATCAACAACATCCTAAAAAACTAATGATAAAAAATAACAATTGCAATTGCTGAAAACCTATTCAGTGTTCATTAGGAAATAAATGTCTAACTGACTCTATAGTCTACCTATGCTCTATTTCCACGACAGAAAACCCCACAGTAATAAAATATTATATCCGGTGTACCAAGAATACTTTTAAGACCTGCCATTACTTTCACACCTTATCTTTTAATAATAAAACTTACCGCAATAACACATCACTTTCTACTTATTATTGGCAATTAAAAGATGCCAATAAATCCCCTACCATAAAATGGAAAATATTAACACCCCCCAAAAAACCCCAGAACTTGTAAATCTTTACATGTTTTCTGTTTACAAGAAAAATTAAAAATTCTCAAATTCTCAAAACTAAACTTACTCAATAACTATAGCTAAGTAACTTCCATTTGTCATCATCATCTAAAACAGACCCAAAAAATATAGTTATTATTTTAAAATTTGGTTTAAAATATAGTTAATTTTTCCCAAAAAGAGTTAATTATTCTTAATATAACTTGACTTCTACAATCTACATTATTTTCAATGTGTTTACATGAACATTTCATCTTGTTTAGGTGTCAGGAACCCACCCATTAAGTTTGTAAAAGTATGTCATAACATCTTCAACTAACTAATGATGTATAAAAAGTTAATTTCACAAAAAACAGTTGTCAACTTCCTGATGATTGCATGTAAATGCATTAAATTAGAAGTGGTGACAGTCAATCAATGTATACTGGAAAATAATTAAGAAAATATATATAGCAGTAATAAATGTTTTTTTTATCCATTAATCCAACAAATATTATCACTTTAAAAGTTATTTTAGTGGATACCCATATTTCATACTACTATAATTATCAGGTGACCAGAAAATTTACACACACACACGATTTAACTGCAGACATGAATATCAATCAAATCCCCAACCCCCCAGTACACATTTCAACAGAGAGATTTCCTAAACCATTTTTATTTTACTTGACTTTCAGTAATATAATTCATTTTATTTGAAATTTTGTCTTATTTTTCTTCTTGCTAACAAGGTTTTTATTTTTTTTCTACCATACTGGTGTTTGTTTCTGTTACTATCATCATCATTGTTAACCATTTGATGGTAACAGAAACTTGATGAAGTGCACTATAATCTAGAGCTCAACCATCCAATCTAATATAATCCTCAGTATAATATTGGTAGTAGAGCCAACATAATAACTGGAATAAATCTGTAGGCATTTTCACTATAACATTTAGTGCCATATCATCATAACAGGGCAACTGATTGAACTCTCTCCCTCTAATGCCACAGAAATATTATTCCAAGTGATTCAAATCAGGAGAACTAATGCTAGGAATGACATGATGATAAATTCTCATCCAGCTACTCCTGAACTATTCAGGCTATGTTGGAGGAAGCAGAGTTCTGTTGGAACATGTATGGCTTCTTTTGGGGCATCTTCTCAATCCAGACATTGATCATATTGTCCAATATAGTTTCCAGTGGTGGCATCGATCCTGATACCCTGCAGGTAAAAGTGGCATGACATAACCTTTTGTTGCTCATGATCCTTAGGGCCTGCATTGCTAATGTGAAATTTGTGTGCATCATTGTACAGAGCAACAGGTCATTCCTCCCTATTCATCTTCTGGTGCTTTGAGAAAAACCAGAGTGTATATAAGTTCCTTGGAATGTTAGAGCTTGATCAGATTATTCAGTTGTTCTGGTTCTTTTTGGACATTAATTGACCTCTCCATACAGCATAGGACATATCTGATGTCTCTATGAATTACATATCTGCTATCTTAAACTGCTCAGCAATGTCCCTCATCAGCTTGCTAAGAGGTAGGGCATAGTTGATGATATGCTTGACCTGCTAGATGAACAATGACCACCCAGGATGCTTTTTTTGCTTTTGGCTATACATGATATGGCTCTGCCTGGGGTTTCCAGCTTATTTCTAATGTTGAAAACAAAGGACCTGAGCTTTTTCAAGAAGTTAGTTATTTTCCAGTTGCTGTGGTTGGAGGCAAGTGCTATAAACATTGAATGATTTTCATTTCCAGTGTTAAATTGAAAGCCCTCAATAAATTCTCTCAATACTGTTATGTGTTAGAAGTTGTAACAAAAGTAAAGAAAATGATTTACCAAAACACAGAGCTAAATCACAAACAAATATTTAATTTTCTGTAAAATCAAAATATGTACAAAGATACAACTGTGGTATTCAAAACAGAAAATGTAGAGGTCTAGATCTACTGGCAAAGTGTTACTAAGGAGAAGAAGAAAGTGAGAGTCAAGTATTTTTACCATGTTAGGGTTAGCAAAGTAATATATGCGCTTATACTGGAAATCCACTAATATATGTTTATATAGTATAATTTTTGGTTTGGTCGATGAAAATATTCAAAAACTCTATTTACCAGGTTAGTTCCAGGAGGTCCTTTTTTTGGGTTATGTTGGTAACTTTTCATAGAGATTCTTTCGGCTGGATATAATAATCCACAAATCAAAAGCTGGAGTTGATAATACCAGAAATTCCTTTTTTTACAGCTGACGACTCTTTTTAAAAGCTTATTTTTATAGGGGCTAGCACCTAATTAGCATATTTGTTGATGTTTCTTGAATTATCTAGATTTTTCTCAAATATACTGGAATGATCTGGAATCTTCCAAATGTTCTATTTTTAATTTCTCTATTTTACAACTACTTCATGAATGAAAACTTTTTGTATTAACAAGTAGGACTCAGTAGAATATCTTACTATAAATTTTAACCTTTTTTTTTGACTTTATTAATATTTCTTATCTATAAATGCACCCTCATAACAATACATCTGAAAGAGAAATGAGAAGGTAAAAACATGCCCCATAACATTATGTTTGATTATCTTTTTATGGCCTGTTAAATATGTTCTCAAATCTGTTTAAAGTAGAGTGTACATTTTATCATCAATGTTTTTAAAAGTTTTGCCTGAAAGTTTTCATATATACAAAATTATGATGGCAGATTAGCATAGCTAAAATGCCATGGAAAAAAAAAAGATGTAGAAACTAATTAGATTAATATATAGAAAAGCAACATAGTTGTAAAATAGAGAAATTAATAATAGAACATTTGGAAGATTCAAGATCATTCCAGTATATTTGAGAAAAATCTAGATAATTGAAATGAAAATATTTGGCATGAATAAATGATTTTAAAATCAGTCATGGAAAAACTAATGAAAATCATGACTGTTTTAAAGAAGACATTTAAAAAGAGATTTAAAGTGCCATAAACAAATCATTTACTAACTTTCACTAATACTTACTGGCTTAATGTCATCTAAAGAACTGAGAAAATCTTCCTGTGAAACTTTGACTTTTTCAGCATCTTCAGGTGCTAATTCTACTTGAGATGAACCCTGAAAAATACAGCAACAATTAAGCACAACTAAAAGAAACTTTGATGATGTTTTCACTGCACTGAAACATTCAGTAGAATAATATTAAAGTTGATTGAAATCTTGTTATTTCTGTGCTTACGCTCAATAATTTTGGAATCATGTCTCAAATTCTATCCAAAATGGACATCATACTTCTAAAATACATTTTAAGAAATTTTAATACAGAAAAGATTGTTTAAACAAGGATATTTTTCAAAACTTGTAGTCTATTCACCCTGAACCAGCATTTCTTGCTTCTTTCTACACTCAGTAATCCCTTGTATATTATTGGATTTACTGTCTTGCGTTAAGTTAGAAAAAAAAAAAATTCTGAAAAAAGAAAAGGTCCTTAAAACAATGATATCACTATATCTTGTCAATTGCTATTTTTCAAAGTACTTCTTCCAGCCATAGATTCACTTTATTGACAGTTCATGTGCCAGATAATTATGTTGATTCTTTTTAGCTAAGTACTGAGTTAATATCTTATCTTGGGAATTAGCTATAGATACATAAGGTTACAATCACACTATGCATTAATGATAGCATATGAACAAAGAATAGAAAATTCTGAAAACTTTAGTCGAAGACTACTACTAGCTTAAAAAAAAAAAAAAAGAGAGAGAGAAGAGCACTGAAACAACAATATACAAAGAGACACAGTAGGTTGAGTACATGCCTACATTTAAGAGAAAAATTACCTTGATTAGACTGTTCATTGCAGTGGATACTGCACAGCGAACAAGACCTTCCAATTCAGCGCCACTGAAGTTCTTGGTTTTTGATGCTAGCTCTTCAAGATTTACATTATCATGTAGTAAATTGCTTTCGCTCATCAATTTGGTGTGAATTTTTAATATATCCACCCTACCTTTCTCATCAGGGAGACCTGAATAACACGAAGAACAAGCAAATAAGTGGTTGAAGAAAAAAAATAATCAGAGATTTTTTTATATTGATTCCATCCATTTGTATCACACAAGACATGATTTTGGTAATCAAGTTATTCAAAGTAATTTTACACTAGAGGTTTAAGTTTTACCTACTTGTGAGCATTCATGTAGGAGCAGAGTATTAGTGTGTATTTCTTTTTAAATTAATAATCACAAATTTAGAAACAAGAAAGCAAAAATGAACCAGTGTCTTTCAGATATTTTAAGTCTTTTAATCAGTGTTATATTACCATGTATTCAAGCTTAATCCCCACAGCATTAAAGTACATACCGTTTATAAACTATCCTGCTTTTTTTTTTCTTTCTGACTGTGACCACTCACTCACTCACACACACGCACACAACAGTTAAGCTAATGCATGTAAAGTTAAATAACAACCCATGGAAACTAATGGCTAAAAAAATAGCACATCACATGTGGTATCATGTGACCAAATATGAAGACGATTGCTTAACAAAGAGACTGAATTGTGTAACCACTTCACATAAATTAAGAGTTAAGTTGGATTGCAAATCTTGAGGAATGAAGACTCCTTTTTCATGTGACCAACAGATTTGAAAGTTGTGAAATCAAGAGGCTAAATATTTTATCCAACTCATCCACATTATACTGTATGTGAACATTTGATTGACTAAATAGTCACAATCAAAAAAAGCAATGGTGAATCACCAAATATGTTAATTAAGAAAAGCTGAGGACCATTCAGTCAACTAAATGATGAAGTTTTACAACAGAAAGATAACTTTATGCTGCCGAAGACTGAAGAAAAAATGATCACTTTTTTCCAAATCTCATATTGCAGACATTGTACACACCTTTCCACAGAGACATGTTTCCTTGTATTATTTTTGCTCTCTATTAAATCTTAAATTTTAACCAGTGTTTGTTGTTTGTCTCTGTTGGTTATTTTCTTTAACCATGTCTGTGACCCAGCAAAAGAAATCATCCACAATTGTTGATAGGGCTAGATTCGTACGGGCGTTATCTATCTCTTAGCCGGATCAGATTCTTGGGTACCTGAGAACCACAGAGCTAATTCACTCAACCATTTTTGCCGTGTTTTGTCGATCTCTATCGGCCTACGCCCAACTCTGCCGGTCTGTACACTGCAGACCGCTTATATAGAGCAGAGCAGGACTAAATGTTTAGGCACTGCCCACTAATTTTAATATGGAAATCGCTTTGACCACCATGGATGTTCGCTTAATCTCTAGATCTCCACGGGAGACTATTTCTCAAGTGGTACTAAAAATGAATTTGGAGTTCTCTGTGGTCTTTTCGCAGACAACTCCTACTTGAGTTTTGTCAACACCACTTATCTCGTTTGTGGACTTGGCCAGATTTTGGTCTTTCAGACCACCCAGAATACAATTGCGCCATTTACCATACTTTTATGAAATCACTATTGATTATCAACTTTACTTAATTAACCTGTCCGTTAATCATTCGGGGACTATTTTACCTAATTAATTAATTAATAATGCAACCCCAGAAATAAGTATTAAAAAAAAAAAAAACACAACAAGAAAAAACTTATCTCTGGTAATACTCTGAGATCTCGTTATCCAACCAATTAATACCTTCATTTCAGTCCTTTAGAACTGTTAATTAATTGATTTACCTGGAGTGGGAAGCGCTCCCTCTCTACGTCACACAAGCACTACTAAAATTGACACAATGTTGTAAAAAATTCAGCAATCAAATTCCATCATAAAGACCAGAGGTCATGGGTATCAGCAATATATATATAAACACACACACAGGGGAAAAATGATAATCAATAAGAGACAGGTCCAGCAAATAGGGAGGGTGAGGTAGGAACTCAATGTCTAACGGCATTAATTTTTACCAGATGGTTTTGAAGTATGAAGTCTTGCATTATCCTACAGTGAGGTAGCACCTCTCACTTTTCTTCAGTACTATTAGCTAAAGTATTAGCAACTTTTGATGTGTTAATTTCGACTCATTACAGTAGGATTCATGATTTGACCGGATTGCAAGAGGATGTCATATTCTTTTACAGTGCCACCACCCAGTAGGATGTTTTTAAGCTAAAGATTTGGTTGTGGAAAGTCTGAAGAGATGTGTAAGTTTATTAACCCCAAAAAATCAGGTTTTCAAATATATAGAAGACATTTTCTTTTAACACTAAGTACACAATAAAAAAATAGTTTTTTTTTTTTTTTTTTAAAAAGGTGCTGATTTCTACATTAATAAAAAAAAAAAAAAAAATGTCACCCACTTTCTATTAGACACTCAAGAAGATACAGATCCCCCATTAAATTAAATTAGATTAAATTTTAAGATTTTATTTAAGAGACCATGTTTAAATGAAGTATTGCTGCCTAATATTTGCTGGAAATAATTTGTGCTGTTGCTATTAATATGGAATAATACTACTACCAGTCATGATGAATGGATGTCCCCTTGAGGAAGCCCTGTGTCTTGAGAGGATATTGGTCTTCAGACTCATGCCCAACCTCAAGAGGAATTCCTATATAAGATCCATCTCTAAAGATGCAGGTAAAATGATTGGCTCTCTATACATCTGCAGTAGGTACCTGACTCCTCATGCTATCCACTACCTTAATAAGAATCAGATTAGGCTAAAAATGGAGTACTGATCCCATATCTGGGCAGAAGCTGCCCAGACCTCACTTTCCAGTTTCATAGAGTTCAAAAGTGTCTCCAAGTCCTTGTTGGAGAAAAATTATTTTCCACACTCCAACCTTTCTCTCGCAAAGGCAGAATGTAATGAGTCTCTCACTGCTCTATCACTACTACCATGGAAAGTGGTCAAATGAACTGTATCACCGGTTCTACCATGTCTGACTTTCAAGTCTAGGACCTCCCATGTTACTTACATAGTAGCAAACCACCTACACTCCCTCTATATTCCATCGGTGAGAAGTAAGTTCTACTCAAAAAGCTTCTTCCCATGAACCTATAGAACAAACTCGAAAATGATGTTTCTATGATCACTACAATCTTGACTTGTTCAAGTCTAGAATCAACCATTATCTTACCCATCTTAAACATATAAACTACCCCTTAATGTAATCCTCTACTTTGAGTATATCCTGGGCTTTGTACAGGGTGAGCCATACTGTATTAAAAAAAAAAAAGCAAAAAGTTTGTATTGAACTTACAACCTTGTGAATACTACTGCATATTGGTTTTTATTTTGCAAACAAGTCTAATAAAAGGCTTCAAACTACAACTGTAATGGCATTATATTTTTGAACTGAATGAGTAAGAAAATCAGCAATATCTTGATTATTTTTTAACTTAAATTGTCTAGCAAAATTCAACTGTTTCTAAGGAAAAAAAAGCATACAATAAGATTAAAGAGATAAAACTCACCAATTTCCATCTGCACCTCCATACGACCTGGTCGAGTAAGGGCATCATCAATCAAATCACGTCTGTTTGTCATACCTGAAAAATGAAATAAATTGTAGGCACAGTTGTTACTTAAAACTAAACCATGAGAGAACACATTACATGTCAGTCAAAAACAAATATCACAAATTTGAATATTAATATAAAGAAAAACTTGCTTATGTTTTAGTCATCTTAGATAGACTGTTTTTTTTTCAAAACAAACTTTAGAGACTTGTTGATACCATTCTTTCAGTTTTCAAAACATTTTTCAAGTTCTGTTCAAAGCTCCTGCTAGTATATCTGTCTGACTTGAGTGAAAACAAGATATTCTGAAATGTGGTTTTACCATGACAGTTCACTTATACCACCTCTGATTGAATTCTGAGCAGAAGTTGGATGTACTAATATAGTATTATAGACCTAAGTGCTCCTACTTTTAAGTTAATGCATCTCCAGTTTGTGTATTGCAATGCTACCTAACACCTTTAATATATTGATCTCAAGTATCAGGTTTAAGCCTAGTGGCTTTGCATCATACAACCAGGACATGTAAGTCAACTGTGCTTCTGGTGCCTCTTCAAATTTTGACCACTCCAAATCCACATGATTATACCTGTTTATTGTCATTTACAGACTTCATCCACAATTGTGATGAGCAGGATCAGCTAAAATCAAGGACAAAGAAGCATGTGGTTTTGTTGATGTGGACTCTGGTGACAAGGTAGTGCCTCATTACCAACTTACCTGAAGAAGAGACTGAAACTGATATCATGTCTCATGCTTCTTTTCCAAGAAAGTCTGGAAACATATGATTGGCTCTGTTGTACTGGTAGCATTGTATGCACATTGTATGCACATTGTATGCACATTCTTCATCTTCCTTGTGCCTAACTGTTAATTTATGTTGTTCTACCAGACATATGTCCATAGATTCATTTAACTGCAAGTACGGTATTATAAATTGTTTGTATGCCACAAGTGAATCCATTGTAAAGGCAGTATATAATGCATTCTTTATCCAATGTGCATCAGACCTCTCTTCCACACTCAGCTGTTGGTAAATGGCAAATGTTCCTCATACAGTACTGAGGTAGCACATGCTTGGTCCATTTTACCAACACAGTCTGTCAACCAGTTTCACTGTATCAACCACTTAACTATGGATGCAAATGACACTGAGCCATCAGACTCTGGGATTAACTTTAGGTTTACTTTGCTGTCTGTGGTTCAAATAACTCATGGCTTGTAACAATGTTCAGTAGCTTCCAATTCTCACTCTTTCATGTCATTAACATAACCTCACACTATCAAACTAAATGTCAGTCCTTGCTTGCTTGATATCAGTAATTTCATTAAGTGTTTTGCATATGCAGGTGATTTGCACATGTGTATGCAAATGAAAAGGTATATCCCTACTTGATTTTTTATGAAGAAGCATAAAGTCTGATGATTTATACTTACCAATGACAAGAATGTTGTTCAACTGTTCCACACCATCAATCTTTGTTAGGAGTTGGTTCACTACTGTATCATGCACACCAGTACCTCCACCCTAATTAACAAAAATGTCAACTACTGAATACAAAGTGTTTACTAAAAGTAAACAGCTTGTTTGGTGGATCCTTTGTTACTTTGAAATCTAGTAAGTAAAATGTTACGTCAGGTGAAGTATGACAATTTCAATTTTGTTTTCTGCTAAGAATCCAAGATGTATTTTCAGACAGTAAACAAAAATTAGTAGAAAAATAAAATATATTTATTGACCATTCAAAATGCATTACAGAAACCCTGATTTACCTCTGATAATATTCCTTTCTCTGGTTAAAAATGTGATATTTTTTCATATTCATTATGTATGTTAGATTTATTTTAAATGTATACATATTTTTAAATTTCAGGTTCCCATTGAAGAAAGAGAATTTTTAAAATCTGAGAGCAAGAAAATAAAGGACAAGAAGTCAGTTTTTAACTTAGAATTATTGATACAAAGACATTGTCAAAAAAGTAGACAGGAAAATTGAAAGACTGCAACAACAGAATTCTGTACATGTTGCCTTTACATCAGATATTTTTCTACTAATGTCTTCCAGTGAAGAAACGCCTGTTGAGAGTTTTGAACCAGGGATACTCTCTAAGGGACCTTACAGTATTTTAAAAGTCCCTAGATATGCCATGGCACTTATTAAAGGTGATGTATCTTTCATCCTTGGGGTATGGCTTGCTGATGCCTTTTTATTAGCCCCTACAAGATATGGACTTTCTTTTTCAAAGCCTTAACTTAAAGAGTCATTATCATTGATAAGTTAAAAATAAACCGACAAAAGGCCACCCATTAAAAGCAGGTTCATAACCATGAAAATATCTGCATTGGTGTTAATGTTGATAAGAACACTTTGCAGTACAAAGAGATTACAGAGGAAAATAGTGAAAAAAAAAAAAAAAATTAAGAAAACCAAAAGAGCAGAGCACCACTTGACATAAAGAGTAGATAACTCACCCACACATTTATCCTTATACAACTGGTAATGTTCTAACAGAGGATGTTGCTGATGTTTTAGAAGAATTCAACAGCATAAATTACATAATTCTTGTGAACCATATTAGTACAAATACTGATTGTAAAGCAGAGCATGTTACAGTTCTGGAGAAAAAAAGAACTTAAAAATAAAGTTGCACACTATTGGCTGTTTCCTTCATCAAAGTGAACATCTTTTTAGAGCTGTTTCTATGTATATTAATGTAATTGCAAGAAGCACAACTACTTTTATTGATCCTCTTGGGAAACTTTGCACAAATAATGTTGCCCCATGTAGAGTTTTAGCAATATCAGTTGGCCCCTGGATAATTTATATTTTACTGCAGGGACAATTCAAGATTTAAGTGGTGACCAGAAACTGCTCTTAGCATGTGCAGTCGTAATTTTTCAAGGGAAAATTAACCCTAGATTCGCTGCCTGGAAAATTAGATCTCTAAATCAAGTAAGATGGCTAACATTAGCCATCAGGTTAACATGTTTATGGACCAAAGCTGCCTATCCACCAGAATCTATGATAAAATGCACAGCCTTATAAAATTTATAACTGAAATATTCATTATAGATGGTTTAAAATTCAAAACAGATAAATTCTATCACATAAACATTATCCAGATAATAAATCAACAGTTGAACAAAATACAGAATGTTGCAATAAAAAAAGTTTACAGCACAAAAATATTTTTTGTTTCAGAAATTACATTCATTAACTCTGAAGCATTACACTGACCAAATTTGACTGACTTCTTATAAAATGGAACTTCTAACGAAAGCAAAGATAGTGGAGCTTCTAACGAAAGCAAAGATAGTGGAGCTTCTAACGAAAGCAAAGATAGTGGAGCTTCTAACGAAAGCAAAGATAGTGGAGCTTCTAACGAAAGCAAAGATGGAGCTTCTAACGAAAGCAAAGATAGTGGAGCTTCTAACGAAAGCAATGATAGTGGAGCTTCTAACGAAAGCAAAGATAGTGGAGCTTCTAACGAAAGCAATGATAGTGGAGCTTCTAACAAAGCAAAGATAGTGGAGCTTCTAACGAAAGCAATGATAGTGGAGCTTCTAACGAAAGCAAAGATAGTGGAGCTTCTAACGAAAGCAAAGATAGTGGAGCTTCTAACGAAAGCAAAGATAGTGGAGCTTCTAACGAAAGCAAAGATAGTGGAGCTTCTAACGAAAGCAAAGATAGTGGAGCTTCTAACGAAAGCAATGATAGTGGAGCTTCTAACGAAAGCAAAGATAGTGGAGCTTCTAACGAAAGCAATGATAGTGGAGCTTCTAACGAAAGCAAAGATAGTGGAGCTTCTAACGAAAGCAATGATAGTGGAGCTTCTAACGAAAGCAAAGATAGTGGAGCTTCTAACGAAAGCAATGATAGTGGAGCTTCTAACGAAAGCAATGATAGTGGAGCTTCAACGAAAGCAATGATAGTGGAGCTTCTAACGAAAGCAATGATAGTGGAGCTTCTAACGAAAGAAAAGATAGTGGAGCTTCTAACGAAAGCAATGATAGTGGAGCTTCTAACGAAAGCAAAGATAGTGGAGCTTCTAACGAAAGCAATGATAGTGGAGCTTCTAACGAAAGCAAAGATAGTGGAGCTTCTAACGAAAGCAATGATAGTGGAGCTTCTAACGAAAGCAAAGATAGTGGAGCTTCTAACGAAAGCAAAGATAGTGGAGCTTCTAACGAAAGCAAAGATAGTGGAGCTTCTAACGAAAGCAATGATAGTGGAGCTTCTAACGAAAGCAAAGATAGTGGAGCTTCTAACGAAAGCAATGATATTGGAGTTGCTGAATTTATCTGCACATTTCTTAAAGTGTAGAAAGAGTAGTTAAATTAACAACTGAAGCTTCACAAATTGTATATGAACAAGAAACAAGGCAGAAGCCAACTATTACTAAATCATTGTAATATCAAATAAGACCCTCGCTTAGTGAAAAGGGAAATCATACTGAACAATTTAGGTATATCATAATTTAATAAATTATGCATTGTGATTTTCAATAAACAATGAAAATTTAAAATATTTTGTCTCACAATTTGTGCCCAGCAATATTATGGTGTTGTACATTTATCTATTATAACCTACCAAATGATATAAGATTTTATTCACTAATTAGCCTTTTCTGTAATTTTTTTTTTAAGTTTTCACTTATTGAATACAGTAAAAAAAAAAAGTATTTTGCCTGTGGTGATTCATAATTAGAGTTCTATTTTCCATTCAATGTAACTGATACAAAATATGTCAACTGTAGTTGGATTTACTCTTGAAATAATGAAATTTTAAAGTCAGTTTGTAAGCAAAAATCTGTGTAAATTAGGTATTTCTGTACAGCTTTTCAGTTGTTCTTAGTAAATGCTCAAAAATTGGTAAAAAGCTCAGAATCAAATTTTTGGTGTCAGTAATTATCTACTTATCACATCAAACTCCAGCTGAGTGCAAAGCTGAAATAAATTTTCTTAAAAAAAAAAAAAAGGTGAAAAATCAACCTGCCCTACTGTACAATGCTACTTTTAACTACACTGATATGTCAAGTATTATCTGAAAAATAAAGTAGACTACAATCCTTGGATAATATTCTTGCTGTGAATTTATATAACTTTAAAATTTATATAATTTAAATTTAAAATTTATATAACTTTAAAATTTAATAGAAATGGATACAAATTGTTAAATGGTGAAGCATAATATCAGCAATATATATAAATGAAAGTATTCTACAATAAAATTACTGGAAAATAATGAAAAAGAATCATTTTATGTGACAAAAAAAAAAATTAGGAAGGACCATATCATTTAGACATTTAAACAATAATGATCTGTTTTAAAGAAATAGAATTGAAAAAGAAACTAAATAGAAATTCAACTCACCACAGTTCCTCTCTGTTTACAAATAGCATCAATTTCATCAAATATAATAATATGAAGTTTGCTATTTCGTCCACGCTTAAAAGAAAAGTATATTAAATCATTTGAAGAGAAAATATTGAAATATATAAATTAATATATAAATATATCAATTTTGAAATACAACTAAAATTTTCCAACTTTATTCTTTAACTCACCTTGTTAGGAAAATGTTTTTACAACCAAAAAAATGTAAAAACAAACAAAAGACCATCTAGGATATGCATAGGGCTTTTGGTCAGCTGAGCATATTTTTTTTACCAAGTGATTATGAATAAAACTTAATATAACAGAATAGAAATTATGTGGTTAAAGGTATTTTGATAATAGGCAGAAGTTTTAATTTTAAGAAATTCAATAAATAATAATAGGTTTATTTTTATTGACTGGTGGTTAAAAAATGCTTTTAATGGAAATGAATGATAATATCTTGACCAACTAATCCTTATGTAGAAGAGCAGAAAGAAAAAGTGCTGACCTGACAAGCCACTTGAATCTATGATTTTGGTGTGGTGTACTTGGTTTATTCTTTTGTAGGTATTAGCTTTTTTTAAAAGCTCAAACTGTGGAAGTGCAGGAATTTTTATTATTTTTTTTATGATTATTACTTGTTATACATTCTTCTATTTGTTCAGGGCAAGATTATATTATTAGTATCAGGGTTGAAAACACACGCACATTGTTGCTTTCTTCCATGAAGTCAGTGGACCTTGTATTTTTTACTAAAAAGCTACACAGAGTGGTAATAGTAATATTAGTCATTTCCTAATACAGAAACTGTTGTAATGTGTACTTTTAGTATGCCTTGGTAAATTACTTTTGTTAATGTAATCAAAATTTGAGGATTAGCAGTATACTTTTATCAGTACATTTTATGATCTTTGAGCCCAGAAAACAAGTTAGTGTATTTTAGTTAATGCTGTATGACGAAAGAGAGCATACAAAACTAGTTTTATTCAATGCCACATCAAACTGAAGCAATTATTTGAGCCAAAAAACACTAATTATTAACTCCATACTTTGATATTTTGTACATTCTGTAATAATAAATATCACTTTTTGAAAAAAGAATCCTTTTTAACTTATGAAGAGAGCTGAAACTTTCCTTTGTAACCCAGTGATGAGTTTGAATTCCAGTTGTATTCACTTATACTCAAATATCTTTCGAAAAGGTATGAATCCACCTCTTCTCCCCCCAGCTATGAGTTAAATAGTAGGACAGACTGGGTTCTATAGCTTTAGTTGGCAACCAGTCTACTACAGAAAGAAATAGTAACCTATTGCAGGAAAATCTACCTAGTCATTCATGGATCAAAAGAGACATGATCACTCAAGTGTGTATCACGTATGACACTTAACTGAATGACTTCTACACAAAAAGTTAGCTTCTTTTCTCACTTTAATTGGAGTATAGTATTCATTATTCAATCAACATTGGCAGAACATTTTTGTTAATTAGCTATAACTAATATCTTGTTAAGTGAAAACAGCAAAACATAACAAATAGCTCATTTTGCAATTAAAGTCTTGTCTGTATCTGGTGAGCCATACACCAAGATACCTTTTACATGGCACACACCTTTGAACTGATAATATTTTAAGAATGATTGAAAAGTAACATTACATAGAATTCTGACCAAATATATAAAAATTTCAATAAGTTATAGCTGCTTTTCAACTTTCTTTCAGAATTTTAAATTTGCTCAAAAATGGTGTTCTCCCAGTTCTTTTCTCATATTT
This sequence comes from Ascarosepion bandense, assembly GCA_037127315.1. Classification (NCBI taxonomy): domain Eukaryota; kingdom Metazoa; phylum Mollusca; class Cephalopoda; order Sepiida; family Sepiidae; genus Ascarosepion; species Ascarosepion bandense. The sequence goes on along the minus strand of JBBBDQ010001499.1, from coordinate 2,765,271 downwards.
TACAAAATAGACTAAGTAAATATATATATATTTTCCATTTGTAAAGGAGTTATTACACGACCTAGGTTTCTACCATGAGTGGTGTCTTCAGGTGATTTGCAAAAAGTTATTGCAAATTGCCTGAAGACACCACTCATGGTAGAAACCTACGTCGCGTAATAATTTGTTTACAAATGGAAAATATTCAAAAGTTCTACAATATAATTGTATTGAACATTTTTTAATACAAATGTGCACTGGTCTAATCTTATTATGACCAGAAACTAAGTAATTAAACAATCAATATATATTACATACGCACACACTGTGGTACAGTGGATATCAGCTCAGAATGAGAAATCGGAGAGCTGAGTTCAAATTCAAGCTGAATTTGTTGCATTCATTTATGTGCTAATACCCTTAGGAAGGTATGGATCTATCTCGTCCCCTCCCCCGCTATGGGTTAAATAGCAGGACAGATTGGGCTTTATAGCCTTGGTTGGCAACCACTCTACCACAGAAAGAAATGGCAACCTACTGCTGGAAAATCTTCCGTCTGGTCAGTTATGGATATAAAGAGACATAATCACTGAACTATGTATCATGTATGGCACTTAACTGAGATATATATGAGAAGAAAAAAGAAAGTTGATTATGTACAAGAGCAGAGCTGTTTGCTTTTTTGTGAAAAATCAAATCTTTTGCATGAGGACTTAAAAAAAACAACAAAAAAAACAACAAACACTGAGAAAAGAATTGTGGTCCCTTGAGGATCAAGTGCAGTAACTTACAGCTTTTTCTTCTTCTTCAGCATCAGCAAACAACTTCCTGATATTAGCTTCAGATTCACCAACGTACTTGTCTAAAATCTGTGGACCATTTACAATTTTTGGTTCAGTTGCATTTAACATTTTCCCAATTTTCCTGAATGAAAAACAAAAATAAGTTGAGTATTTAAAGAAAATGTTTTGCAACTTTTCTAAATTTTCTTTATGAAATTATTTATGCTTTCTATAAAATTTTAATATAAAAGCTTATAAATAAATTTATATAGAAAATTTATATATAAAAAAAAATAACTACAATCATCATAGATTAGTTTTTTTTGTCTATATAAAAATAATGAATACTAATTAAAATGGAAAGCAAAACATAGCATAAATAGCTCACCTGGCAATTAAAGTCTTGCCTGTACCTGGTGGGCCATACAGCAAGATACCTTTTACATGGCGCACACCTTTGAAGAGATAATACTTTCAGTTAAAAAACTGAAGAGAGAAAAAGGTTTGTATTGGGGGATGGGGAAGAAATACATGTTATAATCAGTAATCTTCAATGTTCTTATTTTGATGTGAAGTAATATTGTTAATGAATTAGAAATCATTGTATTGTTATATTAGAAAATCATACTTTGTCATAAATTTACTAAAGAAGGAATTTTATCTGTGCCAGTAAAAAGTAAGCTTTTGAAACAATCGCTAATTCTCTACATGTTTAATTTGTTAAGTTGGTTCCAGTTTTAGAGGAGTGGTATTTTCCTTTTTAATATCATATATTAAACAGTCACTTTTTTCTAACTTAATGTGATTCTGAAGTTTAAAAACAAAATAATTTTAATCCTTAAACTCTAGTAATGTTTAATTTATTATGTCAAAGCTACTTCAGTAAACCCTAATTAGTTGTTATCTATGATTAAATGAGAGTGCTGAAAAGTTCTCGGCCTAGCCCACTTTTCAAAATCTGACCAAACATTAATTATTTTAGGAAAGAATTCTTGGTGTGTCTAAGAACATTTCAGCATCCCTCTTATAATATATAGAGGATGCAATTTAAAATTTATATTTGTTTTCACAAATATCAAAATTCATCTGATCATGTTTTTCTCTATAATCTAATTCTATTCTCACTTCTATGGATAGAAGTTAAAAACAGCTCACCCAGTCGTTCAACGATGTCAGGAGGAAAGACACGAGAAGCAAATGCACGTCGAAAAATTGTTGAGAATTCTTTGTCCAAACCACCAATTCCCATTTTAGTGAAATCCCAGTCAGGAGAGATAACAGATTGGTACCTATAATAGAAATATACATTTATTCAAATTAAATAGAGATACTAGGGTAAAAAAAAATATCAAGACTGAGTTTCTGCCTGGAGTTATTTAATAACAAAAATGAAGGCCTCAGTGAGACTGTAAATAATGAGTCTTTTTTAAAAATGACTTTGCTATTATATCCTTTGGCTTTTTTTTTTTTTTTTAAGTACAAGCTGTATCCAGTTTGTAATAATAAAAAAAAAAAAGATTAAAGTAACTTTTGTACAAACTAGACTTCATTATTTCTCAATAAGGAAATCATTTTTTTGGCGGGGGGTTCTAAAACGGTTCAGATATGTCCACGTAGGATTGTTCAATAACTTTTTTCATTTGACAAGGAATGTTTTAAACACTAGAAGAGAGAAAAAAATAAAATATTAGTGAATATTGGCACAAGTTCTTCTTATAGGATGGCTATATATATATATATATATATTTTTTTTTTTTAGAACTGATATTTCTTAAACACTTAAAAAGATTTGAATCAATCCTCAAAATTTCTCCTTAAACCATAAAATCTGCCACATTTCACCTTGGGTTTTAGGCACTTTCAACCAAATTCAGGATTAGTCAATCTCTAATTCCTTACTTTTCTCACAGTTTGAAAATCTAAGATATGAAGACTGATCTGAAAAGATGACATTGTACCAAATCTTTAAGTATTAATTAAATCATCTCAGTTACCTACTGATTTTTCTGCTGAACATTGACTAGTTTACAGAGTAATTTTCCTCTGGTTGCTTTGCCATTATAACATATGCAATATAAAACCATTGTTAGAGTGATCTGGACAGTCAACTTGCAATTATATTTTTTCAAAGACTCATTATACAAAGATTTTTTTCCTGATATTCCAAGTCAATATGAAGTAATTTCTTTCATTAATGAATTTTATGATTCATATACTTTACAGTTTAATTTGGAATGTTAATGTTTTTTGGTTTCTTGATTAGTGATTTATTCCTTTTTGAAATCTGATACATTCAACCCCATGTCAGATTTTATTATGCAAGTCAAGGTTTTCATAGGAAAATTGCTATTACCCAATCTAAGTTTTCTTAAATAGAATTCAGCACTCATTTTTACTTATAAACATGAAAGATAATCTGCAGAAACATTTAACACAATATCCAATATATTTGAATAATTATTATCTTGTATGTTAATCTTTCTTTTATGTTTGTTCTTCACAGTATACATCCAAGTTTCAAAATATAAAGGATAAGCAACAAATCTGTGATCTTGATAAATACCATGAAATCATTCCATTTTTTTTTGATAAACTCGAATCTATATAAATGAAACACAAATTGTAAATTTGAGAAAATTTAAATGTTTCTTTTATTTTAGTGCAAATTTTGCAAAAGGATTAAATTTGTGGTTAGATTGTCAAAACAATAAAACAACAAACCCTTTATTCCGGCCCACCAACATGATGGCTGAGTTCTCAGATGCTTGAAATTTTATGTTGGAATTACCAATAAGTATTCCAAGTAAACCCTTAAGAAAAAAATGATACATATATATTAATAGTTAAGAAATACAGAAAAATAGAAAAAGTCTTACCATATATTTAAAAAATTAAAATACAATAAAAAAAAAATTTTAAATCAAGTTTTTGATTTAAGTCATGAACAGAATTCAGCAACTTGAAGTGAGGTTGGATTTATTAAAGTTATGGTTCTTATAGAAATAATGTTACTGATATATATAAAAACTTAGTTGGTAAAAAAGGATATCTACAAAGAACTATTTTTTTCTCTACTTATATTCAATAATAGATATTGAAAGTTTCTCATGGTTCCTCACAATACTTATTTTTTCATTAAAAAAACAAAAACTTACAACTCTTGATGATGCACCTCCATCAATATTTTTGGAAAGATCAAACACTGTATAAAAACAAGAAAAAAAAACATTAAGTCTGTCTTTCCATTTTAAAAACTTAACTGACGTCTTTTTAATGGGAAAATTTATGTTTAAAAAGTAGCCTGGCAAACAGATTATAATTGGTATCCCAAAATGCCCAGGTTTACAGTGTAACACACACCAAAATAGTGAAATTTCCTTCATCTCGTTTATTTTCTAGGATATTTTGATAAAATTAGTAACAATCTTTTTCTCTTTATAAAAGAAACAATTCATTCTTGTGCATGATTAGTTTTTATTCTATGTTTCTTTAAATTATGTTACTATTTCAATGATGTGCATTTCTTTTTCTGCATTGAATGTTTTCAAAGTTGACAATTTCAGTGGCATTTTTAAAACTTGTGTTTGGAGTTGTATCTCCTTAAATATATCAAAATGTGTCCATCTTAAAGAAAAACAAAGGATGCTCATAAATTCAGCAGGTTTATGATAAGCTTTGAAGTTGCATTTTATAAAAGATTTCTAAGTTGAAAACTTTAGTAGATAAAATGCTATAGAAATTCAATACTTCAATGAAAATTGCACATTTTTGTGGAGCAATGTCTTGTCTTTAATAATCAGTTGGTTTCATATCTCTTTGCCCATACAACTTGAACACACAAATCAAAAAGAGGGTATTGAATCAAACATATCAAAAATGGACATCAGCAGCTAAATCCCATTTTAAGCCAGAATTATTTCATCAATGGATATGACTGTTTAAATCTTTTTCTTTTATTTTCTTTAATAATGCATTTTAAAACTGTATAAAGACCTTATTTATTGTATTTTGTCCAAACTGTCATGCTCAAATCACTTCTGCCTCACCTGTTGTTTTTATGTTATTTAGTAAAAAAATGAAAATAAAAATACATAAACTGAATTTACTTTTCGTTTCTTAAATTTTTCACTCACATATGACCATACCAATTAAAAAAAAAAAAAAAAAAAATCAACATTTCTATTTATGTAAATATGTGTTGAAAGATTGACCAATGATTTATTTAATGAAACAAATTTCTAAGTTTTGCAGTTATCATTTTTTGTTCAAAATTGCACAATTTCAACAAATTTTCAAAAATAAGTTAAATCTATGACAAAAGGTTAAAGAAGAAAAAAAAGACTTTCAGGCATATACCTCTAATAGATACTTTTTATGGCAAGTTCAAAATGGTATACTTTTAACATGTTTTTATCCAACTGTCAATCTAGCAGTTTTTACATGATATAAATAGTATATATATATATATATTTATATATTTTTTATAGAAGTACTACTGAAAAAATAAAGAAATTAAAAAAAAATAAAATTAGCTTCATCTTTGTTGTGCTGAAAACCATAGCAGGAACCTGCAATGCATTAACTATTGAAATAAAACTCATATAAGCAGTCAAAATGCCCTTCTTTATCATGTTTTAACTGTTTCATTTTTGAAAATGCAATTTTTACCAATGTTTAGGTTGGTCTGATCTAATAATTATTGATTCCATTCGTATGATATTTGTTTTACTTCAAGTCTACCTATATGATATATTTGTAATAATTTTTAACTAGTTTGAAGCTGCATTCTTCAGTTATACATCATTGAAATTGGCTCCTGGTTCAATAGCACACAAAAGAGAAAAATTGACAAAATTTTGAATGGTCATAATTTCATTGTTAATTGAACAAGATAAATTTGGCATTATTTATGCTTTGTTGGGCTCTCTTTTACTTTATTAAAGGTTTTTAAAATATTGAAAATAAAATTTTAGTTTGAGATACCTACTTATAGAATAACTTTTTTTTGATGTTATATTTCCACTACTTTAACTTTTTGAACAGTTACAAAAAAAAAAAATTTAAACTTTTTTAAATTTTAAAATTTGCATCACATTGGTAGTAAAGCCACTAAAATGCAAGAAGTTACAGTGTGTGTAAGAATTAGGAACAGAATCATCAATAGGGAGCAGAAAGAAAAAAAATAATCAGGAGGACAGTAGAAAGCGATTGACTATAAGTGACTGAAGCTGAGCTGTCAGATCAGGAAATATTGCTGATTCTTTTTTGGATCTTATCAAGGAACTCTACATAAATAGCAAGGGCACCAAAGCATATGTGGCAGCAATATTCTAAGTGTGCGTAAATGATAAACTTATAGCTTGTCCTCATCTCATTTTGGCCGTTTTACATTCCAGCCTTCTTCAGGTGCTAGAAATTTCAAATCAAATCCTTTATTACAATCACTGGGGTATATCATTCTTATTCCTTGTGCAAAGCCTCTTTTGGTAGTCAAGAGTTATCTCCCGCTAATCCAACACTAAGTTGTTGACTACTGCTGTAGCCTGGTATTGAATTCACAACTCTTTGGAACTGGAACTAACTAACATCTATATTCACTGGGCCATATGTCCTTAAAGAAACCTAAGAACCTAATATTCAGTAACCATTTTTTACCAGAGTTCATATTGCAATTTTTGATGTTAATGGTTTTCTTTAGTATCTATGGGATGTAGTTGAAATAATAAATAGAGAACACCACTGAAAACTACATAAACTTAAGGAATCAGTGCATATGCTAGGCTACAAAATCCCCTAAGCCGACCAAGCATAGAGATGAATACAATAATAATACTGAGTGCCAAAAATTGCAATGAGAAATAACATCAAATTTAGCCTAAAAGTTGTTGTTTTATTAGTTAGCCCTGGGATTTATTGAGTGAGAGAGAAAAAACAGAGCCAGTAAACCAAATTCTGAACAGGGAACTAGGGATGAACCTCTACTGTTAAATAGACATGAAAGGAGTTTGAGTCGGATGATAGCTGAGCCTATCTACTATTAACCTGTAAAAAATTATTATTTCATCTTTCTGAGCAAACAACTGCTTTTTACACTCTTTATAGGAATTGAAATTTGTTTTCATTATGAAAATTTTTTCTACAAAAACTGGAATAAACAGTAATATGAATGTGCAATACCTGCTTAATGTGAGAGGGGTGTGAACATTTCCAGCAAAGTTGTAACCATTTTATTTGGTTACATTTCAGCATTAACTTAATGGAATATTTTTCCCTTTCTCTAAGATTTTAGATGAATGCATTGTGCCAATTGCTTCAACTGGTTTAATTAGCAGCAGCATTTGTTTGTTTTTCTAGATTCATAAGACAATTTTCCAATCCTACCATATACAGTGTTACCTAGTTTGAGTAAAGATTGGTAAAACCTTGGTGGTTTATTTCATATTTTCCATGATTTCTTGCATTTTGTGTTGTAAAGTATATACTTTTCATCACTTATTACAATTTATTTAAAAAAAAAAAAAAGAAAGGGAAAAGTTATACATGAAAATGCAGTCCATTGTTTTGTTTAAATCATATGATGAAAGTCACATAACAAAGCAACTACTATAATCAATCTAGGGAAAGTGATTTTTTTGTTTTGCCCTGCTTATTTTCAAGTAATATTTTGTTTTAATTGCTATCAGCCCCAACTAGTCAACTATGAATTTTTCTCTTTTCTATTGTATTCTATCTTTAATAAAAACTGCAACAAATGCAGGTATGACCAATGTTGTAAGACTGATTTTTTTAAATGGTGTTCGTAAAAACTAAATACTAATACTGTCTAACAAAAAAAAAAAAATAAAGCAAACTTTTTAGCCAATTCAATACAAATGTTACAGGAAAAGGTATATTAATTAGATTTACCTTTGATTTCTTTAACAGTAGCAGTCAGTACAGTTTGATTGAATTCAAATGCCATGGGCATTCCAACTGAAAATACATTGTTTAGAAAAGTATCACTGAAACTCTTAGCAATATGCTCAGTGTTCAATGATTCTGTTGATACTCTGAAAAGAAACAGAGCAAAAAAATCAAGAACTGTCCAAACAGAATTAAGATTATTTACATTACTTACACATAAACAATTGTCTCCATATCTATTTTTATTACATTTTTGCTGTAGCGATAACAAAGGAGACAATAACCATGTGTAAATAATGATAACTCATCATCCCAGTAATTCAGACAGAATAAAGATTGTCTGAGATGAAAGAACAATAAAGTACAAATAAGCAAAATGCACATCACATATTAAAAAAAAGAGTGTGATGCCAATTTGTGCTGGATAGGATTTACGAAAAAATTTTTTTAATTAATGGAGAGATGTTTAACTACATGCATTAAAATCTTTCCTAAATAAATTTCATTATAGATGATTTTATTCAATCTGATAGCATTTCATCACTTATTTGAAGATTTTTAGCCAATTCATTCTTCAGCCATTTTTAGGTGTAAAAATTGTAACGAGAAGAGCTTTTTTTTTTCTTAAGAGAACAAGAAAGTGAACTTTCATATCTCTGCAATTTTTTCTGTTAAAAGATTTCCTATTTTTCTTTATGAATTATATTCCTGAAGAAGACTGTAGAATAGATCACCATAAATGTTATGGTAGCAATATCAGTAACACAAAGAATATCCAAATCTTGGAATGTTAATGACTTCTCAATACAACATTTAAATATGGCATACATTTACATATTGCAAAGTGGACATTTTATCTAGCCCAAGTCAGAATAAACTTTTATCATTGTCAGCCCCATGTGAAGCCGTTCGCAGCACAATAAAAAATGACAATATGAATAACAAACATACATACACATCTTATTGGTACATGTATTTGCTTATTAGACACATTTTGTGAATATATGAAAAATTAGTTTCATATTTAATGCATCTTATTAATGGGATTTATGAAACTGAGAAAAAAATTTTATAATCATAAGAAATTCTTGTTAAATCTTCTGAGACATTTATAGTGAAGTGCAGAAATAACTTTTAAGACATTTTAAAATAAGAAAGGTTTTGAAGGCCCACATGAAATCATTAGGTGGGCTGCAGTTTGCCTATCCCTGTCAATCTTTATCACACCAGTAGCAGCTTGCTAATCACTGCTCTTATCTCTTCTTTCTCTTTGCCAGGATAAAGGAAGTAGGTTACATGGGAAATTATCTCTTCATAAGTGATATGAAAAAGAGGCCACTTTGAGTTAACCTTTGATGAATTCTAACACATTTGTTATTTTATTTATTTATTTTTTTAAATAATTTCATCCCAAGAAAAGTGGTACTGCCACTGATGCACAGGGGGCTACATAAGAGAGAGTTTAGGTAGGAGGAGCGTGAAGACGAATCAGTTACGGGTGTGTCAGAGAAAGGGCAAGAGAAATATGGAAACACGTGTGAAGACAGTTGCGAAGGTAGAGAGAAAGGAAAAGAACAAGATATACAGGGTGATGTAGAAAGAATTGGAGTCAAGTGGAGAAGAGATAGGAATTGACATTGCATTTAAATTCCTGGAGGCTGTAGCAGTCAGGAAATCAAGTATATGGAAGGGAGTTTCACAACAGCTTCTAAGCATATTGTCATTTGTTTGCTACATTTTTTTTATCAATTTATTAACTCCATAATTTTTAAGTTAGTAATTATAGATGGCAAAAGGATTTGCTGATTACATTTTAAAAGTGACATTAAAGTGGATTCTCTAAAGCTTTCAAATGAATGTTTTAGTCTAAATATAGAAGGATGTGTAAACAAAAAACTTAAGATGAAGCTGTTACATTTCACAAGTAAATTTTAAAAAAGTAAATTAATTACTGTGAAATTAAGCCTCTATGAAGCTTGCTCAATACCTAAATTGTGCTTATATAGTAAGGTAATTTTAATAATTTTAAATTGTGATTATCAAGTAACTGATAATTAATACATACATTATCCCACTTTTTACTTACTTTTTTTTGTTAAAAAAATCAATCTCTAGCATAATAGTTTCAATTGTATCAAAGTGACCTGGTCCAGGCACTGTAACCTCTACTTTGGTATTAAGAGGTAATTGCGCCCATTTTCTCTGTTAAAGTAAAAGAAACTTTTTTATTACCAGAAAAATGTACAATTGTACATAAATACTACACAAGACCAAAAGTTAACAATTATTTTGAGTGAACAGTCATATTATAAATTAAAATTTATGGTTTATATGTTTAATTGTGAATGCTGATAAGAAAAAAAAAATTCCAAACACAAGATTTAAGGAAAATATTAATTTTACATAAATACATTTTTAGTACATTATCATTATTGATTAAAAAATTAATTCTACTGCAAGTATAAAGTAAATATAAAAATAAGAACAGTAAAACGATAAAAAGAAATAAGTTGGTAAGAAATTTATCTTTAACAAATCTTCATAAACTGAGTAACAAAAATCAAATTACATTCAGTTCAATATTACATCAGACAAGTATCCTGTGAATATAGACTTACATGGAGTGCATTGAAGCCTACTTTTCCTTTGGTAATCTCTTTACAGACTTTAACAGTAAAAGCATACTGTAATCCAACAGGGTTTCGAACAAGGACATGCCTAAAGGGAATAAAATTAACAAATATAGACATTTGTCATTTCAAAATGTATAAAAAGTATTAACTATTTTTATGAAATTCGAACAGCAGAGTTTTGTCATGTGTGTCATATGCAGAAAATATGAATAGGAAAATGTATATATTAAGCTAAAACATATAATTCAAACATTATAGAATAATTTTTTATGTTTTAATGCTGCTAAAGCACCAGTTGACTTTCTTGGTTGCAAAAAGTATTTTATATTCCAATGCATCATTCAAACAAGGCAATTGTTTATTAAGCAGAAAAAGATTATTCAGATTCTAACAAAAAAAGAACACACACACATTTGAATTTCACCAACTACTATTTTTGCAGAAAAGAGTTAAGATGTTAAAGATTGTCTTGGATGTAGCCATGATTTTCTTCTTATTGAATTTTTATTATAAGTCATTTTCCCTCATCACTAATTGTTTAAAAATTACTTTTCTTTTGTCAACCAAGAGATAATAAATGTTTAAACATTTCTTAGTTTCTGAATTTTTCTAAGTCTTGTGAAAGTTATTCTAACTGCATTTTTTGGTTAAATTTATGTGCAACATTCTTTTAAAAGTTCAACAAATCTATCAGTTTCCAAATTGATAGCTTTAAGAGTGTTTCTTGTTCTTGAACTCAAAATTTCCTTTTTTAAACAATTCCTGTCATGTGTATTATTATTATTGTAAATTTTAGTGAACATTTTTCTCAGTAAAATACTGTTAGAGGTTTTATTTTTTCATTAAAATAAATAGGATCACTTTTAGGCAATCAATTCTGAAAGAATTTCTGCATACAAGCAATAAAGAACTAAGTAAAATTCTCTAACAATTCACACAAGCTGATGCTGGGAAATTTTTCTTCAATTTGATATTACTAATGAATGGCCTTTTGTGCTGTAACAAAGAGACACAATAAAAGGTAGAATAAGCAAGTTTCTAACAAATTAAAAATAAAACTGGTCACCTACCTTGATCTTTCAGTGATTTTGTCATTATCACTGAAGATAGCACAATTAGTGAATGATAATTCATTGCTTGGAAGCTTGTCAGTCATGTAAAACTGTATTAAAAAAATAGTAAAAAACAATATCAAATAATATTTTAAATTGAAAGAATGAATTATTTTCATTAGTGTAGGATTTCATTTTTACTAACATTAAAATAGTTGTCAATTGAAATGTTAAATTGATGTCACATGAAAGCATTAGGAATACACTACATAACATTTATAATTTAATGATGCAGTAGGAGAATTATAATTATATAAATTTTATTTCTTCTAATCATTTGAATAGATTCAAAATTTTATTCTTAAAAAGAAAAGTGATTAATGAAGCATACACAAATATATATATATATATATATAAATCTCCAGGTGAATAGAACCAACAGTTTTACAATTCCAAGTTCTCTGGCATTTACTTTTTTTTTTTGTTGTTTTTATAAAAGTGATCAACACAACAAATATTGTAGAGCATAATGTCTTCTTTTTTCTATTTAAAATTAATATAGTTTACATTGCTGCACGGAAATTTCTGTGTTTCAAGATTTTTACCTCATCATCAGGCAATGTTAGATCATTGTTGTGAAAATGATTTTCATTTGAATATAAAATTTGTTATTTATGGATGTGGAAAGACAGAGAATTTTATTTTAGATTTAAAGGCAAGATTCCCAGATATTTTTTCTGAAGCGAAGTTTGACAAAAAACTCACAAAAAGAAAGAGTTATTGGAACATAAAGAAAATATTTCTTCAATTTGTCAAGACGGTGAATGGTGGTCATTCCAGCATTAACAAAAAGAATATAGCAAAGTTTCCATATGGGACACCTGTGCATTTTACATATGAAATCACTTATGTGAAGTTTCATGTATTGAAACGGAATAAATAAAGACATTGAAAACTTGGTCAAAAACTGCAAGTGACAAAATCACCATCCATAAATTTTAACCCATGGCCAAAAACCGACAAGCCTAGACCAAGGCTACACATGGATTATGCAGGGCCGATAAAGTATATATACTACTTTGTTGTGGTGAATAGCTTTTCAAAATTACCAGAAGTATTCAGGTGCAAACTACTGACAACAAAAATCATAATAGAAGTTCTAAACAATTTGTTTGCAAGATTTAGTGTACTGGATATGATTGTATCAGACAACAGGACGCAATCCTCAAGGGAATTGGCAAATTTTTGAAAAATGCATACAGTAACTCATTTGACATCTGTGTCCTACCATCTAAAATCTAACAGGTTGGTAGAACAATTTATAGATGTTTTTAAAAGGGGCAATCAGAAAGGCAGAAGGAATAGAAACAAAAAATGAGGAGCTACAGAATTTCTTATCTGTTTTCCATACTGTACCAAACATAAACACAACACAGGAATGTCTCCAGAAGATTTAATGTTTGCAAGGAAGATCAAATCAGTTTTTGATAAAAAAAAAAAAAGAAAGAAATGTGACAGAACTAAGTGCGATGACAAAAAGCTTCTACTCTGGTGACAGAGTTCATTTTAAAAATCACAAACTAGGTAAAGGATCATGGAAAGAAGGCATCATAGACAAGAGAATTGGTGACATGAAGTACCTTATAAAACATCCAAGATGGATTATAAGGAGGCACGTAAACCAAATAAAAAGAAGGTACACTATTGAAGAGTGTAGAGAGGAACCCATGGAAGTAATATACATGTTCGATGTACTGATGCCTCCAGAGGTACAATGTAGACACTTAGGAAATCAAAAAAAAGAGAGCTATGGGAGTGATCAAGATTGATCCAAAAAGAAAAAATATCTCATCCAGGGAACGAAACATTTCAAAGGGAGGTGTGTTGAGCAGTTAACACTCCTCTAGTGCTCTCAAGAATGGAATGGTCTGTTGACCAGAGTAGCTATAAAAATAAAGACTAATAGCAGTCTGGGAATTTGGAGTATCATTGATGATTACAATTAGAGTGTATTAACCTCTCCTTTACTATAGTTGTTTTGTCTTCTGGTGTTTGTTTTATTTGTATTAATATTCCTTAGCACAGATATTGTACTGTAGATACTCAGCACATATCTTCTGGGTATCATCCTGCCACCTTAGCAATATAACACTCTGAAAACAATTTCTTATTAATAAATTTATCAAAATGTTTGAACGATAAGCCAAGAATATTTGAATAAACAATTCTTCTAAACATAATACAGTTTCTTCTCAGATTATTTTATATCTCAGAATACTTCCTGTTTTAATTTTCCAAATTTTCTCATAATTTGCATGAAGCATGCCTAAAAGTTATGCAGATAGATTATCTTAAATCAAGAAAGGACATTCAGCACCTTGATCAAAGGAATTGTCAAAACCAGTGAACTGTGTACTTCACAAAGGATTTGCTAATTACTATTTAGATATTCGCATACCTTTTTTATAATCTTGTAAATAAACAATCTCACAATTAAATAATATGTAATATTTCTATCATTATTAAAATTTTAAACATAACTTGATTTAAAAACAATAAACATTGCCAAGGAAGTTGATGAAAACAGTAATAGTGGTGTCAAGAAAAAAATTGTCCTTTTGACAGTTTTTTTTTTTGCAGGTACATAGGTTAAACACTACTAGTTACTTTATTTCTAAATAACAAAATAGAAAAAAGAAGTTATATTTATTTTGTTATGTGGGCGATCATGAAACAATAATCACATACATAGTAACCACATCAAGGTTTTCATCAGGATCTTGTTGACCTGAAGCATCAAATACAACAGATACACTGACAGATACTCAATGCACGGCAAGAACACCCCTATGAGAATAAATCACAACGACATAACCCTAAGACAAGACCCAGAAATGCATACCCACAAACAATTCCAATAACAGAGTCAACAATTCTGTCTGCAGAAACTTTATGAGGGGGCCTAGCATGTTTCAAGGGTCAAAATTGCCCTTACTTCCACCAACCTCATGTTCAATGCACATGTGACCCTATACACAAACATACCTACAATGTCTACAGAACAGCCTGAAGACACAAACCAACTTTATGAAATGGATTTTTGATCAAGACCAGACAAGATGTGATGGCTAAGACCCCGGTCTAGAATATTAACAAACACTATCACCTCTTCCACTACCAGCATCCACAGCTGCATCGATCTCCCTTCACAAAAATAGACATCACTATCAGCAATTTCCCTTTCACCAAGATAAGTATGCTAGACTCAGGGTGCACCACTTGTGTAATACCTATCTCTTGCTTATCTGAGTAAGCTATGAAACACATGCAAATAGCAAATACACACATAACTGGAATTGGCAGTGACGTTTCCGTTACTGGGAAAATAATCAGCAATATCAGCATGAGTGATGCCAGCTTATCCACATTTCAGAACATGAATATACGAGTCACTAATCTCAGAATGTTTTATGTTTTAACATGCTAATGTTGTACACCATAAACAATTGTGATGCTACAGTTGAATGCTACCAAATCTTGCTCTTGGGTGGTGTAACCCCATACAGCACCTCTGATCTGTCACTAGCCCGAAAAACACCTCACACCTCACTAATGACCAGTCTCAAAGCAACACCTGATCACGTGTCGACATTGAAATTTAATGCATGGCTACTGAAGGGATCATCAAACTCTGATCTGACCCAAAAGGCTTCAAGAGTTCTGTCTTTGCTGTCCACAAGAAAAAATGGATGAATCTGTATAGTGGCTAATTTCAAGAGGTCTCTCAACAAGGTACTCATAGATTTAAACCCATATCCCACAATCAATTCTATTTTTAACAAGATAGGCAAAGGAAACATACTTTTCATCCCTTGATCACCACAATGGATACTGGAAAATCCCCATCGGCGAACATGACTGCCACAAAACTGCATTCACATGGAAGTTAATAATATAACTACCTAGCCATCAAACATCTGCTGGTCAAATCTTTTCTCAAAGTTGAAGCACTGACCACCATCACTTCACAGGATAATATCTTGTCGTATAACTACAACAACCTCATTAATGCCCAAACCTTTCCCAGTTACATCACCATGGACTGAAACACAACCCCAAGAAGTGCATCTTTCTTGCTTCAGAAGGCAAATTTCTGTTGCATTGTCAACAGCAAAGGGTTCATACCTAACTCCGAATACATTTGTGCCATTGTTGAGATTAAGACATTCACTACAGAAAAAAAGCTCGTATTGGACATCATGTCTGGATATGTCAATTTTTAAAGACTCACCTATACAAACAAATCAAGATGGTTACATTTTCCCATAAACTTAACAGGGTCAACAAGCTGTTCATTTAGACAGGAAAGGTTGACAAGGATTTTGAAAAAAATTAAGAGACACTTATCACCACCAGTCATCTCATTTTCTGATTTTACTCACCACTGACATTAGTGATATTGTAAGTGGTGACATCCTTATACAGGAGGCTGACAATGAACAAAAAAAAAACAAAAAAAAACATAGCTGTAATTTCCCACACCTTCAGCACAATAGAACAGAACTTGTCCACTAGTGAACACAAGTGTTTGCACTAAAATGGGCTATATCCAAATTTAATCATTTTCTGCACAGCCACCCATTCACTGACATACCTCGACCAGCAAGAATTCAATAATGCAAAAATTCAATGATAGCAGGAAAAAATATCCAGTTATAAATTAATCTTAGAATACATGGAGAGTAACACTCAATGTTTGGGCTGACATACTCAGCAGAGGGCATGGCCTAAAGAAGACCAATCTACCAGCTAATTCATCTTGCTGCTGGCAAAACATTTAGACTTCAAAACTCAGATTTTCACATCTACGTCCCATTTTGGTGTCTCAGAGAAATCAAGGGTACACATTTGCTCTCTGTAACACACATGCCCCAGAACCTCAAACTTCACAGACAGGTGGCCAATGTATTTATTGCCTGTCATGCTGCCTTAACCATTCCCACAGAGAAAATATCCTACACATTAACATCACAGCTTAACAAGTTTCTGACGATATACTGGCAAGGATTGTCACAGCCCCCTACAAATAGTGGACTCAGGTGAAGTGTCTACACCAACTATCCTGATTGATCTTGATGACTACCAAGCAGTAATCTATCAAAAACACCTACAACAGTTCTATCTAGAACTGAGAACACCAGTCCTGATGCTAAAAGACTCCCAAAATATAAGCAAACTTATATCGTACAAGCTCCAAGCCAAATACTTATACCAAGCCCTTGACTGCATTAACCACTCTGGTATCACTCAGATATGCACACACTTATCAAAATATTGGTGGGAGTTTAAAAAAAAACAAAAAACAAAACAACATTACAGTACACGTCAAACCAAGTAACACCAGCACTGACCGCAAGAGGAATTACGGCAAGCATCCAAACTGGCCCAGCAGACATTGCAAATGAGGCAAAAGACCCTTTGAGGTTGTGTACACAGACTTCATGATGCCAGTCTCAAAGTGCAAATACTATATCTTAACTATTTTGGACAGCTTTAGCAGACATCTCATAACCATTCCCTGCACCAGAAACTGTGCGATTGATGTGGCTCACAGACTAGCAATTTTTTCCTCTGCCACTGGGAGATACCTGTGGAACCCACTTCACAAGTGAAGTATATAAGAATTTTTGCAAGATGACAACAGTCACGCAGCACCCTCACTGTCCTTGGCATTCACAAAGTTCTGGCAACATCGCATATTAAAGAACACTCTCTATATGCTCTGTGAAGACAAGAACTGTAAATGGATTGGTGTCCTTGAATCTTAATCTATGAGTTGCGCTGTTGGCAGTGGCCACCAACAGTGCAACTAGAATTTTGACGCATTGTGTCATTACTGGTCAATATCCCAACATCAGTTCTTACTCCACAAACCTCATTCAGCCACAGCCCATGTATCACATCTGCTTTGGACAGGTAGTTACAAAGTCATTAAGACAAATGACATGCTACTTCAAATTGCAAATGGTCTTGGTGAAACTAGTTGAGTCCATAGTCTTATTTATACAAACTTTCCCCCTCCTCCACAGAATCTCCAAGCAACACCCAACTCAGCACCTTTTCCTTCATCTAATGACCATGTAAACAATGAGGATCCCAGATCTAGCAATCCTGCACAGTCAACCATCCCAATATTCCATAAAAGAATTTCCAAAAGAAAAACATGGTCATCTACTGAAACATTTTAAAAAATTTTTATGCACTAAAAAGAAATAATAATTAGAAAAACACCACAGCATACATACAACACATCAACCCATCCATGAATCAGAATAAGATCTAGAGGAGCTGTTATAATCTTCCTCACGCCAGATCTTCTGACTCACGTTACACAAATTTCTACCATTGGCCAGATGTGAACACTCCGAATCCCAAGACTGAAATAAAAATTTAGTCAACTGTGTATCAGCTTTGCACATAGCTTCCATTTTACTTACACAATCAAAAGAAAAATACAATCCAGAATTTCCACCCAATAGCACCTATTTCCACCTAGAGAAACGAAAAAAAAAATCAAAGCTGATCTGAGCCTAAAAAAAGAACACAAGAGCCCATCAAAGGGAAATCTTTAGCAGTCAGATGGCACAACAGCCAGGATTCACAGCACTCATCAGAACACGACCTCCCATCTCCAAAAAACAATCTGCCAAAGACCGTCCCTCCAGTAAGTCACAATTCACCTTGTGTCTTCTACTGTATGCTTCTGCAGATGACATCTATGATTCTACTTACCTCTTTCTTTCAATGAGAAACATGTACACCAATTTACCATTTGTTGTGAATTTTTACATTAATACAATTGTTTATTTCTTAAATCTCCATCATTTCTTTTTTCTTCATCCACCACACACTTAACATAACATCTTTATTTTTATAACAAGCTGTGCAATCTCTTGTATCATTTAAAGCTGTAATTGAATTTAAGGCTCCCATGTGAATCTCATTATATATTATAAGACAAACTAGAGTTTAATAACAATGAAAACCACCATTTTCATATCTTGGAATTATTCCTTTTGATCATGTCCCACATTTCCTTGTCCTTTGAAAGAATAAATAAATACTCTGAGTTGCTGTCAACCAACATTTTACTATACTTAACACCACTCAATAAATCCTTGGCATAACTAATAAAACAATAACTTTTAGGCAAAATTCAACTTTAATTATCAACATAGTATCTTTCTAGGGTGATACACTGATTCCAACACTTCTTTAACAATTCAATGCCTTTTTTGTAGAATGATGTCTTTGGCCTCAAAATATGCCTCAGTTTCTGATATCACTTCTTCATTGGAGCCAAATCTCTTTCCCTGGAACATTTTTTTTGAGGTCTGCAAACAGCCAGTAGTCATTGGGGGCAAGATCTGGAAAATACAGTGGATGCAGAAGCAATTCAAGGCACAATTCATGTAGTTTTGCCATCATTGTGAACAAATTATGACATGACGCCATATTTTTGTAAAAGATTACTTTTTTTTCTGGCTGTTTTTGGCAATTTTTTCCTTAAAACACACCAATAATGCTATATAAAATTCACTATTGATGGTTCTTCTTTTCTCAAGGTAATCAATGAACAAAATACCTTGCACATCCCAAAATACAGAGGCCAAAACTTTGCCTGCTAATGTTTGTGTCTTTGGCCGCATTTAGATGACTTTCACCTGCTGTCGTTCACTCAGCTGAGTGCTGATTTGACTCCGGAGTGAAGTGGTGGATCCATGTTTCATCCATTGTCACATATTTATGCAAAAACTCCTTGTTGTGTTGAAACAGTTGCAAACAACACTCTGAATTGTTGATGCATTGTTGTTTTTGATTGAGCGTGAGCAAACATGGCATCCACTTTGAACACAGTTTTCTTATTGACAAATGTTCATGCAAAATGATGAATACACTGCCTTCTGATATGTTCAACTCCTCTGCTATCTCACACAACTTTAATTTACGATTGGTCAAAACAAGTTTGTGAATTTTTCTGGTGTTTTTCAAAACAACTGCCGCTTTTGGGGGACCCAAGCATTATTCAGAATCATTTGTGTCTGTACGACTGCGTCTAAAGACAGCACACCACCTGACCATTGTTTCTGACAGAGCAGAGTCTGAATAACACTTATCAAGCCATTGCTTTGCTGGAACGGTATTTTTTCCCCATCAGAAAGCAATGCTTTGTCAACATTTTAATTTAATTTTAATTGGAGTAGATAGTTCCTACTATCGCGCGGTCTCACACTCCACCCCCTTCTTTTGAATGAGTTTAGAGGTGATCGCCTTGTTTCTTGTTTAGGAAGGGGTTCCCGGTTCATCCCCCTTCTCCGGTCTTAGTGTTAGTTCAGCTGGAAGCTCTTTGCAGTTATGGAGTATGGTGGCAACGTCTTTACATTCTGAGGGTACCGGGTTGGCAGTTTCCTGGTTGCTGCTTCCAACTGGTAGTTAGGAGCCCGAACTCTTGCGTAGCATCTTGAGAGGCTGCTCTGATCAACAGTTGAATAATATCGGGGTTCTTGTAGTGCCATATCGCGCATAGACGGGCGTCCCTGCATGAATGTTCGGTGGGCAACCCTGAGGCCACATTATGTTGTAGGCCCCGCCAGTCTCCATCCTTCACAAGTTGCAAATGATTGACCGACTGATTCTATTCTAAGACCTCTCCTTAACTGAATCACTATGGAAAAAAGCAAACATAATAGCAAAACTAAACCAGCTCATTTGAAAACGCCCAAACCTGTCTGCATCTCTTTCACTAACATACGTGGCATCCGCACCAACTTCCTCAGCGTAGATTCATTTCTCCATAATACTTCACCTGATATATTAGCCCTATGTGAAACTAATCTTAACCCTTCTATCCCCTCATCCGAGTTCTACGTTTCTGGCTACCTTCCCCTCTTCAGGAAGGACTCCAATGTTCATATGCATGGGCTTGGTGTCTATGTCAGCGAACACCTTCCCTTATCTAGAGTGTCATCTTTTGAATCCCCAGATCATTCTTTCATGTGCTTCCGCCTCTCACTTCTCAGCTCGATTAGCTATCTCTTCTTTCTCTACCGTTCTCCTTCCTCCCCTGACTGTTCGTTACTTGACATAATTTCTGACAATATCGACAAAGCAATTTCTTCCCATCCCTCTGCCCATGTATTCGTGTTTGGTGACTTTAACGCCCACCACACCAAGTGGCTGAAGAACACTGTCACTGACGCTGCTGGTGTCCACACCATGAACTTTTCAATCACCCAATCCCTTACGCAAGTAGTGGACTTCCCCACGCGTTTCTCCGACAACCCTAATGGAAGGGACTCACTTCTAGACCTCTGCTTCACTTCCATCCCAGACTCTTGCACTACCAGACAACTCTGCCCACTCAGAAACTCTGACCATACTGTAGTGTCCGTCAATATTTCACTCCACTCCCGCCCGACCCATGATACCCAGACAAGTAGAATATCCTACTGCTATCAAAGAGCAGACTGGGATTCTTTCCAAGACTTCCTCTGTGACATCCCTTGGAACAACATTTTTAGTCTTCCCATCGAAGAATGTGCATCCGAGGTCTCCTCCTGGGTTAAGGCTGGCATCGATGCCTTCATCCCTGCTAGGAAATTCCAGCTTAAAATCTCATTCGTCTCCATGGTTCTCACCTGCTTGCTCGGCTGCCACTGCCCACCGGAATCATTTATTCTGACTCTATCATAACTACGCATCGGACCAAAACAGGCGCCTTTTCGTTTCAGCTCGTAATAAGTGTAAAAGGATACTTAACGAAGCTAAGATGTTGTTTGCTGCCAGAATGAAGCAAAGCATAGCATGCTCTAAATTTGGCGCTAAAGACTACTGGCGACTCTGTAAAAGAGTACTTAACAAGAGCAAGTCCACAATACCCCAGCTAATCAACAAATTTGAGGTCCTCACCTGCCCAGCAGATAAGGCTGAATGCTTTGCCCGCAGATTCTCAAACAATTCGAGTCTGGACTCATCTGGAGTTTTTACACCCAACTTCTCACCTAGAACCGAGGCACAACTGAATGATGTCCACATTACACCTTCGCTTGTCTCTTTGCTTGTCTCTAAAATAATCTTAAAACTTGACCCTCACAAAGCGAGCGGTGGGGACGGAATCCCAACCATAGTCTTAAAGAAATGTGCCCCTGAACTCTCCTCTGTCCTTTCTAAGCTCTACAACCTCTGCCTATCTGCTTCCTGCCTGCTGGAAATCTTCCTCTGTGGTTCCTATATTTAAAAACACTGGAGAACCCACTGACCCTGCAAATTACCGCCCTATCAGCCTTCTTCCGATCTTTGGCAAAGTGTTTGAAGCCATTATCAACACCGAGGTGGTTCAGCATCTCACAGCACACAGGCTCCTCTCGGACAAGCAATATGGTTTCCGTTTCACCAGGTCTACTGCTGATATGCTAACGACCATCACTGAGTACATATACCAGGCACTCGATAGGAATGGCGAAGCCCGAACCGTTGCATTGGATATATCTAAGGCGTTCGACAGAGTTTGGCATGCTGGCCTTCTATGTAAACTGCGGAGCTATTGTATAACTGGACATTTGTTTCAACTAATCCAGTCATTCCTCTCTAACCGCACAATGACGGTGGTATTAAACGGACATGCCTCTCAGAACTACCATACAAATGCAGGTGTTTGCCAAGGCTCCATCTTAGGTCCTACACTCTTCCTGATATACATTAATGATCTCCCTGACTCCATAAGAGCCCAAGTAGGTTTGTACATCGATGACACCACAATTTACTCTCGCCTCCTACAAAAATCTGGTGTAGGCGTCAAAACTAACCTCGCAGCCGAGATTGAAAAAGACCTCCAATCTATATTGGACTGGGGTAAGTAATGGCTAGTAAATTTTAATGCTTCTAAAACGAAGCTACTCTCAATTAACCATCATCGACAATCTCACCTACCTCCCATTAGCATGGACCAGGCTTGCCTCCCAGAGAGTAAAACACTATGCCTCCTTGGTCTCACACTTTCAGCCGACCTCAAATGGAATGACTATATCGAATCCATTGCTAAATCCGCTGCTATGAAAGTCGGTTCTCTGTGTAGGGCCCGGAAGGTTTTTTCCATCTAAATCTATCCTGCACATATATAAATCTACCATCCGCCCGTGCATTGAATACTGCTGCCATATCTGGTCGGGTGCCCCTGCTATTCTCCTTGGGCTTCTCGATAAGGTTCAGAGTAGGGTCTGTAATGTGATAGATACCGACTTGGCAGACCGCCTGCAGTCTCTGTCCCACTGGCGCGACGTGGCTTCCCTGTATCTCTTCTAGAAAATACTTTCATGGCTTCTGCTCCGATGAACTTAGATCACTGGTGCCCCCCTAAATACGAATTTGCATGAGATACTAGATTAGCAACTAGATCCCACCCTTTTACAGTGAAACCGATAAAATGCAACCGCAACTTCTACTCCAACAGTTTCTTTCCTCGCACTTCCCGACTGTGGAATTCCCTTCCACACGATTGCTTCCCCGACGGATACAATCTCCAGGAGTTTAAATGTAAGGTCAATAGACACCTCCTAACACACTAACCTGCTCCCATTCCTCCTGACATTCCCTATGTCTAACATTCATTCCTCCTGACATTCCCTATGTCTAACCACTCCTTCTCTTTACCTTCCCCTATGTAGCCCCATGCGCAATAGTGGCAGTGGAATGCCTTGCTTGGGGTGAGATGATTAAAAAAAAACAAAAAAAACACGAAATTCAGATTTTTCCATTCAATTCAATGATATTACTTAAAAGAAAGAAAATAATCAGCAAGCATCTTTCAAGGAAAAATGATTTAGAGAAATAATAGAAACAGCAAAAATATTACAGAGGAGGTTTTTTTTGCACGATAATAATTTATGAAGTATAGCTGCAGTGACAATGCTACAATAGGTGCAGTACATTTATTTTACTCAGTTACTCAGTACAACCATGAAATCCTGCGTTATAATGGTTTGAGAAATTTTGGATAATTTCTAGAATGTTTTTTTTAAAAAAAAAAAAAAAAAGAAAAAGTTCTCTTGTGAATAAACACTAAATTTATTATTTCATCATTTATGCACCTGGAAATAGCGAAAATTGATGGGGAGAGTAAATGTTACATTGAGCGAAAGAATGTTCACTTATGGTAATAAACTGCAAAATGTGATTTACAAAAAAATCAATTTTGTGAAACTATAGAAATCTTTTTTGTACTCAGAGTCAAAAATCTAAATTCTTATTTGAAACTGGATGGGAAAAAAATGATGTGGTATCCTTGGTTGCTGGAAATGTGCAAGTCGAGTAAACTTTAAAATCATTACACGCGAATAGTAATGACAAAAATAAAAATTGCTTCTAGAAAAACAAGTTCATTATTTTTGTGTGTCAGTCAATAATTTAATTAAATAACTAATTTCCAGCTTATTTCTGCTGCTTTCTTGTCGCAAATCATAAATCGTTAATAATATTCGACGGATGCTTTATCAGATATCGGAAATTAATTTTCGTGACAATATCGAAGAAAGGAAAGACATTTTTAAATATGCAAAAAAAAAAAAAAAACCAACAAAAAACAAAACAAAACAACAACAACAACAACAAAATCACATTCATTAAGTAAGAAAACAACATAGGTTCTATTTATTGAGAATAAATTAACAAGCCTAGTAAAAAGAAAAACCTGTTTGTTACATTTTCACTTTAAGATTCAAATCAAAAATATTTCTGGAGCTAGGTTTTAAATTTGATTTTTTATTCAACAATTGTTTGAAATTCTAAACACTACTACAGTAGAGTCACAGCAATAAAACTGAAGAAATGATCGATGTAGAAAACAAAAGAAAAGCAAAAGACGAATGAATGAACTAAAACTTAAAAAATTATTAATGAGGAAAAAACTGTCAACAGCATGAAAGATGAAAGGAGGAAGATATGCCAAAAAAAAAAAAAAAAGAAAAAAGTTGATGTTGAATGAAATCCGAATCAAGGTGTAGGTAACTGCATTGCTACGACACACTAATCAATTCGACACAAAGAAAGATGAAGAAGAGTGAAGAAGACTATCGTTCAATTTGTTGCGTGGGCGTTAAATAAGCCCCTAAAGATATTTACAGAAAATATGAAGATGCAGAAAGTACTTAAAACAATTCTGAAAAATAGTTCTTTTTAGTTTTGTTGTGAATTACAAACTTTTAGGTACCTCCACTTTTTCGTTGAAAAACAGCATGGCATGATGAAAATAGGCTCTCAAACAAAGTTTTATCGTCAAAAATGTTTTAAAAGAAAGACCAACAAAGTATACATTTTTTTATTTTATTAAGTTTTTTAATCCTTTCTAGAAATTCCAATTTTTTTTTTGCGGTTGACGTAATATTTTTTAA
This sequence comes from Ascarosepion bandense, assembly GCA_037127315.1. Lineage (NCBI taxonomy): Eukaryota > Metazoa > Mollusca > Cephalopoda > Sepiida > Sepiidae > Ascarosepion > Ascarosepion bandense. The sequence continues at coordinate 2,740,477 of JBBBDQ010001499.1, read as the reverse complement.
ATTTTTGCGATACAGGTTTTAGCGCTTTTTAAAAAATTTTTTACCGATGAATAAACAAACATTAAATGTGCCCATCATGATGTTTGAAAGTATGATCGACCATACACAAACAATAACATTATCAGAAAATAAGAGCGATGACTATATAGTAAATTAAAGTCAACATTCTTCTTAAAATTAGTACGGAAAATATTTTTCAACATTTTTAAGATTACCGTAAAAATTATATAAACAATGGGGCTCATCTGTCAATGAAAAAGGTGTTGATTTTTTTTTATTGCTGTTCTAAGACTTTAAAAACTAATTTAAGAAAATGACGGATGAGCCCCCTTGTTTATATAATTTTTAAGTAGGTACCTAAAAAAAAACACTGCTCATTTCCGATACCTCAATTTAAATTTAATTTTTAAAAATAAAAATGTTTTCTTGAAGCTTCATCATTTATGTTTGACGAGCGGTGATAAGTACATAATCATTGCTTATTGCTGGTTTTAAAAATCCATTAACTTAATGTAAATATTTTTTTTCAAATCAGATACTTAAAAAAAGAAATCTACCACTATTCTTCAAATTAAGTTTCAGAAAAGTATATTTTTTAATTTTACAGTGTAAAATTTTACATTGCAATGAAAACGACTAAAAAGGGCACTAGTCATCTATTTTAGATTAGAAAAACAAAACGATTACAATCAGTATAATTATCTATTTATTTTTGTTTGAAATACACCAGCAGAGTGCTAAAATGAAAGCTTTTTAGAGTTTAAATTAAAAATTTAAACCAAAAAGTATCGAAAATTACTGGAGTGGAGACGTGAAAACGACATCCGTACTATTCGGTTAAGAAGAAGATTTGTGTTTGTTTATTTACTGTACGAATATTTGTTTTAATTTCCTGATTGCTTAGTTAAAACTAAAAAGAAAAAATATTTTTATTAAACAGATTCATTAAAACAGAATAAAAAAAAGATTAATCACGTGACAATAATCATTTCTGAAATTATTGATGAAGTGCACACTAACACCAGCAGACGTAAAAATGCACTGTTGAGTCACTGTTTTAGTAAAATTATTATTCAGTGAAAGACCAACCAAACCTCAGGTATCTAGATTTGATGAAAAGTAAACAAATACCAATAAAACCTGATAATGTTAAAAATATAAGTTTTTATAACACTTAAAGCATTAAAAAAACAGAAGCTTTCGCTTTCATGTTCGAATCATTTTTTTGTGATCTTTGCCAACGTAAGCCGTTGGTTGGTAAGTCACAAACAAAATAGTGATAATCTGGTAACCGGTCGGTTGACCAACCTGAAGAATAACTTAATTTCTATTTTAAATATATTCTTTTTGTCTCATTGTTAAAACAATGTTTTACTAAACTTTTTTGGTCCAAGAATCTCCAAAAAACATCATTCGCAGACTTAATGAATGTAACACTTTGTTGAAAAGTAGTAAAATAATAAAAAACGAAAAGCACTTTTGAAATCAAAGGGTTTCTGGATAAAGTTATCTGGTTGGTACCTTCAAACTCAACAAAGCAAAAGCAAGAAACAGTAAGAGATTCTGCAATTAATTTTATAAAATTGAATTCACTTTTTAAAAGCAAAGTAGATTTTTTGGGTATAATTGCTATATGGGCCATAATTTGTTTTAATTTTAAAAATTTAGTTAAAGTTGTCTATGTTTAAAAAATAAAAAAAACTGCAGATTAAATTTAGATTTTTTCTTTTTAGGATGACATTATTTTTTAACATTTTTGTTTTTTACATCTTTATAAACTTTATTTTTCACATGAAGTAACACTAACAGTTTTCAAAAAAGTAAAAAAAAAAATTAATTTTTTTTGTTTCAGGGTTTCAACCAAGCGTGTGTTTTTTTTTTTTAAATTGGATTTAAGGAAAAAAAAAAAGGAGCAAACAAGAAAGAAGAATAAACATTTTTGAAAACGTGTAACTAAGACACAAACCATAAACAGAAATATATGTTTATTATTGTTTAAGTAGGCGATGATTTTTTTGTTTAGGGAAACTAGGCGAATGGATTATGAAGGAAATAATGGAAATGTGTTCCTTCTTAGTACATTGTAATCAGAAGGACGACATCATAGAGAAAGTCGAGAAAAATGCAGTAACAAGATCATAAAAAAAGATAAAAATACTTCAGTGATAGTTTCCCTGCTATCATAATTTTATGTTAATTAAAAAAAATATATAAAAAAAATAAATAAACCGGTGGAAATTAGAAACGAAAAATTAAAAGACAAAATAAAAATTATGTAGATTTTTCTTTTTCATATTTTATTTCATTTTTATTCCTTGAAAAAAAAAAAAAAAAAAAAAAAACCCAAAAAACCTATAAATTCTAAATTTAAAAGTAAAACAGTTTCGAGTGCTTATTTCTTTTAGTTTTAACGCTGAAAGCAGTGTTAAAATCACTTAGAGCAAACAAAAATAAAAAGGAAACCACAAATTAGTGATGACAATGCTAAAGAAAATCCAGATTCAATTCTTACTTACACTTTCGTAAATGAATAAAAAAAAAAAAAGAAAAGAAAATATTTTAATTTTTAATTATTTGGTGGTGGGTAAAAAAAGATGGATCAGTAAAAAAAAAAAAAAAAAATAGGTACTTTAAATTGTTTTTAACAACGAACATATCTACATGCGGTTGAGGATGATTTTTATTTCTAATATTGAACAAAAAAAATAAGACTGACATGAAATCATAGAAAGAATAGTAAAAATGGTAAATATATAAAAAACAAAGCAAAAACTTAAAGTAGGTGTGAATGGATAGACGAATAATTGTACGAAAAAACGTACAATAAATTGAAAGGGAAAAAATAAAAGACTGTTGCTCATTTTAAGAAAAAAACACCAAGGAAAGCTATTACTAAAAGGAAAATGTTTTTTCTCCAACATTTACAAATTAATAACAAAATAGCGTTTATAAATAAATGAACATTACCTCTGCCATA